>CM044002.1:40525562-41125562 GCA_024085815.1 Flaveria linearis | reverse complement strand
CATACATTCGGTTTCTCATGGGGAACAAAAGCCCCATGATTTAAACCGTTAACAACACCGATTAGGTGTTCAATTTGGATCAAAATGTTTCTAGGGTTCTTCGGGTCAGGGAGGATCTTGGGTTTATGTTTAAATGAATTAAAACCGGATCATTACCGCGGCCACGGCCTATGGTTCACCGGTTCCCACGCTCTATCACATCCCAGAGGTCCCGGGTTCGACCCCGGGCCACCTCATATATTTTTTAAACACTCTTTTTAAGCTTTAAAAATTCTGAAAAAAATTCTAAAAATTATAAAAACATTTTTACAAACATTAGAAAATTTTAAAACAATCTAATTATTTTCTGAAATTTATTTTATTCATTTATTTTATTTGTTTTAAATAAATAAAATAACTAATTATTTTTCTACCAAGTTATAATTAGTATATAATACATAATTATACAATAAATAGATTGAATCCAATATATATACATAGGTATATATTATCCAATTATCAAAGTATTTTTATTTGATTAAATTACATGTATATAATTTTATATAATCATATACAATTTATAATTCGTGTATATACTTAACATGCAATATATAGTTAAGTTCACTTATGTATAAATGTATTATATACATATAATCATGTATATAATTATACATATAATTACTTGATTATATATAATTATGAATATAATTATACATATACAATTTATTAATAAATTGTATAAATGTATAACTTACACGTATAAATTTTATTAAAGTTCTTTACACAATCACTTTCAATAAACTCGTTTATTTCAAGACATTCAAACCAAATAAAATTAATCAATTTAAACTACCATTCAAAACCCAATGGAAATCTTAATACATTCCCAAATTCCCAAATCGTTATTATTCTAACTCGAGACACCATTCCTTAGGTTAATCATAAGGAAATCATTGGTGTTTAATCTATCACGTCCAAGTTCAAATCTCGTCAATCAAGTGAGTATTCATATCCCCTTTTTATATCATTTCCTATTTGGGGGAAATCATGTGATACAATATATTCTATCATGATATTCTATTGTTATTTCATTTTCAATTCAATTCAAGACAGGTTATGTTATTACTTGCAATTACGTGAACATACTGTGATAAACTGGACGACAGTAGAACCCTAATTCAATCAATCAATCAATCCTGGCAACAATGTAGATCTACTGGTTTGGATAACCCACCCCATATGAACAGTCGAGTGGTGATTGTGCCAGAGGCAATTTAGTCAATCTATGGTGTTTATGTGCAAGTCTATATTATATGCAAAGTGACAAGTCAAGGGGTTTATATTGTGTCGGTTTATCTATATGCTTCGCGGTTGCCATATAAGTCTTAATATTACCTTGTGAATTGAATTACAATCGATGGATCAATCAATCAATCTATATGTATATTCAAAACTGTGATTACTCACCAGCTAACTCGTTAGCTGACTTTATTTTCTCACATGATTTCAGGTTAAGCAAGATAGTGGACATCTACGTGCTCATCTAAGACACGGACCTAGTTAAAATAAAAGACAATTATTATTTGTGGTTTCGATTGTTGTATTTGTGTATGTTGTACTTATTCTATCATGTAATCTGATTGTAATATTATTTCCACAAATAGACAACCATGTGTTATGAACAATCAATCATTCCCTCATCCGCTCCGATGATTCCGCCGTCGGTCGGGGTGTGATAATTCGTATGAATGAAGGCTGAATCGTGCGAATGGAAAGTTGAGTCGTGTGATTGGGTGCTGTGTGGTACGACTGAGTGCTTAGTCGCACGAATGAGGGTTCAATCGTGCAAATGAAGCTGATTCGCACGAATGAGGGTTCAATCGTGCAAATGAAGCTGATTCGCACGACTGAGAGTTGATTCGTGCGAATAAAGTGTCCAGTCGTGCGTCTAGTCCTGTCGTGCAATTGGAGTCATTGTGTGTGAATCCTTCCTGTGTGCAGTGTGTGTTGTCGTGTGATGTTATGGTGACATCAACACGGTTGCCTTGGTTGATGACGATCTGTAAGACTAATGCTATCAAACTTATTAATGTTATATCAAATCCAAACAACTTAACACTTTGCAATTAGTAACAAACGAATCATAACACAAACACTTACCTAGTACTTTTCTGACAATGGTAACACTTTTACACAAATGTTATCGACAATGGCAACGTTACTAGTGTCTAGATCTACATAAGATCTATTATGTGTGTTTGTGTGCAAGTGTTACCCATGACCGAACAGAAACTGCCCAAACCTATTGAACATCATTTTATGCTTTATGCTCATTATTAATACTTGTCAGTAACTGTTAATAGGTGTTGACTGTTCATAGCATTCTACTGTTGGGAATATTCATTCGTGCTTATCATCTATTCAGTGAGTTTCGTGGCCCCTTTTTACGCTTATATAATTTTTAAACATTTTCAAACTTGGGGGAAAAGAATACTAACTTACTTAACACATTTTCAAGCATCTTCCCTAGTGGAAGTCTGCGGCAACACTTATGGTTAACTTATCTTGCTTATCTTGTTGAATGATGCTATTATGACTCTTGATTCTATGCTATGTTGCTACCTTGTATGTTACTTGGTGGCTTTACATTACTATGCGCTATTACTTTGATGCTATGTGTTGTATGATGTTACTTGTGAATGCTATTGATATTGGATTCTCTCGGCTGTGTGGTTCTTCTGTGTGGTTCTTCTAAGCCGATCATCCATTACAAACGTTAATCCAGGTAATGGGACCTAAGGATTGGTTTGGTTGTAACCTATACGTATGCGCTTCGTGGATCTTGCTACGTCATGTGAAACTTGTTATGCTATGGAAAATCTTTCAATACAACCCTTAATCCCGGTAATGGAACCTAAGGATTGGTTTGGTTGTAAACTATACGTATGCGCTTTGTGGATCTTGCTACGTCATTTTAAACTATTTACGCTTTGTGAATGCTTTCTATACAGCCATCAATTCCCGTGTGGAACCGATGAATAGGTTTGGCTGTAGCTATTTACAACTGGTAAAACCGCCTATACATAAGTGTAGTTGCGGTAGCTCTTATTAAACTTACTTACTGCTTTCATCTTAACATCTTTTATTACTTAAACCAGCGAAGCTCACCAACAATTATGTTAACCATTTTGAGCATCTCTTTTCAGGTGATCAAGGTAATTGAAGATCTAGGAGTGCTGCCTTTTAGAGGAGACCCTAGGATACATTTTTGTAAACATTAATCTTGTATTACTTAAACATGATCTTTTGAATACTTGTTCCCGAGTTGTGGGAATTTACATTACAAGTTATCCTTAATGCTTATGTGATCATTTATGTTGTGCTTATGGCTATGCTGTCATGAACATTGACTGAACGCGACACAAGTCTCCATTTGTGATCGGATGTCGTCATGACACGCTTGTCATCATATTATATTGCTTCTCTATCGTATGCCATGTGTTATGACGATCCCGTCTAGCTCGCATCCCCGTGATTCCGCTACCAGCGGGGGTGTGACATCAAACTCGCCAGGCTTGCCAGTTTTTGACTCATGTTCTCTTGTAATGTGTCTACCACTCCTTCATTGAGCCTATCACTTTTCATTGTGTTCAAAATGGTCAGTTTGATAGGTGGTGATGTGTACTAAGGTTATTTTTATGCTCAAACCCGAGTTTTTTTTTGCTGGCCCAGTTTGTTGATTGCAAATTGGTATATAAGGGTAGTTGTAATCCTAATGAAAATGTTAGTTGATATAAAGTTAGGCTTGTTACTAAGCGCTTTTTTCAAAATGAGGATTGATTATGCTGAGACACTTAGTCTTTTGGTTAAGCCTATTACTATTTATCTAGTACTATCATATATGATTTACAATAACTTATGGGACTCGCTGAGTGTCAACCTTTATCGAATTTGGTTTTGTCGAGGCGATAGCTTTCTCGTCATACTAGGATTCCTCTAATTGATCCTCTACTAATTGAAGCACTATGAGCACATTAAATATTATGTCTTTACACATCCTAAGAGTACGTATGCGGCCAACAGGGTTTCTCACTTTTTATAAAAACTCATTGATCGCCATTGGTTGTTGACAATTCAGAGATCTACTACCTCAAGTTTCTATGCTTATTCCGATGCTAATTGGGTAGGACGCTATGCTAATCATCGCTATACTACTAGTTACCGTGTTTAATCTCTTAAACTTGATTACTAGTTGGAATTGTAAGAAACAACAAATTATTACTCGACCTAGCAGTGAGACAAAGTATTATGCTTTTGTTCATACAATCATAGGTGGTGTTTGTTTTTCTGAAAAAAGGTCTGCGCACACTCTTCTATCTGCCCCGCGCAGACATTGTTATCTGTAGATTGTTTGTTTTTTGAAAACGTTTCATTATAAAACATCTGCACGAGCTCTTTTTGGTCCAGATTTGGCTCAACCACTTTTAAGATCTTCTAAGATCTGCAGCGGGTTAAACACCACGACCACCGTCCACCACCACGACCACCACCCACGACCACCGTTCACCACGACCACCACCCACCGTCCACCACCATCATTACCACCATCCACCACCACCACCATCACCATCCACCACCAGTTTATTTTAGTAGTATGTAGAAGTTAAAACCAAGAGGTTTTTTTTTTGTAGACCGAAGAGGTTTGGTCCACCTTTTATTCTACAGATATCTGCAGGTGTGATTCGCAAGCTGCAAATATTTTACCTTTGAAAAATTAAACTGCACCATACTCTTTCTGGAGATTCGATAGATTACATTTATTTTACGAGAGTTGTATGGTTTTCTTTTTTGTCTGCCTACTTTGTCGCGTGATAATATTGGTGTTATATTTGACAATCAATCCTGTGTTTTATAAGTGCAAGAAAATTTTAAGATTGATATGCATTTTATTCATGATATGGCTGTAACTCAAACTCTCAATGCTCATTGTGTGTATTGTTGCTCAGCTCTCAAACATTTTGACCAATGAGTTTTCATCTACTTGGTTTGACACTCTTTAGTCCCAAAATTTACGTTACTATGTCGTGTTGAGCTTGAGGAGACATAGTATAGTGTATATTATTATTAAGTTAAGCCGACTTGACTTGTATATTGTTAGTTTATCATAACTATTGTAGGTACTTGTACATTTCTATTTGAGTTTATGCATGTATTCATATAGAGCACTTGTAGTGCATCATCATACACATTAGTGACACTGTCGACGAAACTTTTAGTTTCATAAAAGTGTTATAAATTTATTGCAAAATGAATTGTCCACCACTTGGATGCAATAGTTGACTGGTAGTCACCAAAGACTACTTTCTCAACAAACAAAAGTTTGATATATTTCAATGAGATTTGTCAATTCAATTTTCGTGTTCCATTTTAGGCGATTGCATGGTCGTATTTGGGAGAAAATAATCTCTCGAGAACAAAAATAATATTCTATCATAAGGACTCCTTTTTTGTTAACAGTAAAAGGAGTATCTTGTGAAACAAAATAATATTCTATAATAAAGACTATTATATTAATACATGGAAAAATACACAATGTCAAAAGATTAATATTCACTAGTCTATCGTTTTCGTGAAATATAATTGATGAATTACGAAGACCACAAGATTTATAAAAAAAAAGAAACATCATATCACCTCTAATAAAATCCTCTTTTGATTATAAATTGTCATGTGCTTAAGAAAGAATGGAACCCTACTTTTAAAAACATTATATAACCTAGCTAAAAGAACCCTATTTGAAGTATGAAATCAATATTCCTTTATTCCAAATATATATCTTATTGATATAACTCGATTACTAGAAGGCATTTAATTTAATAGCATTCGAGTGTTTAATGGTGTTTTTTGTCTAAAGAAATAGATTTTAAACTTTACCAAAGAGTTAGATGGATTTACTAGCTAGTAGAATTTAAAGTCGTTAAAAAAGTTGATACAACCCAAAATTTTTATACATATATTTATTTTGTAAACCCATCTTGAGTACAATCAATGAAACAAGAATGTTTTATTCCCCGTTTTAACATTATTTATGCATTAAATAAATAATCAATGATACATATATGTGTATATAATATTAATGGAATAACGACATTGATAGATATTACAAGGAAGGCGCATAAAGCAACCACGTGGAGGCACTAACTCTAGCCGACATAGTTTTTATATTTTTTATATTTTTTATTATCATTCCACCAATGTTGACTCCTTATGTCGGCATTTTATTTTTATTTTTAAATTATTAAACTACAACATTAAAATGGGATGTTATAAACTTAAAATTTTACGACGAATTAGATTATATGCAATCAGAATTGAGGCTATGTAATTGTGTGTCGAGTTGGCCGGTTGACAGATTAGTGGAATAGTGATATAAATTATGGACTTAAACATGACTCGTATATAATATTTTACATTAAAAATATTAATCATAGTCTATGCACTTCAAAATCTTATAACCCAAGTTTATTTGAATAAATCAAATAGTTAGATGAGTTGGAACTAATTGAAACTATGTTGTAATTTGGTTATAAATATGTTAAATATACTTGTAAGTCATATTTACATTTTTAAAATTAGTACATGACCCATTCATTTAAAAAGGTTAAATGAATTCATTCAAATACAACTTGTTTATTAAATAGATAGACTGGTTAAGACAACCAAAAAACTAATTATATTTATTTGAAGTCCATTCATCATATGAAATTACCATCCTTGCAAATGTAGAGTAAACCTTAGTATTTTATTCAATTCATCATTGGAAAACTTTTTTATTTTCTATGTATCTTAATTATAGCATAACTATTCTAATATTGCTATTAATACCTTTTAGTGGTAACATGGTTTACATATAGGTAACGATGTTCATGGGCTACAGATCGTATCAAGACCAAAATAATAAAAAAAATAGATAAAATTAGTTCTTGAAATACCGATTTGTTTAGGAGACGCTAGAGGTGCATAAAATCAATCTTAATGAATTAATTCGGGATTAAAAATAATTGGTAAAAGAAAGTCAAAACCAGTTTGGATAGGGAACCGGGTTGGGTTGGGTCCATATGAAATTATATATATATATATATATATATATATATATATATATATATATATATATATATATATATATATATATATATATATATATGGGAGAGATCAAATGAAAACCATGTTTATAATTGAAAACCGTGAAAACTAAGGGTTACATATATGTAAGTATGTATTACAAAGTGTATAACTAATAGTTACATATATGTAAGGGTTATGTATTTGTAAGTACGTGTTACCAAGTGTACAACTAAGAGTTACGTACATCTAACTCATACAAGTTACATATACGTAACTCGATTTGTTATCATCGTCAACCTTGGAGTTTAAATAAAAAATAAATAATGACCTCAAAAGATAAGGTTAAAGTTTACTCACATATATTTTAAACAATTAAAAAATTAAATCAATTATAAATTATGTGATTAGATAGTGGTGGTTTTTACGGTTTTTAATTATAAACATAATTTTCATTTGATCTCTCCCCTATATATATATATATATATATATATATATATATATATATATATATATATATATATATATATATATATATATATATATATATATATATATATATATATATATATAGGGGAGGGATCAAATGAAAGCCATGTTTATAATTGAAAACCATGAAAACCACCACTATCCAATCACATAATTTATAACTGAAAACCATGAAAACCACCACTATCCAATCACTATATATATATATATATATATAGGGGAGGGATCAAATGAAAACCATGTTTATAATTGAAAACCATGAAAACCACCACTATCCAATCACATAATATATATATATATATATATATATATATATATATATTAAAACCCTTGGTCGGTTGCTACAATGACCAAGGGTATATTTGCTATTTCCATTAGTGATACGTGTTGCGTTCTCTGTAGTTCCACCAGTTCCACCGCCTCGCCTTCTATTATCTTTCATCCGGTGGTTTTGCTCCTCTGCTTCAGTGGGTGAATCGGAAGAAGGGAGGGAGACAACGACCTCTAGGCGGTGAAGATCTAGCCGGCCATCGCTTGTTCAGCAGATGGTGAATCTTCTTCTTCTTCTTCATCGGTAATCATAAATTCACCATTTTATTTTTTAAAATTCTTGTAAACCTAAGTGGGTGCATCATCTCTCTGCCCCTCTCTTCGTGTTCCCTTCGTTCACTATATTCCAAATCAATGTGTGGGCTACAATTTTGAACAAAAACTATTACAGCAGGGATGCCCTCAAGGTAATAAATTCACCATTGAGATTGCTGGTCTTTGGTCTATGTTTTAACTCTCGGGCTTTTGTTTTTAGGTGTTAGATTCATGGGTGGAGAGTCCACTTCAAAGACTCGATATTTAAGCCTTTTGTATTTAATTTATAGATCTACGTCTCAACAAATCAAGGGGAATCTATAAATCTCTTAGCTGATGGATGTGTGGATGATTGTTGATTCTTAAAAGAATTCCTTAGATTTTAATTTTACATGTTTTTTTATTAATCTGATTTGAATGAGTTCTTGTATTTATTGTGGCTTAGTTTTCAAAGGCGATTCCAGATGATGAAGAAGAATACGATGAAAACAAGCTTAATGGTTTAATTTAAAGAGTTATTGTTGCTTAATTTTAGTATTTCCTTTCACCATCTGTGTTCAACTGCTCATCCATTAAAGAAGGTAGAATGGTTCATGGGTGATCGATTTTCAATCAATCTCTTGCTCCGTGCTCATCACTTCGTAAATAGGGTTTTGCATTGGGATTCCCAGACCCCTTATCTCTTAAATCATTGAAGTCGTAAGTTTTCAATCAATTTTTGTGTGTTCTTATGTATTTTGCTTTTGATTGAAAGTTTACTTTGATTTGCATTGCTTTGTGGCTTCTTTGATATACCATGTGTTAACAGGGAAAATGAATTGGGTTGATGATGATTTCAATGACGACTCCTCTGCAGCTTAAGAACTTGAAAACTACATTAGAAAAAGTAAGTGAAAACCATGGTTTTATAGTGGAGAACAATCTCTCGCTTTATTAGTTGTTTCTCTCTCAAATATGCATACTCTCAATAGCTTGTAATTGCATCAGGTAGAAATGGAGTATTTGGGGTGAGATTAGTCTATTTTTTTCGTTACGTGTCTTTATAGTGGTATTTGATTCCTTGTGTTTTGTTGACCCGTATGTCATGGATGTTACCGACACTGTGTTTTTGTTACTAATTCTGGTTGATCAATCGTTTAATTTGAAATGGAGGTTACCTAATAAGCCTTAAGGTCGAAGTTGAAGATTTTAGGCTTTTTTATAATTAGCAAGTATGCAAAAACTATAAAAAGCATATGCAAGAAAAGAGTGATAGGCAGGCAACCAAGAGCCCAACTTCAGGCAGCCCACTGAAGAAGAGTACAGGCCCAGGCCCAACGGACCCTCACAAATGGGTTAGCCTAGCACAGCTAAAATGTCCAGCCACTTGAAGCTCTTTAAAACCCCCACGTTTTATTCCACAGCAAGTACTTTGTTATTTTATTTTCCAGTTATTTTATTTTATTTCAGTTTGAAGTAGTCAATTAGTAATTTGAGAATTCCACAAGGTGTAGGAAACGTGGGTGGTAATGTCTTTGGTAGTTATTTCCTTTCACAGATATGTATTCGAAAAATGGGAATGAGAAAGCAGTTTTTTGAGTCCTAAATTTTATTCTCTGCAACCAGAGGGTATTTTTCCATTGCTATCCTAATCTTGGCAGGAATTAGGAGGTGATCTTGGAAGGCTAATTCCGATTCTCGTGGTGCATCTGTATCGAGAAATCAGATTAGTATTTCTGCTCAACGAGAACCCACGAGTGGTGTGCCTGTATCTCGCCGGGTCCGTTGTCCATTATTGTTCATTATCGGGTATTTTTGATCCAATTGATAAGCTGATTGATATCATTTTGGTATCAGAGCCATGGATACCCGAAGCAGTACCGAGTTAAAGAAAATTTTAGAAGTTATGGAGGCTGACAAGAAGGAGATGGCAGATAAAATGCAGACGATGCAAGAGCAGATTCATGAACTAATTATTTCACAAGGCCATAGTGACGAGTCAAGCGGGTCAGTAGCCAAGGGCGGACAGGGTGGATGGCACCCAAACGACATCAAGGTCGATATTCCTGAGTATGATGGTAAGCTAGACCCTGATGAGTTTGTCGAGTGGCTACGCACGGTAGAACGGGTCTTTGACTATAAACAAACCACAGAGGACAATAAGGTCAAGATTGTGGCCTTAAAACTTCGTAAGTATGCTTCAACCTGGTGGTCAAACACCTGTTTGAAACGTGACCGAGCTGGAAAAGAAAAGATTCAAGATTGGCCAAAGATGAAATCGAAGATGAAGCAAAAGTTTCTTCCCACGTACTATGTCCAAAATAGCTTCTCCCATCTGCATTCGCTGAAACAAGGAACGGGAACCGTTGAGGAATACTCTCGAGAATTCGAATATTTATTGATGACGTGTGATGTTCCTGAAGATGACCCTCAAACGCTCGTTCGTTATTTGGGAGGTCTGGAGCCCCGTATTGCTAATATTGTTGAATTACATTCATATCAAACCCTAGCCGATTTAACCCTACTTGCCCACAAGGTGGACCTGCAACAGCGGATCAAAGTAAAAAATGAGTCCAATCGGTCCACTTTTAAGCCCAATACTTACCCACGACCCACACAACCCTCTAAGCCCAATTCCACTTATATCCCTAAACCTACCCACCATCTGGTAACACTACTGATGCCCCAAAAGCTCCACGTCGTTGTTTCAGATGCCAAGGATTAGGGCATATCGCTTCAGAGTGCCCAAACAAGCGCATTATCTCCCTCGCCGACTTCGAACTTGCGAGTGGGTATGAATTCGGGACCGATCCAGTGGAGAATTCCAGCGCCCCTGTCGATGGTGATGAAGAGGTGACTGGACCTGATGAGGGGTTACACCTGGTTGTGCGACGCACGCTGAATGCGACAGCGACTCCCGAAGAACTCCTCCAGCGGGAATCAATTTTTCATACGCGATGTACGATAGCCCAGAGAGTATGTTCGGTAATCATCGATGGTGGAAGCTGTACCAACGTTGCCTCTCAGACCTTGGTAACTAAACTTAATCTCCACACCCAACCACACCCTTCTCCGTATGTAATTCAATGGCTTAACCAAGGCAAAGGCATACGTGTGTCGCAACGCGTACTGTTAAGTTTCAGTATCGGTAAGTATTATAAAGATGAATTGTGGTGTGATGTTGTCCCCATGGATGCCTGTCATGTTCTATTGGGGCGCCCCTGGCAGTTTGATCGTCGGGTGGTCCATGACGGATATAGAAATACGTACTCTTTTATGCACGATAACCACAAGATTGTCCTCGCTCCAATCATCCCGTCGGCACCAACATCAACACCCACAACCACTCTCAGCACCCTGTTGCAATCAGAACACCATGAGTACCAATCCTGTCGAGAAATTATCTTACTGGGACTTGATGATGACGAGGATAAGTCCCCAATGGTATTGTCTCCACTAGTACAGCCATTATTGAAATCATATGAGCATGTTTTCCCAGCAGAGATCCCATCTGGTCTCCCTCCTAAGCGCTCTATTCAACACAAGATTGATTTAGTCCCGGGCTCTGTGCTACCCAATAAACCTGCTTACCGTACAAACCCACAGGAGACGCTCGAAATCCGAAAACAAGTAGATAAGCTGCTGGAAAAGGGGCTAGTTCGAGAATCCCTCAGCCCCTGTGCCGTTCCCACCTTACTCGTGCCTAAGAAGAACGGGGAGTGGCGTATGTGTATGGACAGCCGATCCATCAATAAAATCACCATCAAGTACCGTTTCCCTATCCCACGGCTGAATGATTTGTTGGACGAACTTCACGGTGCTACAGTGTTTTCCAAAATTGATCTCAGGAGCGGCTATCACCAAATTCGGATATATGAGGGGGATGAGTGGAAAACAGCCTTCAAAACCAAGGAAGGATTATATGAGTGGCTGGTCATGCCTTTTGGGCTGTCCAACGCCCCTAGTACATTTATGCGCCTAATGAATCAGGTCCTAAAACCATTCTTGGGTAAATTTTTGGTCGTCTACTTTGACGACATCCTGGTGTACAGCAACACGCCGGGGGATCACCAATCCCACCTTCAACAACTGTTCAAAATACTTGCCGAGGAAAAACTGTATGGAATTTGGAGAAATGTGAGTTCTTTTCTAAGCAAGTCACTTTCCTTGGTTATCTTGTTTCCGAACAAGGCATACAAGTAGATGAGAAGAAAATTCAAGCCATTCGTGAGTGGCCGGTTCCACAGTCAATTCAGCAAGTTAGGAGTTTTCACGGCCTGGCTTCTTTTTACCGGCGTTTTATCAAGAATTTCAGTACTATCGTGGCCCCTATGATTGAGGCAACCAAATCCAAACAGTTTTCTTGGGGTCCACAGGCTCAATCTGCCTTTGAAGAGCTAAAGAATCAGCTGTCTTCCACCCCAGTTTTAGCGCTGCCCTGTTTTGATGAAGTATTTGAGGTCGAGTGTGACGCGTCCGGAGTGGGAATTGGAGCTGTATTATCTCAAAGAGGTCGTCCGATCGCTTACTTTAGTGAAAAACTCAATGATGCAAAAAGGCGGTACTCGACATATGATAAAGAATTTTATGCAATCATCCGGGCATTGGATCACTGGCAGCACTATTTGATCTCCAAGGAGTTCATTCTACATTCCGATCATGAGGCTCTTAAATACATCCAAGGTCAGCACAAATTACAGCCCCGACATGCCAAGTGGGTGGAGTTCTTGCAGGCATTCACGTTTACCATCAAACACAAGTCGGGTAAGCTCAATAAGGGAGCCGATGCTCTGTCTCGCAGGTATTCGCTGCTCACCACTCTGCAGCCACAAATTCTGGGATTTGAATTTCTGCAGAACGAGTATATTTCAGACCCTGATTTTGGGGGATTGTACGAGGCCTGTCGAGTTCATGCCAGCGGCGATTTTCAAATTCTGAAGGGGTTCTTATTTAAAAAACAGCAACTTTGTATTCCTCGACATAGTGTTCGGCTGGTAATCATACAAGAGGCTCATGAAGGTGGTCTAGCTGGGCATTTGGGTGCAGACAAAACTGTTTCCATTCTCCGAAATCACTTCTTTTGGCCCAAGATGAGTCGCGATGTTGAGCATTTCATTCGACGCTGTTTACCGTGTCATCGAGCCAAAAGTCATTCGTCTCCTCACGGTTTATACATGCCTCTACCCGTCCCGGTAGCTCCATGGGAGGACGTCAGTTTAGATTTTATTACCGGGCTACCTCGCACCCAACGCCAAAAGGATTCGATCATGGTTGTTGTGGATCGATTCTCTAAGATGGCCCATTTTATAGCCTGCCACACCACATACGATGCTGTTCAAATAGCCAATCTTTATTTCAAGGAGGTCGTTCGTATACATGGGGTGCCAAAGACGATCGTTAGTGATCGTGATGTCAAGTTTCTTAGTCATTTTTGGATGACATTGTGGCGCAAAATGGGGACTAAACTCAAATTTAGCACCTCAAGTCACCCCAAACCGATGGTCAGACTGAGGTCACCAACCGTACACTGGGTTCCTTACTCCGAGCGCTGATTACTACTAACATGAAACAGTGGGAGGATTTACTTCCTCGGGCTGAGTTTGCTTACAATCGGGCTCCTAACAAGACAACCGGCATCAGTCCTTTTATGGTTGTTTATGGTTTAAATCCTTCAACTCCCCTCGATCTCGCTGTCCTCGATACGTCTACAAAATTCAGCCATGAGGCTTCTGAATTAGCAACCAACATCAAAGCCATTCACCAGCGTGTTCATGACAAGATTACCAAATCTAACGAGCTCTTGAAGTACAGGCGCGATAAGGGCAGAAAGCATATCCTTTTCCAACCGGGTGATCTAGTATGGGTGCATTTTCGAAAGGAGCGATTTCCTGCTAAACGTCGTTCTAAGCTCAGTCCCCGGTCGGACGGTCCGTTCAAGATTCTCGCCAAAGTGAATGACAATGCTTACAAACTTGACCTTCCTGGTGACGCCAGTGTCTCAGCAACGTTTAATGTAGCCGATCTACAACCCTATTTTGACCCTGAAGACCCCATTCCAAGTTTGAGGTCAAACTTTTCTGTAGATGGAGAGGATGATAGGCAGGCAACCAAGAGCCCAACTTCAGGCAGCCCACTGAAGAAGAGTACAGGCCCAGGCCCAACGGACCCTCACAAATGGGTTAGCCTAGCACAGCTAAAATGTCCAGCCACTTGAAGCTCTTTAAAACCCCCACGTTTTATTCCACAGCAAGTACTTTGTTATTTTATTTTCCAGTTATTTTATTTTATTTCAGTTTGAAGTAGTCAATTAGTAATTTGAGAATTCCACAAGGTGTAGGAAACGTGGGTGGTAATGTCTTTGGTAGTTATTTCCTTTCACAGATATGTATTCGAAAAATGGGAATGAGAAAGCAGTTTTTTGAGTCCTAAATTTTATTCTCTGCAACCAGAGGGTATTTTTCCATTGCTATCCTAATCTTGGCAGGAATTAGGAGGTGATCTTGGAAGGCTAATTCCGATTCTCGTGGTGCATCTGTATCGAGAAATCAGATTAGTATTTCTGCTCAACGAGAACCCACGAGTGGTGTGCCTGTATCTCGCCGGGTCCGTTGTCCATTATTGTTCATTATCGGGTATTTTTGATCCAATTGATAAGCTGATTGATATCAAAGAGTATGTACCTTAATATGCAGAAACTATAAAAAACATATGTAAGAAAATTATCCTTCCAATTCTATATGCATAACAAGATGATATTCATTATACCCAAAATCTACTTGCAGAAGGGCTCATTGATAGGAGAAAAGTTGAAGAAACTGGAAAAAAAACAACAGTTTGGTATTTTTTTCACAAATTTTATTACATATGGTCATTAATGACTAAACCACATACATGAGGGAATCCCATAAACCTTTTAGGTAATAATGAGTAATGATGACCTGATTTTTTGGTGCAGAAGGCTTCTAATTATACTTTCTTTCCCAAACAGATTTATGGTAATGTATTTGTTTGTGGTTGATTCAAATACAAGTGAATTGGATGTGTGTGTATGCAGGAAGGGAGCTTAATGAAACAAACACAGTATTTATAGCTACATATTTCAAAGCTCAAGCATACTATACTTCATATAGTGGAAAGGTGAGTACTGAATGGGTAAGCAAGTATATTTACTGGTTTCTTGAGCAAGCAACAATATAGTAGTAAATATGAACCCGAATGCCTAAAATTGAGGGTGTTTGGCATTGGTAATTAGTGTCAAGTGTTTAGGTAATAGCGAAATTGATCTGATTAACTTAGGAGTTAATAACATGTTTAGGTATAGTACATGCAACCAAATTGTTTGTGATATTGGTTTTTATGGGTCATTTTATAGGTATATGTTTGTTCAAAGACTGCTAATATTATAAGCAATATGGTAAATTTAGGATGTTCTAGATTGCTTATTATTACTAGCATCAGGTTGCTTTCTCTATTCTTTACTTTTGTTTAATTTCATCTTCCTTAACTCAGATTAATATGGGATTCACTTTATATAATCATGATATATGCCTAAAATGTAACAAGGCTCCTCAAACAGGTTATCTGGTGTTAATATCTTTAACGGTATATATTTGCAAAGGACAACAAACATAGAGATGAGCAAGAAACAATTAATTCCATAGGTTTACTTTGACTGCATTTTGCTTATTCGATCATGATTCCAATTGAATCAAATGGTTTCATCAAACACATGATTACAATGAGTGAATACTCTGATTTGTTTGCTTCCATTGGAATCAAATCGTGGAAATTTATTTGAACTTATAGTTTTTATTTGAACTTATAGTTTTTACAGTGATTTTGTTATCATGAGTTTGGACTTTCAATCAATTTCTTTGGCTTTAAAATTTTCTTTATCTTAAACAATTTTAATTGTTTTTCTTTAAATGTACTGTTTGAATACAGAGACATTGTATTATTTTTATTTTATTCTTTCAGCCTAAAAGGTTAGAAAGTAAATTTTGTATATTTTATGTGCAAAGTTAAAAGGTTAATTATAATAAAATAAACTGTCATCAACAAATAAATTGACTTTATGGTTTATAAGTGCTAACGGTATCAAACTAAGCATATTAATTGACTAAAAGATTTAATAGTCATGATTTCTTAATTTATTTATAGGAATGGGTTGTTAAAATCTAATAGATGAATAAAGGCAAATGCGTATGGTACTCTTTTATCACTTCTTGCTGTTGTCTTAAGCCACAATTTCGTTTGTAGTCATAAGTTATTTTGGATGTGAAAGTTCAAAGTTTGTATTGGATTAATGATAATACTTGAGATTCAAATTGATTTCGAAGAAAGTCAATTTAGAGCACTATACATTAAAAGAAAAGAACTCAAGTATGCTGTCATTTCTTCTTTTTCACAAGTTTTTGATTACCAAGTAAATTAGATATTAATTTATATGATAGTTGTATAATTAATTTAATACAATAGTTATGGTATATGGTGGTGTTACATAGATGTTTAACGCGAGAGAAAATGTATATGATATTATTGCACATAAATTTTACTTATATGTATACGGGTCTCCCATGGCAACGCGCGGGGCAATCTTCTAGTTCTATAAAATTTTGGTTGGTTCGAGGCCTGTTCGAACCGATTTTATTAAACAAAATAAATTCACCAAAATAAACATATAATTTAATTGGAACTATGTTAAAAATAATTCATCAACCCATGGGCTGCAATTCTGCAAACATATCAACACAGTTGTTGGCCCAATGTTGGTGTGCAGTCGTCACTAATTCTACATGCACATATAACACATCAATACAATTAGTGTTGCGAGTAATCCTTTGTATCAATTAAAGTTAAATTACCATTTAAACTATCAAAAGAAACTATGAATTTCTCCCGTGCGTTGCCGCGGGAGATCAATACACTTGTCATTTGGCATTATTTTGAGACGGTTTAGGCTCAACGTTTGACCCCGGAGCGTATAGGCGGCAACTCAGGTTGTAAGCAATAAAAGTACATTCACCATCCATGGAAATGCCACACCAAAACCCTATTTGTGCCAAAGTCATCATAGCCCGATCGATAAACAGAGGGATAAGGCAATTGATCTACGACTTGTGTTGGATTGAACGCTATTATCTTGTAGCGGTAAACAATCATTCATAAACACATACTCTTAACCCCTTCTCTCTGTTACATCTATACACCCTCTTCGATCCACCATCATCGCCATCTTCAAGAACCTCAAGGTTTTCTTCAATTTTCAACTTTTATCTTCACATTCCCAGCTGTAATCATCTTCTAACTCCACCCCTTTTCACTTTCAATCGTGCATAAACTAAGAGAAGAAATCCGGGACAGAAATTTAGCGATCACACAAGTGTTGAGCTTGATTGAAGTTGATGGGGAGATTCATGAGTTTGGTGCAAGTGATATTGATCATAGACGGTACCAAGAAATATACAGCGTGTTCCAGGGACACTCGGCCCAGTAGAGGTGTCAAGACGGATAGACGGGGTCAGTATAGATCAAAACGAACCTGACCGGTCTGAGTGTATTGGATCGGCCTGCAAATACGTTGTGTGTCCATTTTAAGAAATAAATTTAAATGATCCATGCATTGCTTATTATTATGAAACAATGTTATTACACAACGGACATTATTATTATACACTGTATAAATCAGGAAAATAACACACCCCTAATGTCACCTATTAGTGGCTTAAAATGTTTTTCTAATATATTATTGTAATGAGGTGAGGATAAACAACCAACGACCTGTAAAATTTAAATGCTCAAACCTCGTAAAACAACCATCGTTCACCATAAGAAGTTTCTTCTGGACTTGGGTCGATAATCCTTTTTTTAATGCACCGGGAACTCGGAAAGGTGCTCAACTGGATGCAAAAACAATGTCAGTGTCCGCAACAAAAAGCGTATGAAATTTATAAATATGACATGAATATAACTTCCATTGCTAAGAAGCTTTGCCCCGTACCATGCAGAATTTGCACCATATGGGGGTGGAATAACGCGTATTCCATTGGATATGGATGGGGGCAGAAGGAGATGGAGCTCCTTATCTAATCTTTCTGCACAAGGGAAACACAAGTTCAAAAAAGTCGAGAAACAACCCCGTCACTTTACAAATCATGCTTATTTACATAAAAGTACTGATTTATACCTACTAATCCTGGCAAGCATGCAGTGCCACCAGCCAAAACAATGGTCTTGAACCAAGAATCATCAGGGGATAATTCTGCTGCATGGCATTCTTCAATGCAAAGTGTCACGGCTTGATGCAAACCCTTTGAATTCCTGTTCCAAGAAAAATAAAAAGCACCTTGAAATGTCATTATTAAAGTGGACCAAAGGAGGGTGGGTCAAGTGGGTTGGATAAAGGTTACAGTGGGCTGGGTTGATCCACAATAACCTTTTTTCATTTTAATTTTTTTATATTGATAATCAAAATGTTACTTGTGATTCTGTAAAAAAATAAATCTTTCGATATATGATAAGGTTGTGTGCATAAAAAACAGTCTTCGAGTGACATTTGATCTATCTGGCTTCTTCTCCTCTTAGCTAACCTTTTTTTATTCGACCCGTTAAAGATAAAACACAACCCAAATCAACCACATTATGGTAATTGCCTAAAAGGGTGGAAATTGCCGACTCTTAACTAATATAGACAACAAAAGGATTGAGGATACATGTACATACAATCCTACAATGAGTGGTTGGAATAAAATTTCTCCTGTTCTAAAACGCTCTTGCTTAAGAGTAAACCAGCCCTCAACAGGAACTTCATATGATGCTTCTGTATCCTTCCGCAATTCAGCTTCATAGTCATAAGCAACATATCTGAAGGGTATTTGAAGTCTGGTTGCGGGGCATGATGTCTAAGTAGCCCATATCTGCCCTTTAACGGTGATTCTACATGCACCTAGGATATATGTATGCTATGTGTTGTATGATTTATTGTGTACGGTATGCTATGTGTTGTATGGCTTTTTGTATACTGTATGCTATGTGTTCAATGATTTATTGTAGGTGGTCTTGATATCAGTTTGGCGTTTGCTACCGAGTCGGGGGTCTCTTTGGAAGCGGTCTCTCTATCTAACAAGATAGAGGAAAGACTCGCCTACACCTACCCTCCCCAGACCCTGCTCTTGAGTGGGATATACTGAGTTTGATTGATTGATTGATTGAGTCATAAGCAACATAACAAAGGTTCTGCAAGTTACTTCAACCATAATTAGAATACAAAGCTGTAAAGAACACTACATATGTTAAAAAAAAGTGTCCAATGCAGCAAGCAGCTTATTTTTTACTTCATTGCCCTTTAAAAACTTATGTAGATAAACATTGAGTAACATGACAGCTTATAATGACTATAATACCTCTTGAATTTTACCAGTAACGCTGGCGATCTTAAGTTGTTGCTAACAAAGGCTTAACTATGGTAATGTGCGCCACTTGAATGGAATTGCCATTTAAGTCATGATTCATTTCTTTATCTTGTATAACCATATAAAATCTTGTAGCACCTCTTTTAGTTATATTCCATATAGGTGTGGGAGTATAAAAAAAGCTTGCTTTGAGTCAATCCGAAAACATGACTCGTCAAGCGATCTAGTTCATGTGGAACAATATATATTTATTCAGATAATTCGTTCAATTACAGGTTAGGGTATTTTATTAAACTTCAGCCAAAACCCAATTTAGAACCTACTAAGTAAACTTAAACTGTAATTTTCAAAATAGCTTATCGACTAAAACCAAGAGAATTTGGTTCAAATCTCATGTAGCGTGAAAATTTAGTCAAATATTATCAAATAAACATGGTGAAATCACTATTCAATTCAAGATCATTTCAACAATTGATAAGAAGGTAGATACCTCTTTCAATGTACTCACGGTGTATACTGAAGTAAAATTCTGATTCCTCTGTTGCATTTGCTCTCTGAGGTATCCAATAAGTTTCATAGCTCCAGCTGCGACAACTTTTACACCCACTTTGTACATTATCTTACCATGTAAAACTGTTGACACAAAAATCAGAATTTATTAAACAAAAGAGCAAGAGTTGGCATATTAAACATTGCTGGGTGATGGCTCGCACTTGTACAAAAACATTATTTTTATTTAATCTAACATAACATTATATGGACCAGTTTAAAAACTGAAACATGATTATGTCGATAGTGCTGATATTAGGATGATGAATAGAGCAAGAGATGGCATACTTGGTACAATAGATGTTTGATTAAAACCGACGTTGACAAGAATTCCTGAAGTTCTTCTTGCTGCGAACAAAGCTAAAGTTCTAGCAACAGATTTCTCAAACTATTATTCCAAATAATCAATCAAAGTTTCCAATCATCAATTCAACAGAAACAAACAAACCACTGAATCCGCTGATCATATCATAAAAACAACAACAACAACAAAAACTCAGTAATTACAAACAAAAAACACATAAAAAGAGAAAACACAACGAACCTCCGCCGTTGATCCGGTCACCACCGACCTCCGCCTCCACCAACACAGCCACCACCGCCGACCTCCGCCTCCCCGACGTCCGCCTCCACCAACACAACCACCACCGTCGACCTCCGCCTCCACCAACAAATCCACCACCCCTAACTCCGCCTCTATCGTAGAAATCGAGAGGAGCCACGTGTATACACTACCAAGGCCAGCCCTAACCGCCGCTGCAAGGAAAGGCTACCGGCAACACCGCCAGAAACGGTGACCCCTCCGCCTCTCTCTAGAAATCGAGAGGAGGAGACACCAACGGCGACAAAAACCGCCGGGAATACGTCGAACCCTATCGGTGGAACCGCCGGTGGAAGGTGTGAGAAAGAAATAGACAGAGACACAGTTCCATCGATGAAGGTGTGGTAGGGTTTGAGATAAGGAAGGTGTGGAGGTCGATGGCACTGTAGCCACCGATATAAGAGATTAATCTATATATATAATATATAATATAAGATATAAAGATAAAATGTGATGGACGAAAATAAAAGTCCAAGAAACATGCGCTTATTGACTTGACTTTCTTTTTTAATTAATTCAAGCTTTTTTTGAAATATCTACCAAAAAAACGAGTAATAATTAACAACAAACCAAAGAATTAAGTAATGATATGTTTGAACTTACGCAATGGTATGTGCATGTGTGTGAACAGTGAACCTACGCAATGATACGCATGTAAATATACATCAGGTCGTCAACATTAGCAAATTCCTCGTTACCTTATAATGTCTTTTCTTCGAGTTCAGTCTTGTATGTATGTTAACGTTTTAACAATAAGAGCGGATGTAGCTTTTTATGAATTCAAACTATCCATTGTTGTTGAAATCCGACTATAAAACAACTACAAAAACCAAGGTTGTGATTATATCTAAAATAATTATTTATAAAAAAGTTCAATTGCATAATTAATCGTATAAAATTGTTAAAAAAATAAAAGAAACCTATCTTTTGTCATTTTTTATATTGTAGGAAGTATTTTGTTTTCATGGTTTTCACCATTGTCAAATATTATGATCAGTCTATTTTGTTCCACTTCATCTTTTAAAGCATTTTTCTAGTTTTGTCACGATCTCATACGTGTTATAACTCCGGTCTCCCTCTTGAAGTCGCTAACTAAAGTTTTCTTGTGAAAAATGCACTATTTGTTTCACTTTGTGAGATATCATTTGAACTAGGATTTTAGCTCGTACACTCAAACTCTTTTAAAATGTGACTCGATTTCACCTCTCACATAAATTTAACTATTTCTTTAACCTTTATAAATTTCTTCTTGTTTTGTAGATGTTGCTTTTTTAAACATACTAATAAGTTTCACTTGCTTACATAAATCTAAGATAACAAAAATATATATATATATATATATATACACAACATGTTTAAATCTTGTTATTCCTTCCGTGCTTATCAAACCTTTTATCATTAATCTACTATCTCACATATCTCATGAAAGAATTGATTAGCAATTACATACGTCTAAGCACTTATGCTTAAACATTTCTAAAACATATATGAATAGGGCCAGCGTTGATGATTTAATAGTACGGGGTGAACTATAAATGAACCCCAAGCGAATAAAAATTAAAAAATATTTATATGTGATGAGCTAATTAAAAGGGTTAGATGGTTTGACCCAAATAATTTCAGGTAAGAATATGCTAATTTAAAAGTGTGCAACGAGTCAATTTTATGTAAATGTAATTTTACAAAAGTTCCAACCATTTTTAACATATCAAACGTAGATGGAGATCTAAACATAATAAAGTCTTTGACTCCACATTTGGTGTTTGCTAGAACTATATGTGTAGGTATCACGAAATGTTTGTTGGTACAAATAGGTCTCAGAAACAATATTTACCCAAGTGTGCTCTTAGGGTGGCCTTGCACATGTGTGCTTATATCAAATTACAAATTTCACACGTGTGTGCTTGAAATTGGCGGTCTCGAAAAAGTTGAACCCTGTGGTAGTATGGTTGCCTTAAAATGGTTTCCAGTTTTCCACTTATCATGGAGTTATTGTAAAAATAAAAAAAAACTAAAAAGGGTGAAAATGATTATTATCCATTAGATATTAGATTCAATAGTTAAGAAAATTCAGTGGTATGATAATAAGTATTGAGACTTTAAATGATAGAACAAGAATATTTTAGTCTTAACCATATATTTAAATTCTATGTTTTTTTAAACGCTCGAAACTTTTACATACAACATTTTTTTTAAAAGTTACACCATAAAAACAAGTGTTTTTCAACCTTTAAACCATCTATACTTTTGAATTAAAAAAAAGTTTTTTTCCTTCACGTTATTTTAACTCATTGTGTAATATTTGTTAGTTTATTGTGTAATATCAGGTCATTGTGTAATATTCATCATATCATTGTGGCTAATGAATAATGTTGATAATTTTGTTATACATTGTGTTTTTTTTAATAATGATGATTTTCAAATAACAATGTTAAAAATGTAATTTTTTTTTTACTTTTTCTAGTTTATTATGTAATCCTGATCAGGTTATTGTGTAATCATCACCAACAACACGTTGTGTGTATTACTAATTATCAAGTATAGTGCTAGCCATTGTGTTACCCATTGTGTCACCCATTGTGTCTAACCATTGTGTTTACTAAAATAGTGATTTTCATATAACACAATGCTGAAAATATAATTTTTTACGCTTTTCCCAGTTCATTGTGTAATATTGATCAGATCGTTGGATAATACTCGTCAAACAACGCATTGTGTCTATGCTAATTATCGAGCCTAGTGTTGGTTATTGTGTTACCCATTATGTGTACTATTAACTGTTGTGTTATGCATTGTGTTTTTTAAAATAACGATTTTCAAATAAAACAATGCTGAAATATAATTTTTTTATGTTTTTAAGTTCATTTTGTAATTCTGATCATGCCATTGTGTAATTATCGTTAAGCAACTCATTGTGTCTATTGCTAATCATCGAATCTAGTATTGGTCATTGTTTTATCAATTGTATTTAATGTTGACTATTGTGTTATGCATTGTGCTTTTAAAATGATGATTTTCGAATAACACAATAATGATAAATGTAAACTTTTTATGTTTTAAGTTCATTATGTATTCCTCATCAATTCAGAAGATTACACAATAACCTGACGAAAGTACACAATAATAAAAAACACATGGAAAAAAACTTTGTTTTTTATATCAACACTATACGCGTTTTAAAGATTTAAAAAATGCTTGTTTTTATGGTGTATTTTTTTTAAAATAATATCGTATGTAAAAGTTATGAATATTTAAAAAAATGTGGAACTTGAGACGGGGGACATTACCAATTTTGTCTCCAATATAATTTTGATCAAAATAACACGTGTTCACATCTTAATCATTCTTACACTTTTTAAATTTAAAAAGATTTATATTTAAACATTTCCCTTCCACTTATGTCATTATGTGTTGAGATTGTGCGTATTTAAAAAATAAAGGTTACATTTATCCTTTTGTTTGTCTTTGTTATCTAGAAATGTTCATTTGTTGAAATTTAATGATTCTTGGTAAGGCGAGAAAATATTATTGCTATCTTTTCTGCTTTGAGAAGATATGGATACAAAACTTTTCTTGCCACACGTGTTAAGACCACTTAAGGGCCAATAAAAGCGTATTGGTAGAAATGTCATAGCGCATAAGTAATTAACATCTAACATGACTTGTTATAATTTAAATGACATAGTGTAACCTTATCTAATAGTGTAGTATATAAAACCTTATATAACAAGACTACTTAACTGTTATAGGACTTGGTGTAACTTTATATAACATGGATTGCAATAACATAAATGTCATTTTATAATCTAGTACAACTTGTGAACACATAATAAGGATTCTTAAGGGGAACAGTGAAGTAGTGGACTTATCATTAAACATAACTCATTACCATCAAACATGACTTGTTATGACATTAAATGAGTTAGTGCATTGTTAAGATCGAACAAGGTGGTTCTTTGTCGATATATATTATTATCTACAAAAGTTTTGATTTTTCCCATACCTTTGATATTAGAAATAAGCGTCCGTAGTAAATACAAAGTAACGGTAGCAAGCTTTGTATTTGACTAGCCTAGGCCGCATTTGAACTTCGACATTAAACTTGAAAAACTTGATCTTTAAGGTAGAATAACTTTAGCAGAAACTTTAGTACTTATGTTTTGGTGAACATCACTCCTGTTGTTTGGTAATTTCTGAATGATTAAGTGCTGAATCAATAAGAGGTCCGAACCTGTTAAATTTATAAGATGTTAGTTCTTTAATTCAATTACTTATTCTGTTATGTTTTATCTGCGAGGGGCTTTATGTTAATATTGAAACCTCGAGGTCTAATGCTAGATTCTCAAAAGGTTGAGGTCAATGTTGCAGTCTATAAAAGGATAGTTGCTGGTTCTAGAAGACCGAATTACAAAGTCATTCTTTGTCTTCTTCTTCACCAAGATCTTCTGTTTTCAAGGGCTTTCAGGCTTCTTGTTCATCTGCTTTCAGGCTCCTTTTTTCATGTAAGGCCCCCTTCCCCGGGCACCTCACAGTTGGTCATTCACAGCATAAAACATACATAATACAATTTTTTAAGCAGCGGAATTAAGTTTAACAAAAAACCATCCATTCATTATGAAAACTGTTGTTAAGTAATACATTCTAGTTTCTAAGTCACAAAATGTTTAATTGAATGAATTACAACACAACAGTATGGTCAAAATATAATTTGGATGTCAGTCTTGCCCACCAAGTAGTCATCCCCTTGTGCCATCCTCAGCAACCTGTTACCTGCCAACTGGAAAATACATAAAAGTCAGCGTTGCTGAGTGAGTTCTAGTTTTGTAGTTTAAAATACTTTACTTTTCATTCAAAAACCGTTCCTCATTTTCACAGGTGATCATACATCGTACGTGCACATAGGTAATACTTTCATTATCTTCATCATCGTTCAATTCGTACTTTTATCATTCCTCTTTAATTAAGCCGTGAGTCTGTTGCGACACCAAGTCGCTCACCTCTAAGTCAATCACAAAGATTGACCTACATACTGTGAGTCTGTTGTGACACCAAGTCACTCACCTCTAAGCCAATCACAAAGATTGACCTACATTCCTGTGAGTCTGTTGTGACACCAAGTCACTCACCTCTATATCAATCTCAAGGATTGATCCTGTGTGCATCCTTCGGGGTAGCGAACCCGCATCACAGTTGAGCTAACACCTGCCAGGGGTGTGCACCTCCATTCATTTGCTTGCAAGACTTTCGTTCATTCGTTCACGTTCCATTCCTCATTATCATTAATCTTTCACTTTATTAATGATAATAATTATTGATCATGATCATTCCACATAGAAACATACAGTATTATTATTAATAAGCATATTAATAATAATAATAATAATAATATTATAAATAATATTATTCATACTCTTAATAATATCTCTAATCATAATATTAATTATAATATTAGGAAAAGAATATTATTACATTCAAACATCATCATTCACATTCATCATCATACATAGCATCATACCATACTTAACAATATTTTATTAATAATATTGTTAACAATAATAATACACTGATAATAATATCAGTAATAATAAGGGTTAATCATAATCATCATTACATGCATAAAACATCCTCATTTATTAACCCTAGTCAACCCTGGTCAAAACCTCGAACTTCGGATTTGCAGGAAATTCCTGTAAAAATTCTAAGTGTTCTGGACGTTTGAGCCCTGTTGGGCGTATAAGCCCCTTGGGCGTATGAGCCCTGTTAGGCGTAAGAGCACTGCTGGTCGTATGAGCCCTATTGGACTCTTCAACACACTTAGAAAATATCACCTGGTCACACGACCACACTGTTGGTCGTATGAGTCCTATTGGACTCTTCAACACTTAGAAAAATCACCTGGTCATACGACCATACTGTTGGTCGTATGAGCAACCTGGACATGTATCTAATTCATATTCCAAATCCCAAACATCAAAATGCCTAGTTCTAAACATGCTCACCTGATTCTAGGCAAAACTTAACATAACACATACATTCATACATTCAATCATACGGGTATAAAATCCAAGTTTTATACAAACATCCTTACATGCATTTTCCAGCCCCAAAGCATTTAAAAACAGGTAAAAAGGGGTCTAGAAACTCACCTTAGTTTGTCTTCGGGTTTTGATATCTCTTCCTTGAACTTCTCAGTTGTTTCTACACCTAAAACACACACACAGTGCAACCCGAACACAAACACACACATAGGAACATGCATTTCTCGGTTTCTTAGCCCAAACACAACTTAAAAACATCAATTCTTACCTTGAATCCGATTTCTTCTTCTTTCTCTCTCTAAGAATCGAAGTCCCTGCTGTTTCTCTCTCTAAAACCGAATGCAAAGAATTGTGCAGGGGTTATGGGCGACCATGCCTTCCTTTTGTACAAAATAAATAACAACTTTGCCCATTTGGCACTTTTGGTCCCTCCTTTTTAGTTGCTTTTTATTTTCTCTTCTTTTCTTCCTTTTTCTTTTATTTCTTGCTAAAAAAATACGGGTGTTACAAGTCCACCCCCCTTATATAGGTTTCGTCCCCGAAACCTGTTATTCCTCAAACAGATGTGGGTAGTGCTGTCTCATTTCTTCTTCAGTCTCCCACATAGACTCGGATCCCTTCCTGTGCTTCCACTGTACACGCACAAGAGGAACCACTTTATTTCTCAACCTCTTCTCCTTACGATCAATGATTGCCACTGGTTGCTCAACGTAATTGAGCCGTTTGTCTACTTCAATATCCTCCAGTGGTACAACCATGCCTTCATCAGCTAAGCACTTTCTCAGATGAGATACATGGAATGTAGGATGAATTCCACTTAACTCATCTGGCAATTCAAGTCGATAGGCCACCTCTCCTACTCGTGCAATAATTCGGAAAGGTCCTATGTACCTCGGGCTTAGCTTACCTCGTTTCCTGAATCTAATGATTCCCTTCCAGGGCGAGACCTTCAACATGACTCGGTCACCAACCTTGAACTCTATCGGTCTTCGCCTCTTGTCAGCATACGACTTTTGCCTATCTTTCGCCGCCTTCATGAAGGCCTTGATCTTTTCCAACTTTTCAGTCGTAGCTTCGACCACCTCAACACCTCCTAACTCTTTCTGCCCAATGTCTCCCCAGCATACGGGCGTCCTACATCTCCTACCGTATAGCATCTCGTAAGGTGGCATGCCAATGCTGGCATGATAACTGTTGTTGTACGAGAATTCTGCTAACGGCAGGTGGTCGTCCCAACTTCCTCCAAAATCGATCACGCACGCCCGAAGCATGTCCTCGAGTGTTTGGATCGTCCTCTCAGACTGACCGTCTGTCTGAGGGTGATATGCTGTACTAATGTGTAGTCTCGTCCCCATTGCATCATGAAATCTCTTCCAAAACTTAGAGGTAAACCGGGTGTTGCGATCAGACACAATAGACACCGGCACACCATGACGAGCTACAATTTCTTTGATGAACAGATCCGCCAATCTTTCAGATGAGTACGTTTCGCGGATCGGTAGGAAGTGGGCACTCTTTGTCAAGCGGTCAACTATCACCCATATGGCATCATACCCTTTTGGGGTACGTGGTAACTTCGTGATGAAATCCATGGTGATGTGTTCCCACTTCCACTCGGGTATATCCAACGGTTGGATCTTCCCGTAGGGCTTCTGGTGTTCCGCCTTCACTTGTAAGCAAGTCAAGCACTTACTTACGTACTCCACTACGTCGCGTTTCATACCCGGCCACCAATAGTCTTTCTTCATATCGTGGTACATTTTGGTAGCACCGGGGTGAATGGAGTATCGGGTCTTATGGGCCTCGTCCATAATTCTACCACGTAGATCCCCGTATCGAGGAATCCACATTCGTCCAAATCGAGTCTTAACACCAAGAGTGTTCTCACCCAATTCCGTAACTAGACCTCTCATCCTTTCGGAGTTAAGACGATCTTCTTTCAAAGCCTCGTCTTGAAACTCCTTAACCTGAGTCATTACATCTGAGGTCATAATTAGCTGATATGCCTTTACCCGGATCGGCTCAGGCCTTTCTTTTTGGCTAAGGGCATCGGCCACCACGTTGGCCTTGCCCGGATGGTAATGGATTTCGCAGTCATAATCCTTTATGAGCTCCAACCATCGCCTTTGCCTCATGTTTAAATCTTTCTGCTCGAAGAAATACTTCAAGCTTTTGTGGTCTGTGAAGATAGTGCACTTCGTCCCGTATAGATAGTGCCGCCATATCTTCAACGCAAAAACCACCGCAGCTAGTTCTAGATCGTGTGTGGGATAGTTGACTTCGTGGGTTTTCAGTTGTCGGGATGCATAGGCTATTACCCTTCCACGTTGCATCAACACGCAACCTAGCCCAGAATAAGATGCATCCGAATAGACCACCAAGTCTTCATTTCCCTCGGGCAATGTCAAGACAGGAGCTTGTGTCAGTCTCGTTTTCAATTCCTCGAAAGCATCCTCCTGTTCTCGACCCCACACGAACTTTACATCCTTGCGAGTCAATTTTGTCAAAGGTGAGGCTATCTTGGAGAAGTCTTGAATAAATCTCCTATAGTAGCCCGCCAACCCCAAGAAGCTACGAATCTCGGATGGCGTCTTTGGTGATTTCCATTGCATCACAGCCTCAACCTTTGTTGGGTCCACCATGATTCCCTCTGCATTTACCACGTGACCCAGAAATTGCACCTCGCGTAGCCAGAAGGCACATATGGAGAACTTAGCATACAGTTTCTCCCTTCTCAAAGTCTCCAACACTTCCCGAATGTGACCTGCATGCTCTTCTTCGCTCCTCGAATAAATCAGGATATCATCGATGAACACAATCACTGATTTATCTAACATTGGCCGGCACACTCGGTTCATCAAATCCATAAAAGCAGCTGGCGCGTTGGTCAAACCAAATGACATAACGAGAAACTCATAGTGCCCATAACGCGTACGAAAAGCTGTTTTAGGAATGTCCTGCTCCTTCACCTTCAACTGGTGGTAGCCAGATCGAAGATCTATCCTCGAGAACCAACTGGCACCCTGGAGCTGGTTGAACAAGTCGTCAATCCTCGATAACGGATACCGATTCTTTACCATTAGCTTGTTCAACTCACGGTAATCGATACACATTCTCATGCTACCGTCCTTCTTCTTCACAAACAAGACCGGAGCACCCCAAGGAGAGATACTCGGTCTAATAAAGCCCTTGTCAAGCAACTCCTGCAGTTGCTCCATCAACTCTTTCATCTCCGTCGGAGCCAAGCGATACGGTGCTTTTGCGACAGGTTGAGCACCCGGTATCAGGTCAATCTGGAATTCGATCTCTCGGTCAGGTGGCAATCCCGATAAGTCTTCGGGAAACACGTCCGGAAAGTCACGCACAACTGGTACATCAGATAGTTGTGGTGTTGGCGTCTCTACATTCTTTACATAACATAAGTAGGCGCTACATCCGCGCCTCATACACTTTCGCGCCACCGCCATCGAGATCACCTTCGGAATCGTCGTAATCCGATCGCCATATATTGTCACCGGACTTCCGTCAGTCGCCGTCCGCCTAATCATCTTCTTTCGGCACACGATATTCGCTTCGTAGGTTGCTAACCAATCCATCCCCACTACATCAAATCCTCCTAGGGGCATCACATGTAATTTGGCAGCAAACCTATGACCTTCTAACTCTATGGTACAGTCCTCTATCACATCAGTAACTCTAGTGGACTTACCAATAGCGGTTTCTACATCAAAGTGCTCATCAATGCATTTACTACTAGCAGACAATTTAACACAGAAAGTAGCAGAAATGAAACTCCTACTAGCACCAGAATCAAATAACACAGAAGCAAGAGTTTGATTTACTAGAAACGTACCTGACACAACATCGGGGTCCGTCCTAGCCTCCTCTCTGGTCATGGTAAAAGCTCTAGCGCTCGCCTTCTGCCCTTCAGTCCCGGCCGTCTTCTTTGCCCCGGAACTCTCCACCCTCTGCTTCCTGCAGTCTTTGCTCATATGGCCCGCCTCGCCGCAGTTATAACACCTCAGCTCCTTACAGTCTTTCAAGATGTGGCCCGGCTTTCCGCACTTGAAACACACATTGAGTCCCGATTTGCACTCACCCGTATGCTCCTTCCCGCACTTGCCACACCTTTTGGGCCTCGAGCTTGATGACCCCACCCTACGGTCATCCATTCTCATCCTTTTGTTGTTCGGGGTAAAGCCACCACGCCCGAACCGCTTCCCATTCCAGTTTCGGTCACCCCCACCAGCCTTCTTCACCTCCGCATCTGCTACCTCCCTCTCATCGTAGAGTCTTCCAGCCAAATCCACTGCCGACCTAAACGTGCTTGGCCGAGCAGCAATCAAGTGCCTACGAATGTCGGCTGGTAGTCCCTGAATGTACCGGTTAATCTTTCGGGACACCAGCGTCACTTGATCCGGCACCAGCCTCGCCATCTCATTGAATTTGGCAGTGTACTGCTGGTGGGTCATGGTTCCCGCTTCGAGTTGTAGGAACTCCCTCTCAATCTTATCGAGTTCCCTGTGAGGACAGAATTCCTCAATTACCAGCTTCTTCAACTCGGACCACTTCATCTTGCTTATGGCCCTGCTGCCCTCAGCCTGGACAATATTGTCCCACCAACATAGGGCTGAGTCAGTAAAGGAGTGGGTGGCAAACTTCACCTTCTGATCTTCCCGGCACTCACTGATCTCGAGTACCGCCTCCATCTCCCTTACCCACCGATGGGCAGCCGCAGCATTGCCATTTCCATCAAAATTCGGGGGCCTGCACCTCTGGAATGCCCCGTAATTGCATCCCTTGGTTGTCACCCCTACCACATCATCTTCCTCTTCATCAGATACTACTATCTCTGGATCTGGTCGTTCCTCTCCTCCCTTGCTTTCCTTCCCAGTTGACCCTCTCCTATCCTCCTTCTCCTTCCTTTCCTCATTCCTCACAGCACGAATAACATCAGTCACCACAGATGGCATAACTGCCTGCAGGACTTGGTGTACCTCATCAGCAATCGCCTCCCTAGCTGAGGCATTCAGGCTCGCATTCTCGGTTTCTTCATTCCGGTTAGGAACCTCAGGGTTCACAGGAGTCGTCTCAGGAGCTTTAGTACTGTTCCTAGTCGTACGCGGACGACCTCTACCTCTAGCAGCCTTAGAAGGTTTCTTCCCAGCCATTCTCCTATGCACTATAAGATTCAAACACTAAAACAGTCATTCAAGGAACAGCTTAGTTTATGTCAAGTATAGTAAGTCCCTAATTACAGTGGCCAGTTGTGATTAGCCACTTACTTTACTCTTCACACCCCAAGCATTTCCTATCCTGACTACATCAGCATCTAAATCTACTAAGAACACATAAATCACATAGCACACGCACATAACACTGATTAACTTTTAAGAAAAGCAATACCTGATGGCACATGGCTACTCGGGCTGACATCCCTCTTTCCGTCCCATTCTCAGTTTAAGTTAAGGTTTATTTTTTGAAAATTTACCCGTTTCACTTAAACTTTAGCTCTGATACCAACTTGTAAGGCCCCCTTCCCCGGGCACCTCACAGTTGGTCATTCACAGCATAAAACATACATAATACAATTTTTTAAGCAGCGGAATTAAGTTTAACAAAAAACCATCCATTCATTATGAAAACTGTTGTTAAGCAATACATTCTAGTTTCTAAGTCACAAAATGTTTAACTGAATGAATTACAACACAACAGTATCGTCAAAATATAATTTGGATGTCAGTCTTGCCCACCAAGTAGTCATCCCCTTGTGCCATCCTCAGCAACCTGTTACCTGCCAACTGGAAAATACATAAAAGTCAGCGTTGCTGAGTGAGTTCTAGTTTTTTAGTTTAAAATACTTTACTTTTCATTCAAAAACCGTTCCTCATTTTCACAGGTGATCATACATCGTACGTACACATAGGTAATACTTTCATTATCTTCATCATCGTTCAATTCGTACTTTTATCATTCCTCTTTAATTAAGCTGTGAGTCTGTTGCGACACCAAGTCGCTCACCTCTAAGTCAATCACAAAGATTGACCTACATACTGTGAGTCTGTTGTGACACCAAGTCACTCACCTCTAAGCCAATCACAAAGATTGACCTACATTCCTGTGAGTCTGTTATGACACCAAGTCACTCACCTCTATATCAATCTCAAGGATTGATCCTGTGTGCATCCTTCGGGGTAGCGAACCCGCATCACAGTTGAGCTAACACCTGCCAGGGGTGTGCACCTCCATTCATTTGCTTGCAAGACTTTCGTTCATTCGTTCACGTTCCATTCCTCATTATCATTAATCTTTCACTTTATTAATGATAATAATTATTGATCATGATCATTCCACATAGAAACATACAGTATTATTATTAATAAGCATATTAATAATAATAATAATAATAATATTATAAATAATATTATTCATACTCTTAATAATATCTCTAATCATAATATTAATTATAATATTAGGAAAAGAATATTATTACATTCAAACATCATCATTCACATTCATCATCATACATAGCATCATACCATACTTAACAATATTTTATTAATAATATTGTTAACAATAATAATACACTGATAATAATATCAGTAATAATAAGGGTTAATCATAATCATCATTACATGCATAAAACATCCTCATTTATTAACCCTAGTCAACCCGGGTCAAAACCTCGAACTTCGGATTTGAAGGAAATTCCTGTAAAAATTCTAAGTGTTCTGGACGTTTGAGCCCTGTTGTGCGTATAAGCCCCTTGGGCGTATGAGCCCTGTTAGGCGTAAGAGCACTGCTGGTCGTATGAGCCCTATTGGACTCTTCAACACACTTAGAAAATATCACCTGGTCATATGACCACACTGTTGGTCGTATGAGTCCTATTGGACTCTTCAACACTTAGAAAAATCACCTGGTCATACGACCACACTGTTGGTCGTATGAGTCCTATTGGACTCTTCAACACTTAGAAAAATCACCTGGTCATACGACCATACTGTTGGTCGTATGAGCAACCTGGACATGTATCTAATTCATATTCCAAATCCCAAACATCAAAATGCCTAGTTCTAAACATGCTCACCTGATTCTAGGCAAAACTTAACATAACACATACATTCATACATTCAATCATACGGGTATAAAATCCAAGTTTTATACAAACATCCTTACATGCATTTTCCAGCCCCAAAGCATTTAAAAACAGGTAAAAAGGGGTCTAGAAACTCACCTTAGTTTGTCTTCGGGTTTTGATATCTCTTCCTTGAACTTCTCAGTTGTTTCTACACCTAAAACACACACACAGTGCAACCCGAACACAAACACACACATAAGAACATGCATTTCTCGGTTTCTTAGCCCAAACACAACTTAAAAACATCAATTCTTACCTTGAATCCGATTTCTTCTTCTTTCTCTCTCTAAGAATCGAAGTCCCTGCTGTTTCTCTCTCTAAAACCGAATGCAAAGAATTGTGCAGGGGTTATGGGCGACCATGCCTTCCTTTTGTACAAAATAAATAACAACTTTGCCCATTTGGCACTTTTGGTCCCTCCTTTTTAGTTGCTTTTTATTTTCTCTTCTTTTCTTCCTTTTCTTTTATTTCTTGCTAAAAAAAATACGGGTGTTACATTTCATCTGTTGCTTCATCAGTGACTTACTGATTGAAGCATTTGTTTAGTGTCTTGAGTTGTAACTTTCGGTTTATTCGTTCTATGTAGTTCGCTCAGATTCTGATTTTGAGTATGTTCTTCCGCTTTGTTACTGATTATGGGTTTTCCCATCATATTATTAGTTTTTTACATGGTATCAGAGCTTTAGGCTCTATATCATGCTCAGATCTATTGGTTCGCGACTCTATGGTTTTGAATCTGTGTGGGTTTCTTGAATCGCCTTGATTCCCCTCCAAACTGTTAGGGTTGGAATTCTTTGTGGTTCTGGGCTGTGCAAGGTGTGCACTTATCATTTCAAGAAGAAGGATACAGGTACAATGTAACAAAGATTGCGTCAAAAAAGACCTCATTCGGTGGTTAAGTTTGTGTTCATCAGATTTCAATGTAAGATGTTTCTTTCTCTATCTCGCTGCTTGGAGGTCTGTAAATCTTCAGATCTTTTTGATTCTATTCGGCATCACGAATACCACTGTTAGGCATATTTGGGCCAGGTTAGGAGGACTGATTTCTGGCTATACGTGTGCATTCTTTGTGTTGCATTATTAGGTGTGATATTTGTATTCGTGTCTTGTTGCTCGTTTATGATTTTCATTGTTTTATCTCTGTCTCCTGTGTGTCTAGGAGTGTTCCTGGTTTATAGTTGGTTCCCTTTCATACCTGGCTGAGCACCATAGAGTGTCTTCAGTATCCTATTCTTGAAGGGATTACCAACTTGTATGCTTGATTGTGGTGTGTGTTTTTTTATTTCTTGTTCTTATCATGGCTGATATACCTCTGAATGATGATGATTCAGTGATTAGTGACGAAAGTGTTCATAGCAAGTCCAATGATACTCTTATAAGCAAACTGGATTTTGGATATCCCCTTTATCTTCACCCAAGTAACACTAGTGTGTTATCAATTGTTAATATCAAACTAAAGGGTACCGAAAACTATATGGTTTGGTCTAACTCAATGGAGCTTGCTTTACAAGTTAAAAATAAACTTAGGTTTGTTGACTGGTCATGTGTCAAACCTCTAACTGATGATGTTTTAATAAAGCAATGGGAAATGTGTATTTATGTGGTTTTATCATGGATTTTGAATTCAATTTCTGAGGATCTCTATGTGGGTCAATTTTTTTTAAAAGTAGCAGCAAATGTATGGCAAGAACTAAAAGAAACTTATTGTAAAGTAGATGGTTCAGTGATTTTCAATTTGCATCAAAACATATGCAACCTTACCCAGTCTGGATCACCAGTCTAGATCACCAGTCTTGGAGTACTATCACAAACTGAACTCCATGTGGAGACAGTTTGACTCCTTGACTCGGTTGCCCACCTGTGTTTGTGCTGCATCAAAAGGCATTTTAGAATTCAATCAGAATTTAAAACTTATGCACTTCTTAATGAGATTAGATGAAATACATCAACTTTTGAGATCAAATATTTTAACAAAAGAACCCTTACCATCGGTTAAAGCTGCATTTGCCATAATCTCTGTTGAAGAGTCATATAGAAATTCTATCCATGGTGCTTCATCAAGTAAAAACCATGCTACTGCTTTTGCATCTAAAGCTTTTATAACAAAAGGAAAACTAAAGGTTTTTGTTAAAATGCTCACATTACAACAAAAATGGTCATTTGGTGGAGAAATGTTTTGAATTAATAGGATATCCACCAAACTTTAAAAATAATTCTAACACGTCAACTGGGTAACTCCCCTTTTCTGCTGAACAGATTTTGAAACTTATGTCTCTCATTGGAGAAAAATATGCTACGGACAATATTAATGCAAATATGTCAGGCATAGGAATTGGTATATTTTGTCATGGTTCGAAAGTCAGATCCATTGATAAACAAGGATGGATCATTGATTCAGGTGCAAATGAACACATGTGTTCGTTAGATAAAAATATGAGGGATTTGTGTTGATGTTTCTGATTTAAATCTAAAAGTTGGTCATCCTAATGGGTCACAATCTAAAATTGAAAAAAATGGTAACTTAAAATTGAATTTTCCTAAATACTATATCAATTTGCTCTCAGATTACAAACTGACTAGGGATAGCAAGCTAAACTATTTATTTAGTGAAAATAGATGTTATTTTCAGGACTCTGCTCAAAAGAAAGTGCATATGATTGGTAGACAACAAAATGGGCTGTATTATTTTGTTTGTCCTCTTTTTGGTGAGTCTGTTTGTAGCAATAGTCGTGTTGTTTTCTCTGGTGTATCCAAGGATCTGTGGCATGCTAGATTAGGTGACCCATCTGATCAAGTCACCTATCTGATCAAGTTTAGAAAATTCTACAAAATGATCTAACATTTAAGGAAAGTAATAATGGAAGTCCTTATGAAATATGTCATAAGTCTAAACAGACAAGGTCTCCCTTCCCTCTTAGTGATCATAAATCTCTAAAATTAGGAGAACTTGTTCATTTAGACTTATGGGGTCCTTTCAAGGTTGTTAGCATAGAAGGGTTTAGATATTTTTTAACAATTGTGGATGTTGATACACATGTCCCTAGTTCTAGTCTAGTGGGCTTCAATATAATAGACTTTCATCTTGTAACACATATGTAATGTTTTATCAATGAAATGAAAAACTCTTCTATGAATGTTTATTGGTTGTTTAATGCTATATCTATTAATATTATTTATTGTTACACGCATATATGAACATGTTATATAGGTTTACAGTTGTTAGACATAGTTCTGAATCATTAAAGGTTCAAGAATATGTTTAACTAAGTATTCTGATTCAGTCGCACGACTGGACCATGCAAATGGGCCAATCGCACGACTGAACCAGGTGATTGAGTCAATCGCACGATTGAGTCATAAGACTGACTCAGTCGTACGAATGAATCAATCGTATGACTCAGTCGCACGACTGAGCCAGTCACTTGGCTTATTCGTACGAATGAAAGCTGTAACCTATAAATACCACTTAATTCGTGGAAAAACGGGACACTTCGATAATTCACAACCCTAGCCGTCCCAGTTCGCATAGAGCGTCCCTTCCAACTTTACAGAGTGTTTCTGATCATTCCTACTTCATTCTTAACGTACTTGATGTGCTTCAAATTATACATATAAAACATATCAATTGAACATCAATTATTCTATAAACTCTTACTGAAAATGATGATTTGATACCTAAATCGTTCATATTGTGTTTTCAGGTGTTGTGAAGGGCAAGATGGACAAAAGGAGCACATTTGACAAGAAATTGAAGAAATCCAAGCTTAAAGTTCCAAGCATGGGGTCGTGCCTCATTTAGCACGCCCCCATGCCTTGCCTGAAACACACCCCCGTGCTAATTTGACACACCCCCGTGATTGGACATCTGACAGGACAAAAAGTACTGTTCCCCAAAAGCAGTCACGGGGCCGTGCTTGGCCCTTTCACGGGGCCGTGCCCCATTTGTCACGGGGCCGTGCCCGACAACTCCTGCACGTACGAGCCAACCAACTTTCGTAAGCATTGTACTATCACGGGGCCGTGCCTTTTAGGCACGGGGCCGTGCTTAAACACTTCAGAAAGCCTATAAATAGGACTTCATTTGCAACTTTGAGGAGAGCTTTTGGGAGGTGAAGTGCTGGTGTTCCCTCTCGGGAACCCAGCCTTTGGAGGTCCTTAGAAGGTTTTGGATGTCCATTCAACACTTAGAAGAAGCTCGGGATCATTTAACATCATCCATAATGAATCACCGGTTTGATTGTTCTAATTTATCGATGATTTCATTACTATCTTCTATCTTTGTTGTTAGTTTCAAGCTCATTATAAGCTAAACTTCATTTGTTATCCTATTTAGTGAACACTTATGTAATTTGTGATGAACTAATGGTGTGATAAATATTGTGTTAATGTTATGGTGGTCTTGGGAAAACTTTCGATGGGTAGCACCTACATTTGAACGGGGGATTATAAGTTTATGGTTTGTAATTGTGATTGTCATACACGGTTGAAAAACGTATGATCAACTTTTATTCATAACAAACTATGGCTAACTAACTAGAGATGGTTATTAGAAATCATAAGACCTTAACTTTCTGATCATTTACGGGTTCCTTTTTATTAGTCTGAGAAATCTACAGTAATTGTTATGGTTTTCTAAAATTAATGGTATGTTAGAATAGAACTTGATCGACTCTCTTCTTACATTAAGTTATGTTTTCAGAAATCGTATGTCGAAAAGGACACAAAAGATTTACCTACATCACTAGGGCCTTGACCTAAGCAGTAAATCTCAACCTGTGTTGGTCCTGGTCACTACGGAGCGGATAGACGAGAAATCGCGCCAGCTCATCTTTATAAACGTTAACACAATTACTTTATTTAATATCTTTAATCACACCACCAATTCATCATAGTTGCATAAGTGTAATCTAAATTAGGATAACAGCCTTACTTCACTGAAAGAATCACCAAAAGTCTCAATCTATCTTTATCTATCTTTATTTATTGTTATTTTGTTTAACTTATCATTTTCTAAATCAAAACTGATAGTCAATTATGAGGGTTGTTGAGTAGGCTTAGTGTGTCCACGGATTGATACTCGGTTCTTACCAACACTATATTACCTCACGATAGGTACACTTGCCTTTTGTGTGTGTAGTTAGTATTAGTAATAACCATTTAAAACTGAATCTGTGCAAAAAACCTTTATCAAAATATATATACTATCCGCACGTATCAAGTTTTTGGCGCCGTTGCCGGGGACACATGGTAGTTTGAAAGGCAATCCAAATTTTTGACTATTTTACTTCAAAAAAAATTATAAAAAAAAGAAGAAGAAGTCGATCCACATAATGCTATCAAGGTTGAAAACAATAAGGGACTAAGCTTCAAAGTTAATGGTCATCGGTTAATGGCCAAATCGATGTACCAACTAAGAATTTTTTTTTGGAGGTGATAAACCTCCACCTCATTAAAAACTAAGTGTGGGGAAGGGTCTAGCCAAGGACCCGTAACCAAAACATGGCTCTATGTTACTTTCAGTCTGTTTATTTTTATTTTGTGTGCTTAGGACTTTAACTTTTTGCTTAAATAAATTGTTGATGTTTTAGATTAATCCTGATGTAATCTTTTGAGCTCATTCAAGGCAGCTATAGAAAAACGATCGCACGCATTTGACTCATCATTTTAGGGGAGTTTTCGTTTGCCTTTCTCTACTTAATATTTATTATGATTCACATTGAGGACAATGTGAAGTTTAAGTGTGGGGAAGGGTACACATGCTTGATACTTTGCTTATAAATAGGTCCAAGTTATAATTAAATCTTTTGTAAAAAGTCAGTCTGATTTTAATGCTTTTGGCAACAACACAGGAAACATGAAACAATTTTTAATAAAACAAAATATAAATATACGTTTTCGAGAAATAAATAAGCAAATAAAGCAAACCCAAATAACCTTAAAAATATTTTTTGTGATATCCTGAAAAGCAAAACGAGTTGGTAAAAATATTCAAACATGTAAAATGAAACACTTATACCCAATTCCATCCTATGCGTGAGCTTATTTTTGAGCCTTAAACAAGCTTTTACATTTATGCAATTTTGCTTTCATTATGGATATATTGAGGGTGCCTTATGTTGCATGTGAATTAGAACTTGTTTTGGGTATACATTTCAAAATCTTATAAGTGTTTCTTGCATAAAAAGGATTTAGGCAATTAGGAAAAACCGACATTCGAGCCTCTACCATTTTCAAATATCCTTACCCAAACATTATCCCTAGTTAACCCCGTTGAGCTTACACGTTTTTTATTTTAATCACCCGAACCATGAAGTCATTAAACCAAAAAGCCTTGAACAAAACCCTTTTTCGATAAAGACATGTTTTGGCTTATTTCCAAAAAAAAAGAAAAAGAAAAAAAAGAAAGAAGAAGAAAACTAGTTCCATCATTTTATGGTATTTCAAGATATGTGCTCAAGAAAGGAAAAATGATATGAGAGATGCCCAACGTGTGGGGAACTGGTTTCACAAAGGAAAGTGCAACAAAAACCGAACCGAATCCAAGAATTCGACATCCAAATCCGTTGGGTGCAATTAGGCTCCAAGCCGAACGACCCTTTAAAAAGGATAGCTACGTATATCCTCGGGTTAAGGAGGAGGTCCAGTTTTTGAAAGTGAAATACGGTCTTGACGATCTGACCATAAACGAGTCCTCAAGTTTGTATATCCCTTGCAGCTTGAGTATTGTATAGGGAAACGTTTTTATTACTTTCCTGATAGTTTATATTAATCAAATAAGCCAAGATCATCGTCTTTAGCATTTAGCCACTTTTTCCCCAAATAATCCATACCCTAAACCTAAGCCAAGTTATAACCTATCAAAGACCTAATGATTTATGCAAGTAAATACCTAACATAGGTGGAGATTTGATCCCTTACCAAGCATATGATTTCACACGTATTCATAGTAGGCAATTGAGCGTATTAGTCATACTTCATCTTATGTATGATTCCATATATATAGCCGAGTGTGAGTGCACCTTGTGAGAAGTGTGAATTTTTACATGTTAAAAATATTTAGAAACCATTCTATTGCTTGAAAGGATATCATTCCACATGTGCTTAACCGTGTATATTTGGGTAAACCAAGTTTGCTTGTATAGTTCTCGAAAAACATATTTATATCTTGAGTTATTTGGTTTTTGGTGGTGTTGCTATTTTGAGTGATTTTGCTTGAGGACAAGCAAAGTTTAAGTGTGGGGATATTTGATGTGCTTCAAATTATACATATAAAACATATCAATTGCACATCAATTATTCTATAAACTCTTACTGAAAATGATGATTTGATACCTAAATCGTTCATATTGTGTTTTCAGGTGTTGTGAAGGGCAAGATGGACAAAAGGAGCACATTTGACAAGAAATTGAAGAAATCCAAGCTTAAAGTTCCAAGCATGGGGCCGTGCCTCATTTAGCACGCCCCCATGCCTTGCCTGAAACACACCCCCGTGCTAATTTGACACACCCCCATGATTGGACATCTGACAGGACAAAAAGTATTGTTCCCCAAAAGCAGTCATTGGGCCGTGCCCCAATAGTCACGGGGTCGTGCCCCAATAGTCACGGGGCCGTGCTTGGCCCTTTCACGGGGCCGTGCCCCATTTGTCATGAGGCCGTGCCCGACAACTCCTGCACGTACGAGCCGACCAACTTTCGTAAGCATTGTACTATCACGGAGCCGTGCCTTTTAGGCACGGGGCCGTGCTTGAACACTTCAGAAAGCCTATAAATAGGACTTCATTTGCAACTTTGAGGAGAGATTTTGGGAGGTGAAGTGCTGGTGTTCCCTCTCAGGAACCCAGCCTTTGGAGGTCCTTAGAAGGTTTTGGAGGTCCATTCAACACTTAGAAGAAGCTCGGGATCATTTAACATCATCCATAATGAATCACCGGTTTGATTGTTCTAATTTATCGATGATTTCATTACTATCTTCTATCTTTGTTGTTAGGTTCAAGCTCATTATAAGCTAAACTTCATTTGTTATCCTATTTAGTGAACACTTATGTAATTTGTGATGAACTAATGGTGTGATAAATATTGTGTTAATGTTATGGTGGTATTGGGAAAACTTTCGATGGGTAGCACCTACATTTGAACGGGGGGTTATAAGTTTATGGTTTGTAATTGTGATTGTCATACACGGTTGAAAAACGTATGATCAACTTTTATTCATAACAAACTATGGCTAATTAACTAGAGATGGTTATTAGAAATCATAAGACCTTAACTTTCTGATCATTTACGGGTTCCCTTTTATTAGTCTGAGAAATCTACAGTAATTGTTATGGTTTTCTAAAACTAATGGTATGTTAGTATAGAACTTGATCGACTCTCTTCTTACATTAAGTTATGTTTTCAGAAATCGTATGTCGAAAAGGACACAAAAGATTTACCTACATGACTAGGGCCTTGACCTAAACAGTAAATCTCAACCTGTGTTGGTCCTGGTCACTACGGAGCGGATAGACGAGAAATCGCGCCAGCTTATCTTTATAAACGTTAACACAATTACTTTATTTAATATCTTTAATCACACCACCAATTCATCATAGTTGTATAAGTGTAATCTAAATTAGGATAACAGCCTTACTTCACTGAAAGAATCACCAAAAGTCTCAATCTATCTTTATCTATCTTTATTTATTGTTATTTTGTTTAACTTATCATTTTCTAAATCAAAACTGATAGTCAATTATGAGGGTTGTTGAGTAGGCTTAGTGTGTCCACGGATTGATACTCGGTTCTTACCAACACTATATTACCTCACGATAGGTACACTTGCCTTTTGTGTGTGTAGTTAGTATTAGTAATAACCATTTAAAACTGAATCTGTGCAAAAAACCTTTATCAAAATATATATACTATCCGCACGCATCAGTATTCTAATCGTTAGGTTTGATCCGGTTAACGTTCTCCCTGATTAGATCGCCAATCAAATAGAATTCCATGCTATTTGATTCGGTTTCACGTAGTATCAGTTAGTACTCCGTCCGTACACGGTCCTAACAAGTGGTATCAGAACTTTGGCTCTTGATTATTCGTGGATTCAATCGTATTTTAAAAAAAAGGCTACGTTTTTAAGCGAAAAGATCCGTTCTTTCTGCTCAAAATCCATTTTTTACGTGTGCATGCTTTGAAAATTAAGTGTTTTTCGAGTTGTAGTCGTCTAGGGTATTCAAAATTGTGTTTTAGGTCGAATTGTGTGAAAAAGGTTGAAAATTTTCGAATTTAGTAGTCTCAGTCGCACGATTGACTCAATCACACGACTGAACTCCAATCGCCCAGTTCAATCGCACGATTGGACCAATCGCTCGTTCAATCGAACGATTGTCCCGGTCGTTCTGCTCATTCGCACAACTGCCCTAATCGTCTGCCTAGTCGTACGACTCAGCTCAATCGCACATTGATTGTCTCAGTCGTCCTTCCGTCGCCTCTCTCAGTCGCATACACAGTTTGGTTTTTCAAGTTTAAGGCTACTTCATTATAGACTAGAGAACTTTGCATTCTCAGCAGGGAAGGACTCCAGGATCCAGAACCTTTTGCTGTTGGAAAATGAGATCGGGAACCATAATAAACCACCTAAGCTATTGTCTCTTGATGAATTCCCTTAATGGAAACAAAGGTTTGAGATTCATCTTAATGGAGTGGATACAAATCTCTGGAATGCTATTGAAACTGGCTATAATATGCCAGTTGGTGCTGATGGTATACCCCATACTTTGAGTGGACTAAGTGATGCACAAAAGGTTGCTTATAATGCAGAGAAGAAAGCCTATGCTATGTTGACCAAGTCAATTCCCAAAGACATCTTTCATCAATATTCAGAACATAAGCAGAGCAAAAAGTTATGGGATGCTCTTGAGAAGAGATATGATGGTAATTCAACACTAAAGTCACTGAAGGCTAAAGCGTTGAAGAAAGAATTTGATAATTTCTCTTCTATTGGGAATGAAAGCTTGGATGATATCATAGATCACTTCTACCATTTGATGAGTGAACTTCACACTCATAGTGTTACAACGTCTAAGGAAGAAAAAGTGGCAAGCTTGGCTGATGGGCTACAAGAGAAGTGGGATTTATTAATTTCCACTTTAAGATATAACTCAGTGCTGGAGACTTTGGATATCAATGATTTCATCCTGAAACTGAGAGAAGAAGAGGTGAGACACAAGTACAAGACAAAGAAGGGAGTATACACTCAGGATCCATCTCTCTACAACGTTACTCCTACTCCAACTGCAAAATCTACAAGTGCCCCTCTGCAAATTGCATTTGTATCGAATGCATCATCTGCAACTGGTCAAAGCTCATCGTCTGGTAGTGAGTCACATGTTTCTTCAGGGGGTAAACAAAGTCCTATAGTTGCTCAATCGACGAAGTTAGTGACAGAAAATCTGGGCAAAGTAACTGTGGAAGTGGCTAAGGAGCACATGGACCTACTTGCTGCTGTGGTTCATTCTTATGATGGTTTGGTTGCAGGAAAGATTGGGAACTGCCACTTGGCCGATGAAGACTATGAGCAGGTGGATGAAAATGAACTGGAAAGAATGGACATAATATGGGCTCTCGCAAGTGCTGTGCGACGAGCAAAGAAGTTTGTGAAGAAGACGGGACAGAATCTGGTAGCTACCAAAGATACTACTTTTGGATTCGACAGGTCTAAAGTCACCTGTTTCAACTGTGGTGAAAAAGGCCACTTCAAGCGGGAATGTGTCAAACCGAAGAAGACTGGCAATGGGAACCCGTTCTCGTCCTTCAACAAACAGGATAAAGAGAAAAAGACAGCTTCAACAAGCAGTGATTCAAAAGCAATGGTTGCTCAAGGTGATGAAGGACAGGACTGGTCCTTCCGATTCTTAACTGATGGTGAAGCCAACATTGCATCTGTTGAAGATCTGAATGAAGACTCAGCGAGTGAGGGGGAGAACTCAGTTGAGCTTGACACTGCTGATGTGGATGAGACCTTAGCTGCTGTTAATCAACTTGTTGAAAATGAACTGAATGCTGAATCTGAAGCACAACGGCAACCTCAAAATGCTTTCATGGCTGGAACGTCTACATCTGCACAGGTAGAATCAAAGGATGATCTGTTTATTAAACATGCTTGTGTTGAATGTGATAAATTTAGGAAAAGCATTAATCTGAAATTTGCTAGGTTATTAGATCATAATGATAACTTAGTAAATGACTTAAAATTATGCACTGAGGCAAATAGAGTGTTAAAACAAAACGAGAGCAGCTATAAGGAGAAAGTTGAAGCGTTAAAGAAACAACTAAAAGAAACTGAGGTTGTCGCGTTTAACCAAGAAAACGATATAAAGTTTTATTTAAAGACAATTGAGGAAACTAAAAAGGACAGAGCTGTTCTGTAAGTTGAAAATGAGTCTTTAAAGCAAAAACTCCACAGTCTTGCTAGTTCTTCTCATATTTTGAAAAACTTGGTTAAGGAACGTAACAACGGGGAAGAGTTGGGTTATAAGGTTGTGCCTCCACCACATGATATCCTTTTGAACACCAAACAACATCCTATTAATAATAATCCAATAAAGGACCATGTGGTGACTACTCCTCTGGTCAGCGATCCGGACACAACAGTTAAACCTGCTCCTCCGGCTGCTGATCAGACAAAATCAACATCAGGCACAACTGGTAAAACCATCACTGAAAACCGGGTGGAAGAGTATGTTCAAGCATCTCTTGGGTTGGGTTCAAAATCTGCCACCACACAACCTAAGATTTCCAAAACCACTCAAACTAAACCGGTTAAGCAAGATAACAATCATCTTCAAAGACAAAACTCCCATAACGTTAAACAAGTAAAATTTGTCAAGGAAGGTGAAAATCAAAGGAGTGAGACCAAAAAGTCTGTACCTGAAGTTTACTCACCGCCCACAAGCGATATCCTAGTCCTGTTGAAAGGAGATCATGCTATACTTATGGACAACGCGGTCACATCTCTTCAAACTGTCCACGCTATCAGACACCCAAAATTAAAATTGAACTAGACAAAGAAGTTAAATAGTTTTCAAAACAGAGATCTAAGACTCCCGTTAGATCTAAAACACATGTTAGATCTAAAACACCTTCTAGGTCTTTTACCTCTCCTCAAAGCCACAGACAAGTCACTGGCAAGTCTGTGATGCCTGAGGTGAAACCTGTTTTTGAAACTAAACCTAAGGTTCAAACTATAAATCAGTCATCGGTTTACCACAAACAATCCTTTCACAAGGATGGTTTGTGGAAAGCCAAAACATCTAAAGTGTCTGAAAGCATTGATAAGTTGAAGGTTGAAGTCCCACCTACTGATAAAGGACGGTGGGTTGAGTTCGTGATGTGTGATGCCTCTGGGAAACCCAAGCCAGTCAAGGCTTGGGTCCCCCTCCTTAATTAATTATTTTCTATTATGTGCAGGCTGTCTGCTATAATGCTTCTACCAACACATGTATAGTTGATAGCGGAGCATCCAGGCACATGACAGGAAATCAGTCTCTCATTTACAATGTCAAACAAATTAAAGGGGAACAAATTTCTTTTGCTGGAACAAAGGAGGATACATTACCGCACAAGGAGAAGTAGGTAATGCAAAGGTTAAGGTTTGATAAAGTTAAAATTGTTCAACAATTGGAAAACAATCTGTTTTCAGTGTCTCAGATATGTGACAAGGGCTTCAAAGTTATGTTTGACAATCGGAAGTGTTACATTCTGAAGAAAGAGATGGAGATTCCATAAGAGCAGGTATTAATGTCAGTATCTAGGTATAATGACCTGTATGTTCTAGATATGTCTAATGCTTCTACTAGTGTGTCTACTGCTCAATGCTTTTTGTCTAAAGCTACAGAGAAGGATTCCATCTCATGGCACAGAAGAATGGGACAAATTAATCACAGGAAGATGAATTATCTGATTCATAACAACTTAGTTGATGGAGTTCCTGTTAAGAACTTCAAACTTCCTGATTTTTGTGTCTCATGCAAGAAGGGAAAGCAGACCAGGAAATCTCACAAGACCAAGCACGTCAATTCTATCGAGATGCCCCTAGAGCTATCGCATATGGATCTATTCGGTCCTGTCAGCACGAAGAGTATCGCCGGAGACTGGCACTGCTGTGTAGTCACAGATGACTACTCACGGTTCTCCTGGGTGATGTTTCTGAAAGCAAAGTCAGAAACCTTTGAGTCATTCAAGGTGCTCGTTACTACACTGGAGTCTCTCTATAAGCTGAAGGTTAGGAGGATTCGTTCAGACAATGGAACAGAGTTCAAGAATCAGTGGATGGATGCTTTCTGCAAAGAAAAGGGGATTGTTCATCAGTTTACCTCTGCATACACACCACATATGAATGGAGTTGCTGAGCGGAAGAACAGGAGCTTGATCGAGACTGCCAGGACTATGTTGGCAGATTTAAAGCTGCCAGTGTAGTTCTGGAACGAAGCTGTTGCCAACGCATGCTACACACTTAATCGTGTGTCAGTTGTCAAGAGGCATGGGAAGACTTGCTATGAGTTGCTTCGGAAAAGCGTAAACCTAACCTGGAGTATCTGGAACCATTCGGAGCTCCATCTACGTTACTGAAGAAACCTCCGGAGGGCAAGTTCAGTGAAAAGGCAGACCAGGGGATCTTTCTAGGATACAGCATACCAGACAAACGAGTTTACAACAACTCAACAGATCAGGTCGAAGTATGGTGCAATGTCGACGTACAACGATTCACCATTCCCCCTGCTGGAAAAGGTCCATCGTCGTTCTTCGACTACGATGGCTTTTTCAAATCATTCAATCTTCCTCAGATAGATTCAGATGAAGAAATTGCTACTTAGATGATGCACGATGTTCTAAACACACCGAATCTGGATACTAGCAATACAACTCCTGTGAGTGGTTCATCTGGATCTTCAACAGCTGATCAGGACGAGAGTGATGACTCATCAGATGAGGAAGAAGCCGCTGAGACAGGCATTGAGCATAATGTTAATCAAGAGGAAAGCTCATCAGCTGCTGAACATGCATCAGGAAATACGGATACTAAACCTCCTGTCATAAATCTGGATACTGAAGTTGTCGTCCCTACGAACCTGTGACTAGGATCAGTACGAATCATCCGCAGGAGGCTATCATTGGAGATTTACACTTCGGCGTGCAGACGAGAAATCAGTTGTACTCTGCTGATTATGCTGCAATTATGGAAAAGGGCTACGTGAATGATGGAGCATTCAAATGCTTTGTATCTCAAGTTAAACCCAAACACGTAAGCGATGCCCTGAAGGATGAGGCCTGGGTCAATGCTATGCAAGAGGAGCTGCTACAGTTCAAGAAGCTTGGAGTGTGGACACTTGTTGACCGACCGAGAGGAGTGAAAGTGATAGGCACCAAATGGGTGCTACGCTGCAAGAAGGATGACCAAGGTGTCGTTATCAGAAACAAGGCACAGTTGGTTATTCAAGGCTTCAGACAAGTCGAAGGAGTCGACTATAATGAAGTCTTTGCACCAGTAGCTAGAATGGAAGCAATCCGTATCTTTCTAGCCTACGCATCTTACATGAAGATCAAAGTCTATTAACTAGATGTAAAGAGTGTGTTCCTTCACGGGGAAATCCGTGAAGAGGTCTACGTCAGTCAACCCGAGGGATTCGAAGATCCTTACCATTGGGACAGAGTCTACAAGTTGGACAAGGCTCTGTATGGGCTACATCAGGCTCCTCGAGCTTTGTATGAAAAGCTCTCCACCCACTTGCTGAAACACGGGTTTCGCAGGGGTGTGATTAACTGCACGCTGTTTATCAAGGAAAGAGACGGAGATTTACTGATGGTACAAATTTATGTGGATGACATTATCTTTGGTTCGCGAAACGAAGATCTGTCTAAAGAATTCGAATCTGTGATGAAGGCAGAATTTGAAATGAGCGCCATGGGAGAAATGAAGTTCTTCCTGTGATTACAGGTGGATCAGACACCTACCAGTATTTTTCTGCATCAGACTAAGTATGTCGGAGACATTCTTAGTCGATTTGATATGGAAAATGTCACTGTTGCCGGTACCCCACTCGCCACAAATCATGATGTGGCTCCTGATGAGAATGGGGATTTGGTGGATGCCACTATGTATCGTGGGATGATCGGATCTCTCATGTATCTCACTGCCTCGCATCCAGATATCATGTATGCCACATGTCTATGCTCCAGATATCAAGCAAAACCGAAAGTAAATCATCTGATCGGGGTGAAAGGTATATTTCGTTATCTGAAGGGTACACCAACACTGGGGTTGTGGTATCCTCATGACAATGACTTCGAGCTAACGGCGTATAGTGATTCAGACTATGGCGGCTGCAAGATGAACTTCAAGTCTACATCAGCTGGGTGTCAATTTTTGGAAGGCATTTAGTCACGTGGCAATGCAAGAAGCAGACCTCGGTTGCCTTATCAACCTGTGAAGCTGAATACGTTGCTGCTGCAAGCTGCTGTTCTCAGATTATCTGGATCTAACAACAAATGCGGTACTATGGTTTGCAATTCTCTAACACCCCTATCTATGTTGATAACTCTGCTGCCATAGCTGTAACTAAAAATTCGGTTCAACACCCTAAAACTAAACACATCGGCATAAAGTATCACTTCATACGCGACTGCTATGAAAAACAATTAATTGATGTGGGTAAGATAAACACGGATTTTCAACGCGCTGACCTCTACACCAAACCATTTGATAAACCCAGATTTTTCTATCTGTTAGAGGTCAACGGCATGAAAAAGAAAAGTGACATTATCTCTGAAGACACAGATGAATAGTCCGACACTAGTTCAGTTTTTTTTTATTTTATTTTTTTAATTTCCTTGTCTTATAAAAATCCAAAAACACAAAAAGATTTTCTGTTTTAGAATTTTATGGGGAGATTAATTTACTTTCAGTATTTATTTACTAAAAAAGCGGGGGGGGGGGAAGGGCAGATAAGCTAAAAGGTAAAAACAACAAAGATAAGACTGTGATTCTAAACAAATAGAAAGTGATAGTACACAGGCGTCTAGTTACCTGTAACACTAAAAAGATTTTAAAATTTTGCAATTTTAGTTTAATTATATCACAGAAAATCATTAGTCAGAGAATTCTAAGTCTAACAAATGGGAAAATGATAGTACGCTTGGGTGCTACTGTAATTACATGGAGAAAGTTGATCTAGGGAGGTGCTAGCTCACTATACGATGTGTCGGTAGATTCAACACGATAGACCAGTAGACACCATTGGTGAACACAATTTAAACTAATTTGTTCAACCGACTGTGGGTTCCCATCTTATCACTGGTTAACACAATCAGTTATTTCCAATAAGGTATGACGAGCAAATTAATGCAACTAAAAGTGTGCGGATGACCATAAAAGAGAAAAGCACGAAAAAATTGAAATTAAGCGCAATCAAGCTGATAACATATGTTGTTGGTGCGTTATGTGCAAAAAAATAAGAAATGCTCTAACAAGGAGATAGGTTGTGTGTCTCTCTGCTGTACGATGGCACTGACCTGAGGATAAGTATAACCTAGATATCCTAGAATTCACTGTTGTTTGCCGCCTCTCTGCTGTGCGGTGGCACTGACCTGAGGCTTGGCTTCTCTTTGAAAATTCTAAGAATAGTCTCTTCTTGTCAAAATACCCGTAGACCGCTCAAAAATCTCCTGAGGAATGTTGATTACCATATAAGCGTGGGATCCACAAATGTTGGTTGAAATAATATAATCTAATACATCACCAATATGTGTCAAAAGTCTGTGTATGGATTTAAGTGGACAAGTATACTGAAAATCGTCATGGATGCATCGCCTGATGTTGATAATCAATGTGTGTTACGTATCAGATCAAGCATGATTCCTAGTTAGAACTTAGAAATCTCAGATGAATGAGAAACTGTAATATATAAATATGCTAGTTTCTATTTCAATAAATATATAAAAGTTCCAAGTAATTGAGTTTATGCCTGTCTGATTCCATAAGAATCTGTCTTGGAAATGATGTTAATGCTAATAGGCGTGTCTACCCAACCCTAAGAAAATCACAAAAACATGTTTATTTTGTTACTTAGTTTAGTCTTTTAATTTATTTGTAAAGTGTGTTAGTGTCGGACTGTGCTATGCTACTCATTGCAGAAAATGTCACAAATATGAATTTAAAGTTAATCTAAAATCAATTGTTTCTGAAAAAAGTAAATGGATCACATCTGAGGTGATCAAATGTTGTTTTAATCTTAAAATGGTCATGTCTGGGATGATCAGGTGGATAAATGGATCATGTCTGAGATGATCAGGTGGATAAATGGATCACATATGAGGTGATCAAATGTTGTTTTAATCTTAAAATGGTCATGTCTGGGATGATCAGGTGGATAAATGGATCATGTCTGAGATGATCAGGTGGATAAATGGATCACATCTGAGGTGATCAAATGTTGTTTTAATCTTAAAATGGTCATGTATGAGATGATTAAATTGATCAAAAAGTTTTATCTATTGAAATAAGGGTTTTGATAGCGTGCCCGGCGCCTAGGTGCTGCTGGTTGAGAGGGGAGATCATGTTCGATCTCCCCTTGTCAAAAGTCGTGATTTTTCTGTTTAACGAGCTTGTAATCATTCGGTTTTATCAATGAAATCATTCGATTATTGTTCGTACTATTTTTTGTCTTTTGGTTTATCACCTTCCGTCAAGAACACGCTCGGATGTTTACCGATCCAGTGACTTCACAGTGGATGATTTCTCAAGGGCTGTTTGGGTGTATATGTTAAGATCTAAAGAGGAAGTGCTTTCTAATCTTGACAGTTTTATGCAATTAATTAAAAATCAATTTAGTATAAATATCAAATGTTTTAGATCAGATAATGGGACTGAGTTCACTAATAACAAAATTCAATAGTTTTTTAATCAAAATGGCATGCTACATCAGACTTCTTATGTATACACTCCGTAGCAAAATGGCATTGTTTAAAGGAAACATAAGCATTTACTGAATGTTGCTAGGGCCCTTATGTTTCAGGGGGGATTCCTCTTAATATGTGGTCCGATTGCATTTTGGCTGCTACTTACCTAATCAATAGGACTCCTTCTGTTCTAGCTGGTAAGTCTCTTTATGAGATAAATTTTGGTTATAAACTCTTATTGTCACACTTAAAACTGTTTGGCTGTTTATGTTTTGCAACCGACTTGAATCTTAAAACTAAGTTTTCTAGTAGAGCAAAAAGATGTGTTTTTATAGGTTATTCAATGAATAAAAAAGGGTATAAACTTTAGGATCTAGATGACAAAACTATTACGTTTTCAAGAGATGTCAAGTTTTATGAAATGATCTTTCCTTTTAAAGAAAACAAACATGTTCCTCATGGAGAATTGAATACATTAAATTTTTTTAATTTTTGCTTTAATATTGATGATGTGACAATGGGGAAACCCTATGATGATACTACAGTTCACCAAACTGATAGTGACACTAGTGGCGATTCTGTTAATAGACCTGTTAATAGCACTGCTGGTGAAAGTGTTGATATGTTCACTGATCTTAATAACTACACTGATAAGAATAGTAATCATAACAGTGAAAATCAAACTGATTGCCTAGTGACTAATCAACAGGCTTTAACTGTAGAGTTGCCCAGTGCTACTGCTGATGACAGTGGTAACTGTTCTGAGGGTCAAAATGAAGTAGTAATTTAACAAGCAAGCTGTTCGAAAGTCTTCTAGGTTGAGTCAAAGGCCTAGTAAAATTTCAGATTTTATTGTTGAGGGCAAGGTCAAGTATGGAGTTGAGAAAGTTGTAAATTACTCTAGACTATCCGATGAGGTGAGGTGTTTTTTGTCTAGTTTAAATAAAAGTAGTGAGCCCAAAACCTATGGTGAAGCCTGCAAGGATCCTAACTGGGTTCAAGTAATGAATGATGAGATGAGTGCCCTCCATAGGAATAATACTTGGGTTGTAACTGATTTGCCTATAGGAAGAAAAGCCATTGGATGCAAGTGGATTTACAAAATCAAGTATAGGTCCAATGGAGAGATAGAAAGGTATAAGGCAAGATTAGTTACAAAGGATATAATCAAAGAGAGGGTCTTGACTTTGATGAAACGTTTTCCCCTATTGTAAAGATGGTTACTATTAGATGCTTAATAAGTCTTGCTGTTCAAAATTCATGGTCTATTTTTCAACTAGATGTTAACAATGCATTTCTATATAGGGACTTGGTTAAGGATGTTTACATGACGTTACCAGAAGGATATTATAAGGAAGATAATATTAAGGTTTGTAAATTGATTAAATCCTTATATGGTTTAAAACAAGCCCCGAGGCAATGGTATGAGAAGTTAACTTCTGTGCTAGTTGAAATAGGGTTTGTGCAAAGTAAACATGATTATTCTTTATATGTACTTTCTAAGAATGATAAAGTTGTGTTATTACTTGTATAAGTGGATGACATAATAATCACCGGTAATGATGATGAGTTGATAAGAAAATTTAAATCAAATTTGAGCTCAAAATTTTTAATAAAGGATCTAGGTAAGCTAAAGTATTTCTTGGGTATAGAAGTGATAGAAACAGAGGCAGGCTTGTGTCTATCCTAAAGGAAATATTGTTTAGAATTACTTGCTGAATTTGGATTATTAGGATGTAGACCTGTGAACAATCCAATTGAACAAAATATTATAGTAACAAATTTAGAAAACGCTTCTAAATCTAATTTAGAAATTAAAAACGTGAATGAATATCAAAAGTTAGCAGGGAAATTAATCTATCTAACCTTGACAAGACCAGACATTTCATTTACTGTTCATTCCTTAAGTCAATTAATGCATAAACCCCTGAATTCACATCTACAAATTGCATTAAGGCTACTCAGATACCTGAAAGGTGCTCCTGGTAAGGGTATAGTCTTTAAAAAGTCTAGTTTTTTTTAGTTAAAAGGGTTTGCTGATTCAGATTGGGGTAGGTGTTTAGCAACTAGACGATGTATAACTCGATATGGTATATTCTTAGGGGAAAATTTGATAAGTTAGAAAAGTAAAACGCATAACACTATGTTTAGATCGTCTGCTAAAGCTGAATTTAGAGCTATGTGTGCTGCTGGGTGTGAACTGATCTGGTTAATAAATATTTTGAAAGATATGAAATTTTCCCAATCATTACCTGTGATAATACAGCAGCGATTTTAATTTCGTCCAATCCTGTCTTTCATGACAGGACTAAACACTTTGAGATTGATATGCATTTCTTAAGAGAAAAAGTTATGTCAGGAGTTTTTAAAATTAAAAAAAAAATTGAAACTAAACACCAGCCAGCAGATGTTTTCACTAAAGCTCTAAATTGTAGTCAGCATGCTTATCTTTGTTCAAAGTTAGGAATGTTTGATGTTTTTGGTAATTGAATTGTGGAGAGGTGTTAAATTTATAAGATGTAAGTTCTTCAATTCAATTACTTATTCTATTATGTTTTATGTGCTAGGGGCTTTATGTTAATATTGGTCTAAAGCTGGATTCTCAAAAGGTTGAGGCCAGTGTTGCAATCTATAAAAGGATAGTTGCTGGTTCTAGAAGACCGAATTACAAAGTCATTCTTTGCCTTCTTCTTCACACAAGATCTGCTGTTTTCAAGGGCTTTCAGGCTTCTTGTTCATCTGCTTTCAGGCTTCTTTTTTCATATGTTGCTTCATCAGTGACTTACTGGTTGAAGCATTTGTTTAGTGTCTTGAGTTGTAACTATCGGTTCATTCGTTCTATGTAGTTCACTCGGATTCTGATTTTGAGTATGTTCTTCCGCTTTGTTACTGATTCTGGGTTTTCTCCATCATATTATTAGTTTTTTGACAGAACCATTAAGTGTTGAACCAATAAGAGGTCTGAACCATTAAGAGCTAGAATATCGTTTAACTATTCAAAGGCAAATGTCTGACCAATTTAGATAAGATGTCTTAATCATTCAGTATTAGACCTCTTAATCATTCAGCATTAATATAATTCTTAACCATTCAGAGACAAATGTCTGAACCATTCAGATAGTTGCTTGCGAAACAAACGGTCTGAACCATTAAGTGCTGAACCATTCAGAAATCTGAACTATTAGAGGCTGATTCAGATGCTGTCAAATAGCATCATAGTAATTCTAACAAGCACCTAGTAGATTGATGTTACCAATCAAAGTCTTAAGGTATGCACCTTAACAATACTTCGAAAATTACTTCCAAGATTTACATCAGGACGATTACCTTCATTCAACAACACCAGCTTAGCAATATCTTTGGTTTTTTCATTAATGCTCAAGTGCGTTCAATACCCAAAGTGTGCTGTACGAGTACTCGAAGATTCATGGTGTCAAAAGAAAACTAACCACTTGAAAAGTTCTATGAATTTTATGAGTACTTGATCCATATTTTAATATTATATTTTATTTTCATATATATAGATGTTCTCTAGAAGATATTAATATATCATTCTATAATTCTGTGGTTTGAGTTTTTAATACGACACAAACGTAATATGAAATTTACGGGTGTGGATTTAATCTAAATGAGTTTGGTTAATTAGTTGGGGTTCGGACAAATATGACAAATCAATGAGTTCATGAGTTGACCAGTTTACTTGTATTTTTTTTTACATTTTTTTAAATTATGTTTTAAATAATAAACTAAACTATACTTTTTATTCCATAATCCGGTTTATATACAAATTGATATGGTTTAGACCTAATAATAATTAAATAACAAAAATGTACACTTAAATTTATAATTTTATAGATATAAATATGGAAATAAAAGATGAGTAATTTTACAGTTAAACAAATCATATTCGTCAATGCATTTTCGTATCTAGATTCATGAGTGTAACAGGATTTTCAAGTTCGTGTAGGCGTATTGTTTCTGGCTTTTTACATCTTTCTACCGTCGGCTGTAAACTGTAAAGACGTTCTGTTTAGCAATAATAAACATATTCTTTCAAATCGCAGAAATCTGTCTCTATAAATACGAACCAAATATTCAAACTTTATCAAAACCTTAAACAAAAAAAACGTGTAACCCATTTATTCCACATATGCATACAATAATTGTACGACAACATAACTTTTTGGCACCTTCTCCCTTGAAAAGCCAAGCCACCCAACACAATATATATAACATATTTGATAACTAAATTAATATATATAAAATTAAGCCTGCACATTTGGGGTTATAAAATAACCAACCAATGTGAAAAGGATACGTTGCAATATTCATTTTTTAATGGTAAATGTACGATCTTGTTTCGGAGAATAAGTTTTATCTTAATCGGGTCTATCTATTATTTTTTGCATGTCATGAGTACTTTATCTAAACAAGTTGAACTAAGGCGCAATATTCATAATACAACCTTTATGGTATCTATTATTTTTGGTCAACATGGATCTCCCGTAAAACTACTTTTTTAACCAACCACCTTCACTTCTAACATAAAGTTAGATAAACTTTTACAGTCGTGTGTCCAACGGGTATAAGACTAAATATGTTATATGATTTCAATTTTAACATGCAACTAAAGACATTCACAGTATGTTTCTTATTTTGATGTGAGTATATGTTTTATACAATAAGAGATGGTTGTGAGTGGTTGTAAATGAACGTGAGAGAAATTTTATGGGGATTGTACCGTGATTTCTCATATTTGAGGAAACACGGTACAATTCTCATAAATTTTTTAATATTTTTAAAAGTTGTCGTGAGTGAAAAAGAGTGAAAATGTAATAATAATATATTTAAAAAAGTATTATTTAATTGAAACAAGAAGTAAAAACAGGTATTATTTTTAGTGTAAATATATGGATGATGATGGATAAGCTAATGTGAATGCTCTTAACATCAAACCCTATCACAAACACTCACATTACCATCCATAGTAAATACCCATATCTCATATTAAGATGATCTCAAGAGTTAGACCAAAATAAAATGTTTTTCTAACATATCTTTTGGATAGTTAAAAGCATTTCAAAACAATAAAGTCCTAAACCTCACATGTTTTTTTACATTTTAACCCCTTGCTGGTAAATTCACTAGATCAGTCAATACTTTGCTTACTCCATTCGGGATTTTTTATTATTATTATAAATACCTACCCATCCTAGCCCTCATTCTAGGACCAGCCAATAAGTGTGGTGAGCAGAAGAGAGAGAGAGAGAGAGAGAGAGAGATAATGAAGGGAGTGATAGTAAAGAGTTTGAACATGATGGTGATGATTACATGGATGATGATGAAGATGGGATGGATGATGTTTCAAAGCTCCCCGTTTGCATGGCCTTTGAAAGTTTGTGAGCAACTATGGGTGCAATTTGTGTTCATATTTCTTAAATATGAGATGGAAACTATCAATGCAAGATATGTTATACCCTTTGAGTACTACAATGTTCAACCCTTTGATAAGTTGTAAGATGTCTATCTACCCTTGGTTGTTGCTCTTGTAACCATTGTACACCATATTTATCTTGTATAAAATAATCATTTGGATTAGTAGCATATATATGATCTCAATAACACCATGTACTTGATTTTATTTAATATTTTAATTATTAACAAACGTCGATGATGCTTGTCGAAATTGTTGGTAGTTCGTCTTCAAGTAGTCGAAATTGTTGGTTCCAAAACGTTCTATTAGTTGGTTGGTTATCGCGATAGCTCTGAGCAACAATCGCATCAACGCTAACTGAATGGAGATTTTGCCTGCTTAACCGAGGTTTCACATCGATGATTATGCCACACGCTAGGTAAACTTTCCGGTCATTTGCACGGTTACATGTTTCCGAATACCCACAAACCTCATATGAATAAAGTCCACCTATAAAGATGATGAACAATTAAAAAACTACCCTTGATGATTACAAGTATAACAGGGTCAAGATTGGTGGCCATGGGTCACTTCAATAGCCGTAACAATATTAAAAGCCCATGACCAAGCCCAACATCGAGACAATTTGTTAATCGGAAGCACAATTCACTGTTTAAGTTAATTTTCAATTTACTTACATCATTGTAACCAAGTTAAAAATAATAATAATAAACGGCTAACTTATGCGCCGTCTAAATAAACATACTTCTAAATATACATCAATGTTCATCATAAGACTAGAACACTAAATCATTTGCAAAGGAACATATCAGGGAGCGAGGATACCACGTAGTAGGCCTGTAAATGAACCGAACGTTCATGAATTGTTCATGAACTGTTCGGCGGGAAGTTCATTTATGTTCGTTTATTTAGGAAATGAACGAACATGAACAAAAAATCCGTGTTCGTTTAGTTAAACGAACAAACATGAACACATGCTTTGTTCGTTCATTTACGTTCATGAACGTTCGTTTATGTTTGTTCATTTACGTTCGTTTATGTTTGTTTATTTATGTTTGTTTATTTATATATATTAACATATTAATAAAAGGGTATTATGTGTTAACATTTGAAACATAAGTGTATTAAGTTATACTAGAAACCTATAATTTAGTAAGATTTTAATTTCCACTAATACACCTAAAAATTCCAAAATGACCATTTAAGTTTTTTTTTTCAGTTTTGTTTGTTTATTATGGTTCATTTATGTTGGTTTATTATTGTTCATTTGTGTTCGTTTATGTTCGGGAACTGTTCATTTAGCTTCTTAACGAACAAACATGAACGAACACGAATATTTTTATTTTCTTAATGAACGAACATGAACAAAAAAACGTGTTTGATAATGTGTTCATGTTCGTGTTCGTGTTCGGTAAAAGTTAAATGAACGAACATAAACATGCTGATGTTCGTGTTCGTTCGGTTCATTTACAGGCCTAACACGTAGTTCTCGTTTGGTTACACTCTCGTGTTGGACCAAATCAATCACTGATAAAAATTTTGAAGAATCAATCTTGATTTAGCAAATCAGATTGTGTATCAAAATTCCACCAATATACTGTTTCCATGTCTGACTCAAATTGCCATAACGTAAACATTTTGATGTTGCAGAAATACCGTTGAGATCGAAAATATTATTAATTTAAGAATTTCCACCAAAAATATTTTAAGACGCTTACTAGGAACATTTTGGGTATCTAATAATTTATTATTAGTATTTATAACTAGATTTTATTATTTAATATGTTTTAAATAATAATTACAATAACAATTTAAACATATTAATAATATTGTTATTATTAGTAATAATAACAATAATAACATTGTGTTATTTTATTATTTTATTAGTTACAACTTATAATTAATAGTATGTTATGGTTATATTATTGTTATTAAATCTGTAATAAATAATAGTAATGAAACAATAACTGTAATACGATGTTCTACATTTTATAGGAGGTTTATTTGAATGCTATAATGTATTAGCTTCAATTTATATACACGACCCATCAAATTTCATATGTTCGGTAACAATATGATAATAAATCGCTAAAATATATGTAGATATCCACGAGAATCCGAGTGTCTATATCATTAAGCACATCAAAACGAAGAGAACCAAAAAAACTATCGTTGCAACGTTCTCATATACGTTCATAATTGAGTTGTGCTGAAGCGTTGGTTTAACCTATTTATATTAAAATACAACGTATTTTTATATCTATATAAAAATAAGCACATCTTTGTTTAAAAAAACAGTGCATTCGAAAGTCGGTGAAATATGTAAAAATGACAGCATACTTTGCATATAAAGCCAATTACATGATATATGCAAAAAGTTAACAAATCTTCGGCACGAGGTCAATTACATCAAATATATGTAAAAAGCAACACATTTTGCCATATGTAAAACTTATCAAATGAAGTACTAATAATATATTCTAACTGCCGACATTATGTTTTGTAGCATTTAGATTATAGAAGAACAAACGTCAAACATTTTTAAATTTTAAACAACTTAGCAACATGTTATACATTTTAGTTTCCCGATAAAAACTGTCATAAAAGAAATATTTTGATTTTACAAAAAAATACCCTTGACGTCGAAATTAAAACATAGCATCTCTCAATTCCACAACCTTTTTAGCCTACTTAGCTAAAACATACTTTTATTTGATATAGACATCTTACCATTAATGGGTTGTTTGATAGACTCTCAATGATTTAATTAACCGATTACTTCTGAATTGGTTAAAATGTATTTTATTCATGTAAGAGTAACATTTTAATAGTTCAAGGAGCTTTTTAACCGGTAAGTTTCAGAAACATATTTAATGATTCAGATGTTATATCTTATTTAGTTATATCTTTTAGTAACTCAATATAAGACTGTCAAATAATCTCTAACTTAAATTTATAAAAATTTATAAAACTCATCTCATACCTTCTCCGTACCGAATGATCATCCCATTACCCCTCCCAAATGTCTCAATGTTATTTTCACTTTGCTTTTTTTTATATCCCTACAAAAAATCATTAATCTAGGCCTACATAAAGTTACAAAAATGCCCTAGAAATGCCAAAAATAAGCTCAACAAATAGAATGTGTTATGTTCAAGTTCCCTTTCTATGCTTAGTTGACTTGTACAGGACAAATGCATAATGCACAACATCAACTTATGTGATATTCCACTCGCTGGCGTTCTCTATTATCTTCTGTCACCAAAATCTTGATCTCACCAAATCCCCCTTCTCTCCCACGCTAATCACCACCGCCGATCGCCGTCGCCGTCGCCGATCATCTCCGACCACCGTCCCACACTTCCTCCGGCGATACCCATCTCAGACCCTTATGTCTATCGATCGAATTTGATCATACTCATTTCAATCACATATCTTTCACACCTTCCTACTCTGTTTCCCCAATTTCATCATCTGATTTGAATCAAGAACATCTTTTTAAGGTACCCATTTTCTTATATGATTCGGTGTTGTTGACTTGATCCAATTCCCTTCTCTTTTCTCCCCAAATTGGTGTTTTTGTTTGATCGAGTGTGTGTGTGTTGTACCCAAACTCTGTTACTGCTAATTGAGTGTGCATTGTTTGTTCGAAGGGTGAATAGTGATTGGATTTGTGTTGTGGGTTATGGATCTTGGGTTTGGTTTTGTATGGTGTATGTTAATGGTGTTTGGGTTTTGTACGTGATTGTTTGTAGTTGATTACGTGGGGATCACTTGTTTTGAATTTGTTTCGTGTTGATGTTTTATGTTGGCCTTTTGATATGAGTTTTACATTTGGGGTTTGTGTGATGATGTTCATGAGCATGAGTATGCATAAAATGGGACTTGTGTGCTAGATCGAATACGAAAATGCACATTGCTATTTGGTGTGTTGGCATTGATCTTTACTGATGATGCAGATGTGTGGTGATTGAAGTCCATTGATTGAATTGATTGGAAATTCAAATTATCTTTCTCAACCCTCTTAGATTTGAAAGGAAAATAGTTCATAAACCAGGCTGTTTGAGCGTTCGTATGCTACGGATCTAGGATTTCAACAAGGGTATGTAATCATAACAATTCTTAGGGGATTCATAGTTGGAAAGGAATAGGGGAGGGTTGAAAAGAGGGTTAATTGAAATATAGAATCGTCATTTGATCTTTAAAGTCTTAAAGATTTGTATCGCATATTGAGTATTTGTGCAATCTTGTGTCTTACTTCCTTTGGTTAGCTTGATTTTGACTCGTACATTTTGACAAGCGGAAGTTGTGTCCTTAATTCAGGTGGTTAGGTGTTCTAAAATCTCAAAAATTATAGTTAATGTAATGGTTTCCATTTTAAGTGCATTGAATATAGCTATCATTATTTTCGTTATATTGGATCTAAAAATGGCAGTATGTCTAAACCTATAATATGAAAATATGGCCAGGATAGAAGGTGTAGAAATTATGGAGAGAGGATCTGTTTTGCTGATATAGTTAAATCAACCTTAACCATCTAAACAGTCAGGATGGCAGTTTCTAAGAAGACAGCTTTGGCATTCAAGTCCTACCAGAACCAGGCTCAGGCGCTGGTTAAAACCTACCTTTTAGCAGATGCTTTTATGCCATACACGTCTGTTCTTGGTGGTGTATTTGCTTCCAAAATGGTACGTCTAATCCATCCCTTTTATTATGTTTCTTCGTTTTACTTACCAATACCATGGGAAATATGACGATAAAGACCAAGCTCATATGTTCTTGCATAACTAGGTGCGACAGGTCTCTATTTGTTTATTTTTGTTATGCATATGAAAATATTAGAGGTGGCAGTTTCGACCCATTTACTTATGAGTGGGTCGATATGGCTTGTGTTCTTTTTCTCAAACGGGTCAAATAAAGAAAATTAGCTAAAAAGAGAACATGTCAAACAAGTGGAAATTCACCCAAAGTCTATTTTTAATGCATACAATCCTATTATTACTGTCATTGCTATCACAACTAACACATTAATCATTTTATAATTCATACACCCTCCTGCACACTCTTTGGAAAAGATTTAGTTTACTATTGTAATATTATAGTTTTTGTAATCGCAATTAACACTGTAAAGATTTATCGAAGTTAGGACATTAAAGTGTTTCTTTGTCATGCCTACCCTGCGTTTATCCGTACAAAATAATGACCAGCTTCAAGTTTTAACTTTATCTGTTACATAATCCTTCTGTTTGTCCATCTTGCCACTTTAGAAAAAAATAAAAATAACATCTAAATAATTGATGATTTTTCATCAAGTCATGGGTGCTGTTCTAATCATTTAGAAGATTTTCTTCAGGTCTATGATCTTACACAATTGATAAGCACTTTTTACTTTAGAACATATGCCGGCCTTACAAAAATTCAGCGGATTGAGTGGAACAATCGGTATGCATTATCTTTATTCTCACCTATGTTTGAATTGTCCATTAATTTTCATTTCTTTTTGTTTTATCTTTACGTCTTTTAACTCCTTTTGTTCTTACATGTTCGTTTTTTAATCTTTGTTATGTTCCATCTCATTTTTTGTCAGGGGTATGTCCTCTGTTCATGCCATTTTCATTACAGCAATGTCTTTGTACTTTGTGTTCTGGTCAGATCTTTATTCTGATCAGTATACTGCTGGTCCTGTTACTTTCAGAAGCTCACCACTCTCTACATTTGCGTTAGGGGTAGTGTTAAATTGTTAATCATATATTGACTTAATTCTGTATGTGTTATTTACCTATGTGTTGTATGATATGTATTTATGATTGTTATGGGTACTGTCTTTGTTAACGAGTCGGGGGTCTCTTCGGAAGCGGTCTCTCTATCTCTCAGGATAGAGGAAAGACTTGCCACCACATACCCCTCCCAGACCCTGCTTTTCAGCGGGATACACTGGGTATGTTTGTTTGTTTGTTTTATATATTGACTTAATTCCGCAACTTCTTTCTCTAGCAAAATTGGAAACTATGGTTTTGTAGATGTTTTAAGGAGATTTAGTTGTCGGTCTTAATCAAAGGATTAAAGATGCTAAACAGAACATACTTTTTAAGCTTATGACCCCCCTCCTAATGTTATTGACTTAGTAATCGGTCTTATTCAAAGTCTTTGTAGATTCTTTTATAGGTGATTTAGTAATCGGTCTCAATCAGAGTATTAAAGATGCTAAATGCTACATGTTTTTTTAAGCTTATGGGTCCCCTCCTGATGTTTACAGTGTGATTTTTTTACAGGTTTCTGTTGGCTACTTCCTGTCTGACCTTGGAATGATCTTTTGGCTATATCCTGCCTTAGGTGGATTAGAATATGTAAGTTTCATCGCTTAGGATGAAAAATTTTATAACAAATTTGTGCTTTTTCCTTCATGTACCAGAAATATTCCCTGCTAAATTTTAGTCGTATTTTATGCAAATTATTCCTACTCCTGGATTTCAGGTTGTTCATCACACACTTTCAGCAATTGCAGTATCATATGCCATGTTTACAGGGGAAGGACAGCTTTACACATTCATGGTCCTTATATCTGAATTGACAACACCTGAGATCAACTTGAGATGGTATGTTTGGGCAAGTGATGTTCATGATTCACATATACTCATGAAATTTAATCAATTTTCTCAATGTATTAGGTACCTAGATACAGCTGGTTTAAAAAGGTCTAATGCATATCTGATTAATGGTGTGGTGATATTCTTTGCCTGGATGGTGAGTATTACGATGTTTTCTTTCATCATCGGTAACCATGCTAATCCACATATCATACAAGATTTGTTTGCTGCTTATTTGTCCATTAAATTGCTTTCATTTTGGGTGTCTGCTATTGCAAATTTCCAACCAAAATAACTAACTGTCCCATCATAATTGATTTTGACCCACAATTTGCTAAAAATTCCCATGGTGCTGTTGCTGCTTAGTCCTTTACAACTGCTTCATGAGTTTATCTATTTAATGCAGGTGGCCAGAATTTTGCTGTTTGTCTATATGTTTTACCATGTTTACTTGCACTACAATCAGGTAACTTTCTAATTCACCCGATTTTGTGCTACAGTTGTGACTTTTTCACCCCCTTTCGGCTGTGTTTTACTTATGGTGACAGTATAACAATAATGGTGTCAATTTAGATGTTTGACAAGATATTTGGATTTAAATACTTTAAAGATTTATAGACTTGAGTATATTGAGTGTCAGTTGATAAGAATAGGGAACTTTTTTCTTGATACATTTGAATTGGTTTTATCTTAGATATGGTGATTGTCGGTTTAGGGTTAAGCAAATGCCGCTTTAGGAATATTAGACTGGTTCATAAATATCATATCTAGAAGTTTTCTATGCCTAACATTATACAGTATATATGGACCCCATATGTGATTCGACTCACAATCATTAGTTCATTACACTATATGTTTATGGTTTAACTTGGTATCCAAACCCTAGCGCACCCCCCCTCCTCCCACCTTAACCATGCATGCACATTAGTAGCTATAAGCCTATAATTATCCTGTACAAATCCTTTTTCTAGTATTTGCAGGCAAAAAAAATTTTCCTTCATCCAATTTTTCCCCCCATTATGGTTCCATCATCGTATTTGCTCATATGATATCCTTAATTGCATCATATAATTGGTTCTTGAAAATCGGAATGCTAAATGGATGAAACGGGTAGGAACGTATATCCTCCCAGATACTTTTTAAGGGGGGTGTTCGTGTTTGCATTTTGGAACATGCTATTCAATTGGTGACTTCAACTTTCAATGCTTGTATAAACATTGTTCCTCATATTTGATAATTTAAGGGTCGAATAACGCACTTCATGCCAATTGCAACAAAACCGGATTATCTGTGTATAAAAAAGTTTCCCTATTTACCCTGTCTTTTAATCAGATAGAATTTTATTCCTAATTTACAGAACATTTCAGCATTAGTTGTTTGTTCATTTTAGATTTCATGAATATTTGGAAGACGTCAAAACACACAAGTCATTATTTGATTATTACAACTTCAAACACTTTCTTCTGCACCTCCTTATGTTACAAGTTAATATCTGTTGGTTGTTTTTCAGTACTTCGGTATCACCTAAAATTTTAGAAATGCACATCTGAACACACCTAAGATTCTGAATATATGTGTGAATATGATCTGATACGTTTTTGTACCATGAAATTACCTGCAGGTGATCCAGATGCATGAAATCGGGGTTCTTTTGGTGTTTATGGTTCCATCGGTGCTTGCTGCCATGAACTTGATGTGGTTTGGGAAGATTGTTAAGGTATGTTGAAGACGTTGGCAAAGAGGCAGTAAATTCATTATAACACATCTTTCATGTGAAGTGATATCACGTTGATGTATACAACGGCAAAAGCAGAGAGAAAGATAGGATGAGGGAAGTTGTTGACTAAAGTTAACCAAACTAAAATTGTTGTAAAGCATTTGTTACATGATGATATGAATATATTTGTGTAGATTATGCCTTTCTGAATCATGATCTCTATATATTGGTTTTTATATATATCTGGCAATTTAGCGTTGAATTAATGGTACCGAAAATTATTTTAACAGAAACGGCAACCTAAATTGATCAAGCGCGCCTTCACCTCACTGCCAACACTGCCTTTTGCACCACCACATCCAAAAAAAAACCATCATTTTCAATCTTCTATATCCCATAACAAGCATTTGTATGAAAAACCTGTTCCGTGGGTGCATATATGTATGCACTGTTCATACAATACCAAAAAACAGCTAATACGTAGTTCCAATATCTCGAAGTTTCAATTCAATCCTATGGGACGTTTCAATCACATATTCAACGAGACCTGAAAATCCCGACTCTACTAGCAAAACATGATAACCGTTGAATCCGCCTGGCATGCTAAAAAATCTGAATCACAACAGGATCTATAAACATTTTCACTGTTAAAAGATTGTGGTTCTAAGTCATGTGTAGGGTCTTCACAATAGCCTGCTGAGTGACTTGATGACCGACTTCAAATTCTTCCTTGTAGCTTCATCGCCCGTGAATCCCAGAATATCAGATGTTAAACTCTGAAAGTCACAATGTTAATCAAGAAATGTTACTTAAATCCATTAACATATATATATGTGCTAATTTGGGTTGTGTTTTATCTCAAGGATAACTTCCTTCATACATCCCCTTCAAGATAAAATATTATATTCACCCAAAAAAAATCATAATATCAAATATACACGTTTTCAAATTTATAACATTTATACCTTTCCCTTAAAACTTGCATTTGTATATTAGAGTTGGAAATGTAAGGAGACAAAAAAGGTATAATGCTCATATTTTAAATTGTATTCATTGAAACATGTAAGTATGAAATTTCTTGTGTTTTAAATAGGTAAATTTGATATTATTCTTTTTCATTGTGTAAATATAGTATTTTGACAAGTCGTAATCAGGTTAAAAGTCATCCAAAGTCCATTTCATAGGCGGACGTCCACCTCCTAATTGTTTTATTCACATAATTATCATAATAAGATAGTTTGTGTAAGTGATAGAAAATTTGACAACATATGCTTGGAGGTCAATCCAACCTGCCCCATACTAAAATGACCGATTTCAACCTGACTCCATTTAAATATGTAACCCAAAACACATCACGCGACCTATACAAGTCAACATCAAAAAGAACCAGAAAAAAATGGAAAAGAAAGACTTGGCGTAGTTGCGAACCTCGATGTTCTTCAAAGTAAATACAAGTGTATATATGGATTTCCGAATTAGCTCGGTGTTCTCTGGAGTCATAATTGACGCATGCGTCTTTCTGCCAAATCGGAAATATAGTATGTAAATTCAACAGGATAATAAAAGAGCACAAAGATGCTTAAAAATAAAGATGTGTAAAAAGCAATAGGATCTTGGTTTTAAAAAGCGAGAAGCGCTCCAAGGCGACAAGGTGTGTAAAAAGCAATAGGATCTTGGTTTTAAAAAGCGAGAAGCGCTCCAAGACGACAAGGTCTAAAACCGAAGCGCAAAGCGCGAATCGCAAAAGCGGAGGGCTTTTCGTACGTGAAGCGCTAAGTGTTTATATAATTTTTTTAATATAATCCTTTAGGTTTTTAGCAACCCCACCCAAAATATAGCTATAAATAATGTTTATATATGCTTTAATGTATAAATTACATGTATGTATAACTTCTTTAGCAACATTTATAGCACTTTGAAGCAAAAAAATCACCCCCTGTACAAGAAGTGCGCGCCTCGGAGGGATTTTTTCCCAAAAAATACGCTTTTCTTGCGCTTCTTGTACAGCATGCGCCTTGTGTTACAAAAAGCCCCAACCCTCGCCTCAAGGGTCGTTTTGCGCCTAGGGCCTAGGCGCGTCAGGCGCGCTTTTTAAAACCAAGAATAGGATACCTCAGATCCTCTGTTGCGAGAGTGAGACTTTTGGTCAAACTCTCGACTTCCTGCAGCAAACCGCTATCTCGAACCTCTGCCAGCATAGGTTGAAAATCCTCAGCCATTGCCTGTACCTGAGACAAAGTTGGTAAGAGGTTTTAGTAAGAAATTGACCATTAAGATTAAATGTTATCTAATTCAGATATTCTGCTGAGTTGATATTTGGATTGCATTTTTGGCACGATGCCATCTCCAAGAATAAGTCATATAAAACCATATCCTTCTGTTTTATCAGCTTGGTCTATTGAAACAACACATGTGTACAGCTCACTCCATTGATCATTTTGAACTTTACTCCCCATTTCACACATGTGTGTTCATGGGTTACTCACCCACTTTTAAGTATGTTTTTGTCAAAAGATGTCGAATTAAGCCCTACTTGTCTCCTATTCTATTCATTGTCATGGCGAGAATGTGCGTCAAGACGAGTCATTATGTTCTCTATATGAGCCTAAAAAGCTGAAATAATGTGTTCCCTATATGATCATGAAGGTGAATTGAAACAATACCTTACCTTGAGTGTCACCAACACATCATACCACTTCCATCCATGTTTGAACTGAAATAGGTTCTCACCTAAGTTGTGACCAACACCTCAGTACCTCCAACCATATCACCAAATGTCCAAATCTATATGAAGCGGAACAACATAGGGCATCACAAGTCACAACCATCGCATATTCTTTACAAAGGCATTCCACTTCGGTTTTTGCTAAGTTTCCAATCAATATGAATGTTCTATGGTCCAAACAAACACCAAAGATAATCGATCATGAGATACCAAATAATTCCACCATAGCCTCCTATTGCCTCTAAGAAGAAATCTATCCCTGTACTCGACATCCTATATCATAAAAGAACATCTCTTGTACATACCATGCTTTTATTACTAATCCTTTTGAGAAAGAAACTCAGAGAGATGTATGTGAAGCACTCAAGAAACCCATATGGAAAGAAGTTGTGCAAAACAAAATGAAGGTTATGGAAGAAGGCAATATGTGAGGTCTAGCAACATGAAAATTGGAAGAATGGTGTAAATGGAATTTTATGAATGAATACAATTTTGATAGCGGTCAATAATGAGTGGTTAACAAGCACTTCTTGCACCTATGTTAGGGGGGATTTAGTGACATGGCGTCATAAGAAGCAATAGGTAAACCCTGGAGCTGGAGAGAGATAGAATTGCACGTGTAGCTCACGTATATGTAAGGGCATTTGGTTGAACCGAGTGCACAGTTCTCAGCTATGTAGTTATAGCATGAAAATCAAGTTGTAGTTAGTATGGCTCATAACTCAATCTATCATGATTGAGCAAATCATATAGGCATAGACCACATTTCAACAAAGATAACATTGATAATGGTGTGTTTAACCTGCCTTCCTACACAACCAAAAGGGTAGACAACCTAACAAAAAGCCTTCCTCTACTAAACTTCAAAATTGCAAAATCCCAAGTTAAGCATTTCTATATTCAAGATGGGTTGTAGTGCACAACCAATCTAAGGATTAATAAGGCAGTACAATATACCCTTTTTAGCTCACGTTTCTTTCATAAATTGATTGTATGAAAAAGCAAACACTAAAGTGAAAGCTAATGGTGGCCATAGACTCTAAATTAAACCCAGCTAAATTAAGCATAGACTTAAATTCAACAAAAACCGATTGGCATGCAAAATTTACCAAGAAACATTTATAAGATGGATGAATCACACCTTTAAGAGCAACGGTCTTGCTTCTTCAATAACTGTTGCAGCTCGTTCCGCCAATGCATAAGTGTTAGCAACACCGATTTCTTCTACTTCTCGTCCAAGACGCGTAAAGATACCAACTAACGCATCCAAACTTACACCTTGGTATCCTTTCAACTTCTGTCTGTCACACACAATCACACCTTCCTTAACACAATCAGGGTCCAAAGGACCAAACGAAGGCGCAGGAATCGGATCTTTAGGAGTAATATCAATAATTGTCTCCATCAAAAGACCAGATTGATTCACCTCAATCAACGAATTCCTAGGTATAATTGTTTTATCATCCTCAACCTACATTGCAAACATACTCAACAATCACACAATCAAGATTCACAATTTCACATACAATCAACAAACTTTCGAAACTTAAAAGTTGAAACTAACCTCAACAACAGCTTCAATACTCTTCAAAGAAGGATTAACACGAATCACATTACCAACAGTAACCCCTCTGATCCTAACTTGTGTGCCCGTAGAAATCCCACAAGCTTGTGAAAACTCAAAAACTGCAACATACTTTCTGAATCTTGACTTCAATTGAAACGCTCGTAACCAAATCAAACTAATTGCGAGCAACACCGTACCGGAGACCAAAAACAACCCAACCCCACCTTCCCAAATTCTCCGACGACCGAACCCAAAGTCGCTCAAAGGGCGCAACGTTCGTTTCCATAGGTTTAAGGGAACATCAAGAACAACTGCAAGTGGGTTCTTTTTATGGGTTTCTGAAGAAGAAGATGATGAGGGTTGTTGGCTGTTAGATGTATCTTGAGACGCTGATTTAACAGAAAGTGGGAGTCTTTTTGGGGGTATTGAGGGGAGTGTGACTAGGGTTGTGAATTGGGATTTGAGGGAGACCCATTGTGCAGGTAGCATTGCAGGGCGAATTGGAGTGTTTAGTGATGAATTTATAAGCATTTGATGCAATGATCGATGAAATGATGATGGGGTGTGTGAAGAAAGAAAGGGGTGAAGAGATGAATAGAGAAAAGTAGCAAGAGAATTGAGTAATTGTAGTTGTGGACACTCTTGTATTGTAACTTTCTATCATGGTATATGTCACCACCAACAACCAAACAAGCAATATTTTGGTTGTACCCTTCTTCTTAGGTTAAATGTAGCAAATAGTAAGCTTTTTAAAGGGCAGGTTATGTCCGATGGTAAAGTCGCAAGAGTTAGAGTGGTGATTTTATTTATTGAGATTAAGGTTTCGAGCTTTCATTTATGACAGTTTGATATAAATTAATTAGAGTGGAGATTTGATCCAATGATAAAACTATGAAAGTTAAAGTGGAGAGGTTAAGGGTTTTTGTAAACTAAAAGTAGATAAGATAGGGTGTGATTTTTCATTTAAGTTTTTCAATAATGTAATGTAATTTAATTTTGATTCATTTAATGTAATGTTTTAGTTATTTTATCAAGAATGACATCATAGTTTTCTCATTTAAGTGAATTACAGTTTTTTATGTATAACGATCGACCGATATATTTGTTAAAATTAAGAGATACATGATTACATTTTATATCGTATAACATGCTAAAATGATTGTTTGTATTTGATAGAGGTTCACGGGTTATAGACTACACCACTCTGGGTTAAGATTATGGCACCAAAAACTAGAAAGACGAAAAAAGCAAATCAAGACTAGACCATTAGATGGTTAATCAGTTCTAGTTTGGTATCATTTGGTCAGGTGATTAAATAGTAATACATGAGTATAAATGAAAAATTGTGTGAATGGTGATTGTAAATTTCAAGGAGAAAAACATTTGGACTTACAACAATCTCCCTGACCGTAAACTCTATTATAAAACCATTTACCAGTCTAGTCTTGGCTCACATCATTCACAACCATAACTCTCACGATCATAAAACTATTCTCTAATTCTTAAATTTTAATTTTCTAACAATCTTTGACTAACCATTTATCTCATCCAACGATACCATACTAACCCTTTATAATACTTCCCTTTATAATACTTCAAATACACATGATTCACTACCATAACTCTATTCTCTAATCCTTAACTTCTATTTTTTTACTACTAGTTTTTTATACTAATTTTTTTCCCTTGGGGGGGGGGGGGGGGGGGGGGGGTATGTGGGGCTACATTGAAAGGTTTTTTTTTTCCTTGTTAGACAACATTGTTGCAACTTTCCTCCACTAATGGGTAGTTTCATCATTTGATGAATTTGAGCAACATATTCAATCCTCCACACTTGGATTATTAAAATGTATTCCAATTGCAGGTTTCCCTCTAGTCAACATTTTGTTTTTGTACAATTTGGATAATAATAACTTGTGTAAGTGAAATGGAACTATTAGCTGTGGAAACAGATGGGTGTTTTCATGCGATTTTATGGAATACATGAGTGGTAATAAGGGTTTCACTCAAATCTTGCAAAATGAAAAAAAAACTGAAATCAAAAGTTTCTAAAAAAAAACCCAATTAACAATCTTGAAACCGAGCCATGGATTATTATTTATCGTCTTATACGATTCAAACATCAGATGGCAAAGCCGAAGAGAAAGACAATCTCAAACACACTCACAAGCAAAAGAAACCTCTTCCAAGTGAGAGCGCGTAGCTCAGTGATTATCTTCTTCTTCGCAGAACTTAGAATATTGATCACTATCCATTAGAGATTTTACTTCATCAGTGTTGCTCATCTCAACCTTTATAATCCATCCATTCTCATATGGGCTTCCATTCACCTAAAAACATAAATACTTATAATTAAATTAATCACACTAAACACCACCTTTTTATGTTTAAGCATCATTGAGTAAACTATCTTTGGCCACTTAACAATTAACTTTATGTGTTCACCTCATGGTACGGTGACCTTTTAGCCACTAGTATACCTTTCAGGCTACAGACCAACATTTTTAAGAAAGATTTGCCCTTAAAGACCAATAACATTATCATTTCTACGAAGAGTAAACAATTCAAGTCTTATTTTTTTGGTGGAAAATGAGTCGGGTGAGAAAATTTGGTTGGGGGTGAGAAAATTTGGTTGGGTATCAATGAACAACAGCCAAGTAAACACTTCTGCAAGAGAAAGTAGCCAAAACTAATGCTGTCCTCATGTGTTTTAGTAAAGGGACCAAACAATAACTTTCGGTCAAACACTTGTACAAAACCATGCGATTTCTGTGCATTAGATCTCGAAAAATGGGAAGTAAATGAACTTACCAAGCCCGGTGAGCTGGTGAGTTCCTCATTGACTTGAACTACTTTGCCAGAAACAGGAGAGTTAATATCACTAGTAGCCTTAACACTTTCAACTGCGCCAAAACCGTTACCTTGGGTTACAGCTGACCCAACTTCTGGTAACTCAACATACACCACATCTCCCAAGTGATCCTGGGCATGGTCTGTAATCCCTATGGTGGCTGTGTTACCGTCGATTTTTGCCCATTCATGTGAGTCAGCATACTTTAGATCCTTCACAACTGGAGGCAGCAGAAAATGTACAATCATGAGTTATAAAACAGATCTAATACCCCTAAAGGAACAGAAATGCCTAAATGCAAGCCCCTGTAACTTCCTAGTGTTTAAAATGTATATATGTTTTTATACAATGGGGGCCAAATTGTGGCGATATAACCAGCACAAAAGTTGAGAGTTCGATAAACTTGTATTGGCCAGCAAAAAAATGTTTAGAAAGTTATGTGACGATTAAGAGTAATCACACACACCACGTTCACCAGGACATTTGATCAGCGAAAAATAACAAGAAAACTTGATGCGAAACACGGCTGTCGGCTTGGGTTTTCTTTAACCATTAACATTCCAAATTCACGGATCTGCTTGCGAGTGCTCACTAACTCATTCAATGACAAGTTAACCACACAATGCTTGCTACCTTCTCTTTTAAGCAAGAACCAAGTGTCTATGATAAAATTTGTTATATTGAACTTGCAGAAATGCTTGGTAAGTAGGTACTTAGTGGAAAAGTGTATTTTTGTACTAACTGCATTTATATTAACTAAAACTTAATAACTTAATTCCCACTTGATTGATTAACTAGCACAAGCCACTCGGTTGACAGGCTGCAATACACAGGGGAGGTCAAAACTCAAAACATCACAACTGAGGAGACTCAACCCAAAGCCATCTATAACCTTGTAGGCATAATACCTTAGAGGTCATATGCTTAAATCCATATCGGTTTCAAAACCCAAAAGTATATTATTTGTACACCACCAAAGCATACTTAGTTGTTGTACACTATGCTGTTAGGTATTGTACTTATGGTATACCTTCAAAGACCAATAGGTTTCCAATCCAACCACAGCCATGTCTAACACAACAATGAAACCTCAAATCTTGGTCCACTTTTCGATCGAAAAGAGGAAGCGCTAGAATGAACACCTTTTCTAAACACTACTGCTAGGCTACAAGAACGAAATGCTAGATAAACAAGGCTTTGGGTTTGACTATCAACTATCAAAACCAAGTCTTTTTACAAGATAATAACCAAGGGATGATTATCATAAAGAACCGATATCGCTTCACATGATCGAACATGTTTAGTTCTTTTATAGGTGGAACAGTAGAGCTAATCAAACTGGTTAACAAAAAGTTTCAAACTGCAGCATTTTTCTACACGGGTCATACAAAATCAAGAACAAAAACCCTTAAGTGGGAAAGTATGAGATCTTCAAGGCATGAAAAACCTAGATCAAAAAGACAAGATTTTGGGGAAAAAGTAATGAAGTGGGATCTAAAGTTGTGTAGGAAAGGTGATGGAAATCAATACCAGAAGCAAAACCTCTGTTGAAAGTGGAGATCTTGAGGTATGAAGCAGCTTTTGATGCCCATAATCTTGAAGCCATGGGTGTTCTTTAAGGTTGATACTATACTTGATGATCACCAACAAACTCTAGCAATAGCAAAGGTTTGTGTTTATGTGTGAATATTGCGACTGTTGTAATGTGTGTCAGCTCTGTTAGTGGGTTGCTAGGTCACTTCATTTTAGGTAAGATTAACCCTATGTTTCAAGTTTAATAGGAAAAAGAAAAGAAGAAGAAGAATAAAAATTAACGAGAGAAAAAAAAACGAGAATAGAAAAATACAACGTAATTTGTGTTTTAAAGTATTAAGATAAAAAAGTCTAAAAGTTATATGTGTTCTCAAGTTTAAAGAAAGAAAAAAATACGACTTTACATCTATACCTTCCAATAAAACTCGGCCTATGCGGCCGAGTACTCGGCGAGTACTCGGTACTCGGCAAGGTGCTGAATCGCTTTTTATCAACTCGGTCAAAATTACTCGGAATTGGTCCAATTCGATCCTACTCGGTTCAACTCAGCCCTACTCGGTCCAACTCGGCCAACTCGGTCCAAATCGATCCAACTCGGATTTTCACTATTTTTCACTGTTTTTCACCGATTTTATTGGTTTTTTATTGTTTTTTATTAATATATATTGGAAGATGATAATCAAATGATTACTACGTCGGTAATATTAAATAATTGATATTACGTTTTGAAATATTTTTGTATGTGCACATGTATGTTTTTTATTTATATTGATATTCACGTATTTTTTATAAATACTAATAAGTTTGTGATATTTAACATATTTATAATTTTCAAAAAACTAATTTCTTTATAATTTATCACGTCCGAGTACCCCCGCCTAGCCGAGTACTTGCAACTCCCCACTCGACCGACCTGGTAGCGCCTAACGAGTTTTGCAACCATGTAAAATGGTAAAATTAGTAATCAATAAAATTATTAAAAATGTTTTCTTTTCTTATCATTTCATTCTTAAATACTGTACTTTTTCTTGTTTTTAGATTCTTTCAATAGAAAAATTAGAAACACAAATTTTTTCTAGCTTTTTTAAAACACGTTAAGTTTAGCTAAAAGAAAAATTACCAATATAATCATTTGACCAAGTAATTTTATAATTTTAGCCATTAAAAAAATTTCTAAATTATTCCACCAATCAGAGGATGTCGCGTGTCTCAATATCGCTGACCAGCAAACCCTGAGCATGTCTGTATCGCCCGTATCGTTGAGTCAGCGATACATAGATGTGTTTGTATCGCCAAAACTAAAAGAAAAAAGAAATACAATATCGCCAACTAGCGATATATAGGTACAATTGTATCTTCAATATTTGTTTCACTCTACTCGCTTCTTCTTTTCTTTATTTCACTTTTACGCCTTAAATTTTTATTTATTCAACATTTGTATCCTTTGTTGTTACTGACAATTTAATTAAAAATCATAAATTAGTTTCACGTACAACTATAATAAATCAAATAAAAAAAACTAGTTTAATAATCAATTCATTGACCAAAAAAATCTGATATACAAAAAATGTAAATAATGAACTGGTTGAAAGTAATGTAAATATAGCATATATTTTTTTGGATTAAAATAATCGTCGATTTTTTATGACCTAAAGTTATTGATTTTTTAATTAAAAGAGTTTTTTGAAAAACTAAATTTTATTTTAAAAAAAAAGTCTAAAAAAGAGTTTGAAAGACGTTTTTTAAATAAATTTTGTTTTAGAGTAAGTTAACAAAACCTCAAAAATCGTTTTCTTAAAATTAAGAATGATTTTTTAAATAAAAAATTGATTAAAACTTTCTAAATAAAGTTTTTTTAGAAATATAAAAATGATTTTGAAAATAAACAAAAGGTTTCTGAAAGAAATATTCAAAAAGAAACGTTTTTTTAATTAAACAATACCTTATTGTTTTTTTAATATATTTGAAATTTATTATAACTTATTAATTTAAAGTATTTCAAAAATTAAAAGATAATAATTTGATAGTATAAGGTTGTTTGTGTAAATTGTTGTTTGAAAACATATTTGGCCCACTTAGGCGATACGATTAGGGGTATGTATCGTTGGTAAGTGATACCATGGTAAAAAAAAATCAATGGTTAAAATGATAACTTTGTTTAGTTAAATGACTATTTAATTAATTTTCTCTTAGCTAAATGTATCATTTTATCTTTAGTTTTCTTTAATAATTATATCTTTTTATTTCTATTTTATCATGTTTTCTTTTCATAATTTACTTAAAAAATTTGTAACGATTTAACAAACCGGTTAAAGTTACGAAACATTGCTCCTTCATTTGAGGCTCACCACCCTCATGAAAATAAAAAGAGAAAAGACATGATCCATATACCATAAACAAAATTTTCTTGATTGAAGCATTACATCAAACACTTAATGAACACAACAAACTTTAATTACATAGTTTGCCTTGTTATCAAGCTTACTCATTCAATTCCTTACTAGTTCTTTTACATTATGTTAGAATCATATCAACATGTTCTACATATTAATGTTGATTTACAGCACTGTAATCAAAACTCTAAGTTTATAAGTTAGGTCAACATTACTAAGTTTACATCTAACTATTTCTAGCGACAAATAAGGATCTATTAGATAAATTTAATTCATAGACATTTAAAATTACTGATCATATCAGTTTATGACTTTAATTTTTAAACAACCAATGAATAATTTTAAACCCGGTCATCCGGGTAAACCATTGGCGAAAGGTCACTCATGCCCGCGAACACAGACAGCGCTGATGACCCGGTTAGCCCACCATCCCAAGGGAAACTCATCACCTAAAGGCAAATTGTGGTAAAACCCTTGGCCCACAGTTTGTTTCAGACTGTTTGTTTCGCGAGCAAATGTCTGAATGGTTCACCATTATACTAATGTTGAATGATTAAGACATCTTATCTGAATTGATCAGATATTTATCTTTAAATAATTAAGCGATATACTAGCTATTAATGGTTCAGACCTCTTAATGGTCAGTACTTAATGGTTCAGACCTCTTATTGATTTAATATTTAATCATTCAGAAATTGTTAAACAACCCTTTAGTCATATATTTTTTCCTTAAAGATACGGTTCAACAAAACAGGAAATAAGATCTATTGAATTTTGTACGATATAAGATCTTATTTGACTGGTAATCGCTTTTATTGTGTAGTAGTGCTATGAACATGAAGCAATAATTCATTACATGTGAATCAACACTTTATAGGTGAATATAAAAAATGCAGTTTAATCTAATTGTTAATTTGCACTTGTATTATTTTAAAACCCAACTAAAGATTCGACAATAGTATGTTGAGTAGTGGTTATAATTAAACTAGCCTAACGACCCGTGTGTTACACGGGTTGGACAAATTTACATATCATAAAAATAATAAAAAGTTATTTATGCATGATAATAAGACAACAATGTAAAAAAAACATTACGGTTAATAAAATATATGCTTACAATAAATTTAAGTAAAAAACTTTAATACATTGGACGAATATTAAAGTTTTACAAATCTCTAAAAATCTCCTTATACACAACATTTGAGGTTTTATTTGTAGTCTCACCATTCTCGTCTAATATAACCATTTTTAATCCATCTCATCTAGCCTATAAACCCGTGTGATACACGGGTTGTAAAAATAAAATATAATTAAATTTATTGCATAATAATTTTTAAATAATAAATTAACATTATAAGACGATGTACAAAGCACTCTCAAATTAATGAATATGAGATATGAATAATTCTTAAGTAATGTTAGAATCCTACAAGCTGAACGACTAACACATGTAACAAATTTTCATGTAATTGATTTTTCATTTCAAGGCACACCTCTAAGTGAGTAATTTGATGATTTCCATTATAATATCTATACAAATAAAAAAATAAGAATTTATTACATTCGGAAAACATTCTCAAATTAATGAATATGAGATGTGAATGATTCTAAAAGACCGATCAATGGCATGTATACTTGAATTATCTTTGGTTGAATCTTACTCCAAACAAATGTGACTTATTCTAATGAGCCAGAATTGTCTTCCTTTAAGACCCACTTCAAATCTTTATGAAGCTTCCTGGATAAACGTGTAGAATAAATTGTAATTAAAATACATCATAAATGCAATAAAAATACCTTGTAAATTTTTGTCCGAAAAACATACAAATGCAGCCAAAACACTTTGTAAATTGTTATCCAAAGACCTAAAATTGTATCTACAAATAAGTAAATAACATAAACAACATTTTTTGAATCCAACTTCAACATAAACGTTAATGCTAACCTGCTTAATGAGTAGTTTTGTAAGCCAAGGTCAACAAAAGGGCACCCTACGGAAACGTTAATGCCAACCTACAGAAGTATATACATAATATGAGTAAGGAATATATGATATTTTGAACATGATTTATCGATTAACCGGCCAATAATAAATTCTTTCAAATAAAGGAATGTTTAGATTAGTTTTTAACATTTTTTATCATTTAAAGATATAACTTCCTAATCATAACTATCTGATTATTTAGGTTGCAACTAAGTGCATAGATTGCCACATAAACACGTTCACTACCAAAGCAAGTGATATGAATTGATATGAATTGGTATAGTTTATAACAGACTTTTATAATAACAATCTGATAACATGCCACAAAGAGTTGTAAGCATAAATCTAGGATTACATGTTGCTGCTGGTACAATACACATTAGGTTCAATCTTAATCACTATGACTGTAAGGGAAATATAAAATTAGTCATCTATTTTCAACTTGAAGAAATCCATTATATCATCAAATCACGAATATACAAACTTCATTCAACTACTTTAAGCACGAGGTGAAATTTTTAATTATACACAAAAATATGTGGTTGAACATAGAGTAACGCCTTACATGATTGAGGCTCTTGTATCGCTTTTAAGACCAAAATACCACAGAGTTTTTTGCGCTGTTTAAAACCAAGAACATGAGATAAACTATCATGCACGCTATGCAACAGAGAAAATTTCCGGCGCTATTGTCATTACGTACATTACTTTATACTCTTAACATTATTATTTACAAAAATCAAATTATTTAAAAGCAATAAGCAATCACGGTCAACTATTTACACCATTAGAGATGGTTAGACTCTTAGAAACATAAGCAAATCATTAGAGATGGTGAATCAGGTCTAGAAACAGGTCAAATAGATTCAGGTTTGAATGAAAATTTTTAATGTACTTCTAGGTGTCCAACACGTCTAACACTTTTTTTGTCCATTTTACGTGATTTTCAAACATTTAATGTGTTAAAAATGATTATAAAACTATCTAATAAAATAATTAGATTGGAGGAATCAGGAAATGCTTGGTAAATTTCTAACTATCCATAATTTAAGACACATTATTATCAGATTCTTATCTTCAAAATAAAATACCTTTTCAGTTTCCTGATGTAAGGTCAGCACTTGAAGAGAAGTCAAAACCTGCAGAAAACAACACAGAAAGCTATTAATACAAAACATACCGTTGCTAGAAAACCAACATAAATCCTTAAATTTGTGAAATATTTGGTACTTACAAGATGTCTTCCGTGCACATGATATGGATGTACAACAGGAAGATCAAGTGGAGTAGTCGACATCACTGGCTGATTTTCAGAGGCTATTAACTCACCAAGATTTGCAACTAATAAGCACCAACAGATATACAATTTGCATATCGGATGACCGTAATGAAAGTACTAATAATGTGGTTTGTCTTAAACTGCTTATAACTGAGTAATAGAATAAATTTTCAAGGGCTAATCCTGGTCCCCATAAAGGGTTGTTTTGTAGAAAAACTAACCCAAACAATAACAGTCTGTAATTCCATTCATGTACCAAAATCATAATGATTTAATAAGTGATTATAATGACAAAAAAATTAGATTAGTAGCTCACTTAACAACTCCTTTTAAAGTTCATTGGGAAACATAGAAGCGCCTAGTTCAACATAAAACGTGATTTCCAACAGACAGCCATGTACAAATCAAAATGGCACTTAAAGTCAAAATAGAATTCCATGGATGGATAATCATTAACAAACGTAATTTTAATGACAAATTGAGTCATATCCATAACTATTTATCATAACTAAAAGATAAACATATGATAATTTCAAGAATCATACATGATTTTTATCAACTGGAAGTGGCTGAGCAACAAATGTTGGGATCTCATTCATGAACTTATCAGCTTTACTAGAATAGAAATACAAATCAAAAAGCGATTTTCAAATGAACACGAAAACCCTATTCATCATTCGAGAATATATTATACGAACGAAAACTGTAATGAATCTGAGCTTATAAATCAAATTAGAACAAAAAGATGTAATCAGAATACATATATGAAAACCAAAAATTTAAAATAACCATACGGTCTATAACTAACCTGATTTGAAGGATGAACAACAAATGAGTATTCAATCTTGAAAGATCCTTGGAGTTTTCTTATGGATTGATTGTTGTAGGTTTAGAATCGTTGATGATGCGTCCGATTGAAAGAGGCGATGGTATTTGATTGTGAGATTTAGGGTTTCAATTCGTGTTATAACATCGACCCATCACATAGAACGGGTAAGAAATGCAAAGAAGATGGCATTGAGAGAGAATCGGCTGCAGATAGATGAACGTGAATCAACATCAAGAATCGCACCATAAACATCATAGTTTGTCGAAGCTAACCTGAATTAGAGAAGAAATCTGAGGTAGATTAGATGTATGATTGTTGGTGCAGAGAAGATTTCCACGGGAGAGGTGAGGATGGAGAGCGATGGTGAGAGATACACGACTGCAAATCGAAGAACACGAATCAACATCATGAATCGCACACGAAACTTCAATAGTTAGTCGAATCTAACCTGAAATAAAGAAGAGATCTTAGGTAGATTGTTGGTGCGGAGAAGAGTTCACGGGAGAGGCGAAGATGCAGAGCGATGGTGGAGAAGAAATTAGGGTTAGAAAATGTGGTTTGGGGGGTTTTTGTGAAACCCGGATAGGTTATGGGCGGGTTATGAAACCCGCGTGTCTTTTAACCTTAGAATGTGCATGCAATTGTCATGTGGCAGTTCTTTGAAAAATTTTTTGCCATGTGGCAATAGTATGGCTGAAATCATGCCAAGTGGCCGAAAATGGTTTCATTTATTATATATAGAGATGAGAAAACATTTGCTTAGACTACACTTGATAGTGCTTTATACTTTAAACAAGTTTTTCACCATTTATTCGTTCCAAAATATGATGACTAAAGTTTAAATTAAATCCATAATTATCATTTAGTTGTTACTTGTATTTTTTTCTACTTGATTAAATTTTCTAGTGAATTCATTTTTATTATTAGCACCAATTTTCATGCAAAATAGACTAGATATTCATTCTTGATTTATTCAATAATCAACCCAATTCTATGTTGAATAAGCTACAATCGTATGTACTATTCTTTAGTTTATGAGTCTTGACTTTTTATGTTATATCTTTTTTAGTTCTTCCATGATTATGACATGATATAACTATGCTTATGGCATGTTGATATTATAATTATACAATGAAAGGACTATGAATTCTATTGACGTGAATGTTAAGATGATATGTGTGCTCTAATGTATAAACGTTTATAGTTATGTTATGATACTTATATGACATTGTACGTGTGTGAGTCATACATTAAATAAAAATAAAGTGAGTTAAGTATGTGTATTCATTAATGATAAAGAGTTAATAAGCGATTTGACTATGTATGTTAATTATTAGTATATGTTAAAAGGAGTTGAAAATATGAACTTAGTAACACTAAACATAAGGATGCCAACAAAACAGAGATACAATGACTTACATGTGCGTTCACTAAATATAAATATACAAAATAAAGTGAGTTTTTGGTGTGTGCTTGTGAAAGCAAAATATGAAGATAAAATGACTTGTAAGATACTTATAAAATGCAATTGTTAAGACAACAAACTTAAAGATGAGATGAAAAACAATGTGTGTACAACGACAAAGTTCACTAATATGAGAGAGGATGAACAATTTAAATATGCACCAAAGACAAATATGTTACACAGTGATTGCATTTTAGAACACTTAAACTAAGTTTAGGGCTGACTCCTTACAGTAACAAACATTTCATGTTTGGCTATTAAGAGTATGTTGAAAACCTCTATGTAGTAACTAAACAACACTTGACTAAATTTATGTGGTTTAAGATGAAAAAAGAACTCCGATAAATATCAAAATCAAAAACTAAATCATGTAAACTAATAACAATAATATTCCTTTCATAAACACACCATGATTAAAATTAATATAAGAAAAAAAGGAACAAATGATGTGAAAGGTAACACGTTTAACAGAATAACATGTACACATGATATTTAAATAGCCTACTATGTATATACTGACTGTTTTAACAAAGGATTTGTATAACATGTCATCGGTTTCAAGTAACAAAGGAATTGTAACATTCAAAATATACTAAGTTTATAAAACAATATTGAAACTTAAAATGTTGTACTTGGTTAAACTTAAAATACTAAAGAGTTTGTAGCTAAAGACATCCAATATGTATAAAACTAGGTTGGAAAACCGTGCTTCACGATGGGTTTTTTGTTGGTATGTTGGAGGTTATGCAAATTATGTTTATTTGTTTAAGTGTCGTTGCTTCGTAAAACCATTTTGATCTCCATTCTCTAACGAGTATTACAGTTTAGATCAGGGTTCGGGGAATGAGCGTGGGTTATGCAACTTTAACATAAAAAAAAATTCAAGAAGCGATGAAAACCCACCCTATTATAAGATATCCAACTAAATTATTTTATTTAACGTAACCATTGGGAAAGTCGGTGAGTAGTGTGCTTGCTTTCAATAGTTGTAGTGTCCGAGCTAAACATTATATTTTACTTTTGTTGGCAAAGTAAAAAAATTTGGTAACTTACATGAAACCTAATTTAACTTGAGCCCAACCAATAAAGCTGGGTTTAACCACATTTTAATGTAAACTATACAACATGCATATTTGATTCTCTAGCTTTAGCACAATAACAACAATTTCCAACATCAATTCCACATTTGACTTAAGTTACTATACGGTGAAACAAACCCATTTCCATTTTAACAACAAAGTCAACAATGAAATAGCATATGTAATACTACATTATTTAAGCATGTGAAACACGTAAAACTAAACATAGCTGCAAAATGTATTATTGGAGCCAAACATAGAAAAAATGATACTAATAAGCTACTAATGAAGCAACACCATACACTGAATAACATAACCTAAAAAATTTAATCAAACTGGGACATGCAACGACAAAAGAAAACCAATTTAATGAACCGAAACCGAAACTGCAAGAAGAGGTTTTGCAAGCATTTAATTAAACACATGGCATGCAACACACGACAAGGGATATCAAAAAGGAAAAAAAAAACTACAATCTGAACACATTCCATCTAACATAAATAAGATTCGGAAGGCGTTTTATAAAACACATGACATTCGACATATGAAAACCATAAAACAACAGAAAAAAAAAAAAAAACAAGTGTTGCCTAATAACCATCTGTAAACAAATCAAAACATTAAACTTATTAAACCTGATTAGTTAGCTTAAGCTGGGAGGAAGGTTTCCCATATGTTCATCATCTTCATCTTCCTATTTTTGTGTGGTTTCGTGTCCACTGATGTCGCATCGTCGAAGAAGCGTTTGTGGCCTCCAAACACGATTGTGATGGCGCTTGGCTACTAATACACCAAGAGTCCCCATGTTGCCGTCTTAGGCAGCGGTAGACGAGCCATCAGAATAGTTGGATTCGCTATATGCATAAAGGTGTCTGCTATCTCTTCCGATTCTCTCTAAAACTTTAAGAGAAAACTTTTACTCTATCTCCCTCTCTCTAACATTTCAAATGTGTACGTCTAATTTGTGCTCAAAAAGACCACTAACCCCTATAGATTAGGTATGATACGTGTTCAAGAGTGACGAAACGATGTAATAATCACTTACACGACCTGCTTGTTTTGTACATACATTAGATATATGTAAACTCTGCTTAGTTAATTATAAGTTACTATAGATCAGACTATTATTTATATAATATATAATAATATCTTTTTCATAAAACTAAGAATTTATATTTCATGATAAACAAGAACTAGTAAGAAGCCCCCGCGCGATGCGGCGGGTCTTCTTACCTTATCAATAACTCCATCCTGCAGTACTTGCTTCCAACCGCATACGACACAAAATAATATGTGAAACACAACTCTTAACATCATAAAATCTTTTACAATGCATTACGTCATTGAGTTGGTTACAAAATACTTTAACATCATATATTGGATACTGAGATGTATGCTAGTAAAGCTTGTGAGCCAAGATGTGAATTTTGGTGAATAGCAGGCAATATAGGCCATCTGCCCATCTGCATTTGAAAGTTCAGTGAAAAGGTTATAACCTTGTTGAATCCTGCCATTTTTTGCTAAATTTTGTGATTAAGTTCCACCATTTTCCACAACTATGTATCTACCTATTTAAGTTAAACCTCTGCCCCAAGTAGTTTCATTCTGAAGACATTAAGTGCTTGTCTCTCCATATGTTGAGCACCCATATAAATAATACATTTCAACCCAAACCATGCACAAACAGTCGCAGTCGCGACACCATGCTAACCAGCCCCTGTCTCAGCAATAATTCGTTCCTTACCCAACCTCTTAGCCAGCAAAGCTTGAGCAACAGCATTGTTGATCTTATGTGCAGCTGTATGGTTCAGATCTTCCCTCTTAAGAAAAATTTCAGGCCCTTCACCATTAGAACGCCTATAATGCTTTGTAAGTTTTTCAGCATAATAAAGAGGGCTCTCCCTACCAACATAGTCCCTTAATATGCTATCTAATGTTTATACTTTTATCCATTTGAAACCCAAATTGACCCATTTACGTATGAACTCGGGCGAATAAATGAAGTGTAGAATTACCTCAGTGTCAAAACGGACTGTACACGTGAATGATTTCCCATTATCGGTTTTGACAGTGACATCTTGACCAGGCCGGATCTCATTAATATTGTTTGGCAAGTCAATGGTGTATCGTTCGTGACCAGTCAGCTGTAGTGTGGCAGCATCTTCACCGGCTTTAAAGCAAAGAGGTATGATGCCCATTCCTACCAAGTTACCTCTGTGGATCCTCTCAAAACTTTTTGCAATTACTGCTTTAACCCCCTGTGGTATATTTTATTAACCCGTTAGAATTTTCAAGAAGGCTTTAACATGAAAATCATGAGAACATGCCAACTTACCAGTAACATTGGACCCTTGGCAGCCTAATCTCTAGAACCTCCACTTCCATACTCTGCACCGGCCAAAACAATTGTATCCTGACCAGCAGCCTTGTACCTCTGGAAAGGAATAGTGGTTAAGAGTCATAATAGAGGTAGATGTATGGGTGGGTCGGACAGATTGGGTTCTGGGTCTAGACGGGTAGTTGTGCAGGTAGTTACAGATCGATCCCAGGTCCACTGTCCACCCAAAACACTTTTCCAGAATTTCTAATGTTTTCTTTTATAAATAACTATGTCTATATCTGTAAAAGATGGCCTTTTGTCTCTTTTGGATCATCATGCACAAACATAAGGTTGCCTAACATCATCTACATGAACCCCCCCCCCCCACCACAAAAAAAAGGCAAAACTCTCGACGCATTTGCGATCAACGAACATAGACGAACCCTAAAATACTTTGATTCAAATGTTATAAAACCACCTCTTCAGAGAAAAGATCAGAAAGACTCACCCAATGAAGAAATGCATTAGAAACATGCTAAACACCTAATGCAATTCTTTAAGGACACGAAATAAGGCAAAACTAAAAGTTCAACGAGAACATCGAGTATAGTGGGTCAACTTACCAATATGATAAGACCACTGGTGTAATATACCACAATCCTCTCCTTACTATAGATTTCTACTTGAACTTCACTCTTTCCATTCTAATCTCTTTGTTTCACACTTTTGTTTTCAATTTGAGGTAGTTGGAGACCGAGCCATAAAAAAACACAATCACAACTTACAGATACAACCATACTTCAATCCAAGCCTTGGGATTTCCTGTTTAGTTGATTTTATGTCAAGTCCCCATGATAGCCATCAATTTATAATTAAGTCTCTAGAGAAAATAAATGAAGGATGATACTTACGAAATCTTTAAATTAGGAATCTTTCATCGCGCCTCGTGTGTTTCATGCATTGTGATAAGGCCTCTGTAGGGTCTTCAAACCTTTATCCCTCCATCTCAATTCTTGTTGGATGGTGAAAACTCAACCCACTATCTTGATGATCTAAAACACATAAACACATACATACGAATTTGAGTAATTATCATCACAGTCATGTAACAAAGCCAAAAAGATAAATATTTTCCTCTTTATAGATATTTATAAAATTAGTCATAATGAGGTATAAATAAAAACAGATAAATAATTGGGATAAAAATCAAAATAATTATTTAGCTTTCAACATCTAGAAAGTAGAAAAAATCGTTTCATATCATGTCGCCTAATTACGTATTTACTAAAATCTTTAAACAATTTGGGTTAACAAAAGATAATCTAATGCAGAAGATGTATAAACTGGATTTATTCTTGTCACTATTATCATTAGCCTGACCTTTACCTCAAAATCATCTAGTGATTACCATGGTTCTAGTGCTGCAAGTCAAAGAAGAATTCCAATAAGTTAAAACAACTGTTAACCATTAAAGATGATGCTTAAAACCCTACTTTTTGTCAAAACATCAAGAATGAATCTTGCAAGTTAAAGTAACATCTCTAATGTAACTTATTTTAACCTCACCTTTGCTTTGCTTATCCATGGCGAGAAGCCGATCAAATTCTATGAGATCAGAAGACCTTATCGGCCTAGATATGAATGGAATTTCTATGCCCCTTCGTATCCCTTCATGTAATCAAACAAAGACATAATTTTCATAAATTAAAATTCAAAGAAAAAGACTTGGAAATTGAAGATCAACTACCAATTGGATACTCTTAAATTATTCTAAAAGTAAAACTTCCTTTTATACAAAATAAGGTAACAGACCCCCATCAAAAGGAATCCTAATTCTAAATAAAAAACAAATGTAGGAAACCTAAGATATATTATCCACAAACATCCAATCACTAAGAAATTTGTAGATATTGAAGATTAAATCACAAATGAATACCTCTGATTATTCTTTTTTACCAAATAAAATTAACAAAGCCCATTAAAAGTAGTTATAATACCAAACCCAAGAACAAATGGTCAAACCATCAGCGAGAACCTTGTACAAATTGAAGATCAAATCACAAATGAGCACTTGTGTATATGAGAAACCCATATGTATAAAATAAACAAAGATGTGAATAAGAAACTTACTGTGGGCTTGTTTTGACTCATCATTTCTGCCATTTCACTCAAGAAATCAGTCATCCCCTGATTCAAATTTCATCCACCATCAAAGTTTAATAAACTGCATTCTTTAAATCCAATTTCAAGATAAATAAGTAACTAACATAACTTTAAAGGGATGTTTCTTGAGTTAACTTCAAAGAGAAAAATGTTATTTGCTTGTCTTGAAATCGAATCATGAATCTTTTCATTAACTTTTAAAAGGTGGTTCATCTACAATTAGGATTCCTTTGAATTAGGGAACTTACATTTTCGTCATCATCACTGTCATAAACTCCTACATCGTACAGAAATCTTTTGTTGGCATTTGTTTCAAAAGACAATTTAAACACCTTATCTGGAGTAAGAAGCCCTGTAATGATCTTCAAAATGGTAGATTTTCCGGTGCCCGAAGGCCCAATTATTCCAACTGCCTCTCCATACTTGATCTAAAAACAGGCGATCAAAGAAACAACTCCATTCAGAAGGTGGGCATATGTTAAGATTGATCAATAGTGAATAGTGATTTATGATTACCAGTGCAAGCTTCTTGTAAGCATTCTTGAGCTCTGCTTCAGTGCATCCCTTTTCCAACCCCAAAACTTCATAAAAATCGTTGCTTTTTACTCCATTTACACCCATTTTCAAATCCAACTAGTAAAAAGTACTAATTACCAACACTCGTAGCCACAGTTGTCGACGCCCGACGCCACCATCATCCGCTTCTCCGCCGCTACCGCCATCAACTCCCTCTGCAACCTCCGATTCCTCACCTCCGGCGACTCCTCCACCGCAACGCTGTCATTCCTTGCCTTACTCCTCTTCGCCTCCGGCGGCTCATACCGCATACTCATCCGTAACGCCTTCTGCAAATCATCCTCCACATGATCCTCCATCGAAATCAATTCAGATCTCCACCGCCAGCGATCCGGCGAAGATGTGGTGGTGGAGGCGGAGACAGAGACGGCTTTGACGTTACCAGCAGCGGAGCAACTCCTGAAGGTCATGCCTCTCTGAGACAAAAGCTGAAGGGCAGGAGGTGGACACTACTTGTACGATGTGCATCAGAGGCGGTACTGTGAGATACAGTACCTTCCCCTCACACAAGTTTTTAATATATATATAATGTGGATTTAAAAATGAAATCATATCAACTTGTAAAAAAGAGTTGAAACTCTCTCTACAAAATATTATTAAAACATAAGCTTGTCAAACACTTGAACATATATTTCTCCAAGAAACTTTCCTTCACAATCACCCTAAGCTGACTTCAACCCCTACCAACACTCAGTCATGATTAATCAAAGACCCATCAAACCCAGACCCTTTTCATCATCATCAGCAATCTCATCATCTTCATCATCATCTTCATCAACCTCTTCAATCCCCTCATCTTCATCCCTAAATCCCCACAAATCCGATCAAACCCTAGCCAAAATGGGCCGAAAATCCATCCTCAAACCAACCCTAGCCACAATCCTCTTCATCCTAGCCTTTTACGCCCTCTTCTACACCTCAATCTACCCCAAATCAGACCCCAACGTACCCCTTCAAACCAACTTCCAAATCCCCCAAGAAACAGTTCGGATTTACATGTACGATTTGCCCCAAAGGTTCACATACGGTGTGATCGAAAGCTACGAGATTGCTCGAGGTGGGAGGGGGAACGAAGATGCGTTAACAACACGTAAGTACCCCGGGAATCAACACGCTGCTGAGTGGCATTTGTTCGTTGATTTGAACAACACGAGGAGATCTAGTGCGTATGTGACTAGGGTTTCGGATCCTGATGAAGCTGATTTGTTCTACGTGTCGTTTTTTTCGTCGTTGAGCTTGGTGGCGAACCCGGTTCGCGGTGGGGTGGTGCCGAAAGAGGGGTATAGTGATGAGGAGACACAGGAGGCTTTGATTTCGTGGTTAGAGGAACAATATTATTGGAAGAGGAATAATGGGAGGGATCATGTGTTTGTGTGTCAGGATCCCAATGCTTTGTATAAGGTTATTGATAGGGTGAAAAATGGGGTCTTGCTTGTTTCGGATTTCGGGAGATTGGGTTCGGAGCAGGCGTCGTTGGTGAAGGATGTGATACTGCCGTATTCACACAGGATCAATTCTTACAGAGGGGAGATTGGTGTCGAGAATCGAAAGTGGTTGATGTTCTTTATGGGGAATAGATATCGAAAGGAGGTGTGAGTTAGTTTTTGTTCTAATGTTCTGTATGATTCTTGATCACATAGCAGTTTAGTTCTAATTATGCTACTAATGTGTTTCTAAGAGCAGATTGATCAAGAATATGTGCAGTTTGGTTTTAATTATGCTAATGATATTGTTTCTAGGAGCAAATTTAGGTGTGTTTATCAGCTGAGTTTGTAGTTCTGAATGTGGATATACAACAAGTAATCTTAGCTTGACTGTTACCCTTATAGTCATGCTTCATTATATACAAAATATGTGATTAAATTTATCTGCTTTCTACATGTTTGTGTACGGATAAATTAGAATCTTAGCAAATGGATTTGTACTAGACCCATAGTCAGTTGCTACTTCATTATATACAAAGTATGACACTGAGTGTTTGAATTTTCTTTCTCTAAAGCTGATTGGAATTATATTTCAGGGAGGAAAGATTCGTGATTTGCTGTTTCAGTTACTGGAGGGTGAAAATGATGTTTTTATAAAGCATGGTTCTCAGTCAAGGGAGAGTAGAAGAATGGCGACACAAGGGATGCATACTTCAAAGTTCTGTTTACATCCAGCTGGTGATACGCCATCTGCTTGTCGCCTTTTTGATGCCATTGTGAGCTTGTGTGTTCCAGTTATAATCAGTGATTATATTGAGCTTCCTTTTGAAGATGTCATAGACTACAGGAAAATTGCTGTTTTTGTTGACACTGATTCAGCTCTAAAGCCAGGATACTTGACCAAATTGCTAAGGGGAGTAAAGAAAGACCGGATTTTGGAATTTCAAAAGGAGTTGAAAAAGGTACTTACTATCCTATGTTAGTGCAACCTCTATTCTCAGTCTACTCGTTTTCATTATAGGTGGCTAAATGCGTGTGTTGGGTATCGGTAAAATGGATTCTGGTCAAAACAGGATTTTAGGTGCATTCTGAAACGGGCCGGTTTGGGTTGGCATAGAACCTTTGTTTGGTCTTTGAAACATGATTAGAAAATTTGTATCATTTCAGTAATTATGTAGTTGTTTTAAACAAAAGGTCTAGGAGGTTTTATGCTTGAAAAATACACTATGGGCAACTTCCAATTCAATTGACTCATCCAAAAATTTTAAATAAGTTTACACGGATCCATCCACTTGTAAGTAAATGGGGAGATATTGCCATCCATAATTCACGTGAATTGCATTATAATCGTTTGTCATTAGCTTTTATTTATTTATTTATTTCCATTCATAGACCACAATTCCACATCATTAGCAAACTCTTCTCATCTTTTAACTACACTATTAACAATAAGTAGTTGGGCTTGTTAGTAACTATCTAAATTACCCTTTGATGATGACAAACTAAGAAATCTAATGAACAATCATCATTGCCATCAATAGTTTTAAGGAATTATTGGTCGGCAATGAGGTAATTTGGAAACTTGTGAGAAAAAGGGAAATGTTGTTGTTTATGGAACATCACCAAAATGAAGTTTAAAGTTTTCTTATTTAGTGTTCAACATAAGGATTTGTTTGGTGTCAGTTACCATGAACTTACAATTGAGATTTAGTGACGATCTATTTGTATATAACAGTAGGGGTGTTCATAAACTATTATAAACCGACTCAATTGCTCAAACCGAAGCAAGTCAGTTTGTTCAGCCGGTTTGAGATTTTACGTTTTGTTCGTGATTCTGGTTTGGCAGTTTAATGGTTTGACTGACAGTTTTGGGACTTGGAACCAAGTCAACCAACTTTGTAATCAAACCGGTTGTTTAACCTTTTATTTATACTTTTTTCAATTTTGGAATATGTATACCATAGGCCCATACCATCACCAAACTTAGTAAATCCCTTCCATAGCAAAGCTATGATGGAGTCTGGTTTTAGATTATATATGCATCTGTAATATTTACGAACCATTTCTTTTTTAAAAATTTGTAATGCAATCTAATGATTTTGAAAAATGACATAAAAATAATCAGCTCAAACCGCCAAACCAACTGTCTAACGGACGGTCGGACCCCAGTAATCTGGTGGTTTGGTTTGTCGTTTTCTGAAACCATATATAGTTGTTTGGCCTAGAATTTTCTTGATTGCTCTATATTGTTATAGCTGTAACTGAAGGTGGTGAATCTTATCATTTAATTAGGTGCAACACTACTTTGAATATGATGCCCCAGATGGGACAGTAAACGAGATTTGGCGTCAGGTTTCTCTAAAACTACCACTCATTAATCTTATGATCAATCGTGACAAGAGGATTGTCCAGAGGCATTTGAGTAAACCAGACTGTTCTTGCATTTGCTCAAACCAAACAGGGATCCACTCATCATTAAAAAGATAATGCCCCTTCAGGCAAGCAATTTCTATGTAGATTTTTATGGTTCTGGGCTCATTAGCATCAGATTCCGCATCTATCAGCAAGGTTTGTTTTTAGTCAAAGATGACGAGGCTATAATTTCTTGTTTCGGCTGTCTAAATTAGTCATCAAATCTGGTAATGAGTTTTAGTAGTGCCTCTGTTCATCCATTTGATATAGATGAGGAAGTTACTAGTTATAGGTCTAAAGTTCTTGTTGTACCTTTTTGTAGTTCAGTCATGGAAGGTTTTAGGGTATAGGGGTCAGGACGTGCCAAACGTTGATAGAATACATTATTTTTTTGTAAATTTATCAATTTCAAGGGTATTTTTGCTCTTTTCGGGCTCGGTTATTTGGTGTCTTAATGCCGAGAATACGAATAGATTCGCGATTCTTTAAGACTGTATGAAGCTTCATAAGTGGGAATCCAAAATCTCATCTGAAAATTTAGAGGAAACATCTGAATGCCACAAATGGAATCATTTAAACTAGCGTAAATTGTGTTCTGAACAATTTGTCAATATCTGTTTGCCTATCATGTTGTATCTAGGGTGTTCATCGAATCGAGTCGAATTCGATTTAATCGAATCGAATAAGTTGAATTTTAAAATTTTCAAACTGAATTCGAATTCGAAAATTAAAATCGAACTATGAGGCGTCCCCATTTGGTCAAATATGGTCTAAATTGAGGTTTATGGGGGGATGGGACGTAAACTCAATGAAAGAGATTGAAAAGTTTATGAATAAGTTACTTAACAAAAAGACTAATATGTAAAAAAGATTGCAACATGTACGTTTTGGTTGTATATAAAGCTTATTCGGTTGTACATTGAGCAACGTCTTGTTAGTGGTCTAGTGTTAGTGGTCTAGTGGAGGTCTCATTTCATGCCTCGCGCTTTTCTAAACCAAGTCCGACACTCGCCTGAATTTAATGGTCTAATGAACTTCTTTTAGTGGCTTTTATTATAAAATCCATTTTCATTCTTATCCTACTTTAATGTGAAATAATAAAATATTGTAAAAACTTCACAAAATAGTAAGCAAATTTTAACAGTGTTCTAATTAGTTCACTCATATTTTTATTTATTCTAAGCAAGTTATTAAAATTTTAAAAGTGTTCCAATTACGTCACTAATACTTTTATTTGTTTCAATAAGGCCATTAAAGTTTTAGGAGTTTTATAATTAGATCACTAATATATTTTTTTAACTGTTTTAAATAATTCACAAATTATTTAAAATAATTCAGTTTTTTTATAAATATTGTTAATTTTTTTAAAAAACTTTATTTTTTTAAATTTTTTGCAACTTATGAATGACCCAATTGTAGTAATCCTGAAACTTAAGTGATCTGATTGAGACAAAAATTTTACGAGTGACCTGATTGGAAAGAAAAAACTTTATGAGTGAAAGTTACCCTAAAAATATTTATGAAGTTAAATATCGCTTACATCATTTACTAAGGGGGGTTTGGATTGCTAGAACTCTAAATAAATCAGAATTACCACCACAAACTCATATTAGGAGTTATGAAGTTTAGTATTTGCGAAGGCTAAAACATTAACGTCTTCGTGAGGGATACCTTTGGTAAATGTCATTTCTCGCTTTCATTTCCATGCTATATTTGTTAAAAAATATTAATAATGGAATTCTTTTTCAACTTTTTACTAGTGTTTATTGTCATTTATCAACTGATTGTGGTCATCATAATTATCCATCGGTGATACTCATTTGTTTAGTAGTTATATATTAGAGTATAGGTTAGTGACCGGTGTTTTACACGTGTTGATAAATACTTAAAATGATATATGGGGGAACAAATTCAGAATAATATATATGATCGAGATAAATTAGAATAAAAAGTTTATCGTATATCAAAAATTATGTCGGCCCACAATGAGAAACAAATAAAGGTAGAATGGTTGAACAGAAAAAAAAAAAATATCAAGTGATGATCAAATTTGATAAAATTTACAAAAGTATCTAATAATGATAGTAACTAAGACAAACAACAGTTAAAATTAAAAACTAATTGTTCATGATGTAAGTATTTCTTTATGTAATGGTATTGAATGTGATAAAGCATGGGTAATAGTCCTATTAATGAAAGGTTGTTGAAAATAAATATTACCGAAAATATGAATAACGTCATGAATTTTAAAATTAATTAAAAGGAAAATGTTATTTGGAAAGACAATACGACAAAAACTTTTATTTTAATAAAACAAATAATTGTTAACACTAATATTAAAATTAATAACTTAATCATTATTTGTTGACATCATTAGCAATATTTTTATAACTTTTAGAAAAATGTAAAATAATTTAAAAATAATAAGTAAAAATAAATATATTATCTCTTGTAATTGATATGAGTTAATAGTTTTTAAATTCATTGTAACTTAAGATTGTAGGATCTACGACATGTGGCAATGCAGATGTAACGCCTAGGTAGACGTGTTAGGAAGATACCATATGCTCCCATAGTTATAGATTATAGATATCATACGTACATAGTCAATATCTAAACATATGTGATACTCTCGATCAAGTCATGTATTTGGGTTATAATCTGTTAATAATCAAATGATAGATAATATATATAGTTAAACTAAAAAAATGAAGAAAACTAGAAAACTGTCAACCGAGTTACTTGAACCGGAAAGTCACCTAACCCGAACCCAACCACTCATCTTGCCTAAACAACATGTCATTGTTGTTCTTATAGTTACATATAAACAAAAGGTTCCATCATTACGTTTTTCTTTCATACACATACACATATGTTACATTTTTCTCAAATTAAAATAAAACTAGCAAATGAGATGTAGGTTATAAACAAGACTAAAAATAGCTTGACTTGTGGTCTACGTTTAACACGAGTCCAACATTACAAGAGAAGTTATAATATCTTTTTCTAGTTGTCTCATCCCATCTCATCACCCCCACCAACTCATATTACTTAAAGATACATACTACCATCAACTCACACATACGTTGGCTTGTCATTCTCTTAGCTTTGATGATCCATATACATTCATATCTTCGTATTCCCCTCATTCCATTATTCATCTCCCAAAATCTTCACATCATCGACGCCTGCCCATGGAGACCAGACCGCCATATTCCAAGTATGTTTCTCGATCAGTTTCATTTCCTCTATAGTGTACTTAAAATTTCAGTTTATAGTTCCATTCATCTTTCTAAAAAAGTTAAAATGATATGAATTTTGGTTCGAAGTTTGTCACCTTTATGTGAGCCATTCCGTCAACAGATTATACTCAAATGTATTGTTAATCGCTTGTGATATCTGAAGGAGTACGAGTGTTTGCACATATATTAATCTCACGCTTTAACGTACTAGGGTGGGATCGTTCTTTTAAATAGAGTAAATACAATCTAGAAGTGCAATCGGATCTTAATTAGGGTTTTTTTTTGTTTCAACATACATGCATGCATTTGTCATCTTGATCTTTATTTTCGGGTAAAATTAATATAACAGCTAAGGAAATACCTTTTAATACACAATTAGATCGTATCTTGCTAGATGAAGGTAATACGTACACATTTTTTTAATCAATGATTAGGGTGATAGGTGTTTCAATTCTATATAAGCTAGGTAATCAAAATTACCCCCGTATAAACGATCAATGAAAATGTTCTTTTTTCTTTAAAATCGCCAAAAAAGAAGGGTTGATTACTTTTTCTTTACCCCAAACTACCGAAATGAGTTGAACGTTTAGTAAGTAGGTTAAATGTATCGCTTTACACTTGGGTTCGAGTACCCGTGGTTGAACCTAATTGGAACTACCTTAAACAAAGTACCTGATTGTACGCTCCCACCACCCTTATTATGATTATATGTATATGAAATATATAATTTTTTACACCATATATATATAATTAAAGAAACCTTCGACATGCATCTGTATATGGTTGTGCTTTGTTTTTAGAATATTTTATGGATAAAGATTGGTAGGTGTATGTACCGAAATGTGGTTGGTGAAAGAAATGTCATCATTGATATGGTCATTTGACCATATTTAAAGTACTACAATGATGATAAATTATTATATATAATACATTTTCATATTTAGTTAAACAATTAAGGATCGTTGAATATTATAAATCATAGTTCAGAATAATATATGTCGAATAGTTAATTTTTATAATGTTAGTTAAATTACAAAACGTAAACGTTTAGTTGGGACCTTAGAACAATATAAGCTTCAATTTACTTAACATCTTTCAAAATACACGATCATATAAGATTTATTTTGGGAAAACATATAATTGGATTTTGACTAATGTTTAAAATTAATATGGTGCTTAAAATGTAATAATAAAAACTTCAATATGTTCGGATAAAAAGAAAAAAGAAATATTGTTGCATTTTAACCTTTCATTTGAATAATAGCTTCAATAAGTTTTTTAAATCATTAATGTCTTTAATACAGCTCATTTAGTTTAAAGTTATATAATAAAATCTAGACTTTTACTTGCTTAAACTTTGACATTAGCCTTACTATATTATTCTTAAAAAAGCAACATTTGTTAAAGGGTTTCATGTAATCTTGATCAGACCAATACGTCTAACCTAGTTGTAGGTTTGTCTAACAAATTACAACAATGTGTACAAATCTACGCTTCTGATTATATATTAATGAGATTTGATGCATTATTGATTACAATAATATATCGATTCAATTACAACAATTTCCAACATTTAGATCTAATCTAATCCATGTATGTAATGAGCTTTTTACGCAAGTACCATTCCTCATTACAACAGTACTTCTAACTTGTTATATGGTGCGTTCAACTTTACATATATTACTGAAAAAGTATAGCTTATAGTTAAATTGACGCAACTACCTTAATAGTCCTATAATTCAAGCATATACGCATTTGGTACCGTGGAACCTTTCTATGCTTGTAACAAAGATCTCTCGTTATACTACGTACATGACACACAATATGTACACATATATATATATATGATAGCTAAATGAAGAAAAAAATTGCAGCTAATTAGATGATTACAACCATAACATGAAAACATATTATGCACAATTAAGATAGATTGATTAGTGTTAACATTGTTTCATTTTTTGCCTGAAAACAATCATATCAGCGACGAGATATGCAAAAGAAGGATTCAAAGAAGCAAATCAGAGGAGGACGGGAAGCCAATTCCCGTTACAGTACATGATAAAACCGGCAACTGCAAGCACAATCCATCTAAATCGATGCTGCTAGTAGTCATGCTCGCGACTCTCGTTGTCATCACTTACTCTCTTAACAGACATCACCACCATGACAACTACATCCCTCATGCTATTTCAATGTACTTTAAATCACTTACACCTTTAAAACAAGTGGCGGAGCCAAAGCTTCTATATATACCGACTGCAACTAAGTATTAACGTGTACATGTGTATATGTATATTACATTTATACACATGTACAAGTTAATATAATACATATACTAAGTATTAATGTGTACATATGTATAAATATAATATTCGCGTACACATTACACATTAATATAAAGAAGTTCAAATCATGTTTTTCTTATAAAACAAAATCAGTTTTTATATATTTTTCTTATATATATAAAAACTGATAAATTGTTACGACAAGAGGGTCGGTGGACCCTGTTGCCCTATCCTAATTCCGTCACTGTTTATATTGATGTTTTCACTTAGCTTCATTATCATCTTAATTAAAAAGTTTGATTTGATTATCTGCAAACAGGTGGAAATGGGGTGGTAAGATTGATCAAAGATATATATCACATTCAAAAATCAATTGGGATGATTTATCAAGTGTTATAAACATATTATCTACTAAAAAACAGATCCATGGGATTGGATTGTTGAATTTTCACCAGAATGAGATCAGCGAATGGAAGACACGAATTCCGCTAGTTAAGGAGGATCAAATCGTGGATCTTGTACTTGATCCTGTTGAAAAAAATGTGACGTGGGATTCGTTGTATCCCGAATGGATTGATGAAGAACAAGAAGAAGAAGTCCCGACCTGCGGGAACCTCCCGAAGCTCGAGGTACCTCGGAAGATTATTGATCTGATTGTGGTTAAGCTGCTTCCTTGTAGAAATGAGGGGAATTGGTCAAGAGATGTTGCTAGGCTGCATTTGCAGCTTGCAGCCGCTGGGCTCGCTGGTTCGTATAAATCTAACCGCCCGGTGCACGTGCTCTTCGTTACCGAATGTTTCCCCATCCCGAACCTGTTTCCTTGCAAAGAACTCGTGGTTCGTCGGGGAAACGTGTGGTTGTATGAACCGGATTTGAAGGTGTTGCGTGAAAAGATTCAGTTACCGGTTGGATCGTGTGAACTTGCATTGCCTTTTAAACCTCGTGGTTAGTTTGATTATATACAACAATTTTGTTATTGAATTTATCTCCTGAGATAGAGGTAATGTTTTTTTTTTTTTTTTTTTTAATATTTAACGAACATATTGTTTTATTTCATTTTCACTAAAAAGATGGAGATTATATTGGGAATGCTAGAAGGGAGGCGTATGTGACGATCCTACATTCGGCTCATGTGTATGTTTGCGGGGCGATTGCCGCAGCACAAAGCATTCGGATGTCGGGTTCGAACCGTGATCTTGTGATACTTGTAGACGAGACGATAACTGATTACCATCGAAGTGGGCTCGAGTTGGCGGGATGGAAGATTCGCACGATTCAACGAATAAGAAACCCGAAAGCCGAAAAGAATGCATACAATGAATGGAACTATAGCAAGTTCCGGTTATGGCAGTTAACTGATTACGATAAGATCATATTCATCGACGCCGATTTGCTCATTCTACGGAACATCGATTTCCTATTCGGTATGCCTGAGATCTCGGCCACGGGTAACAACGGGACGTTGTTCAACTCGGGCGTGATGGTTATCGAGCCGTCTAATTGTACGTTTAATCTTCTAATGAGTCATATCAACGAGATAGTATCGTATAACGGAGGCGATCAAGGGTACTTAAACGAGATCTTCACTTGGTGGCATCGAATCCCAAAGAGTATAAACTTCTTAAAAAACTTTTGGATCGGCGACGACGAAGAAACCAAAGAGAAAAAAACTCGGCTTTTTGGGGCCGACCCACCCGAGCTTTACGTACTCCATTACCTAGGGCTAAAACCATGGTTGTGTTTTCGCGATTATGACTGCAATTGGAATTCAGATATATTCCAAGAGTTCGCGAGTGATGTTGCTCACGAACGGTGGTGGAAAGTACATGATGCAATGCCCACTCAGTTGCATCAGTTTTGCCTGTTAGAGTCAAGGCAAAAAGCACAACTTGAGTGGGACCGAAGGGAAGCCGAAAAGGCGGGTTTTAGCGATGGGCATTGGAAGATTAAGATAAGGGACCCGAGGCTAAAAAAGTGTATCGACAACTTGTGCTCATGGAAGTCGATGTTGAAACACTGGGGCGAGACAAATTGGACCGATGATCAGAGTTTTCGAACACCACCTGCACTTGTGAAACTCAACATCGATTGATTTGTACTTGTAACATCGATTGATTAGTGCATGTAAGTTCATAAACTTTATTGATTTTTTGTATTTAGTATTTTGATTTTGTAATAATGTAATTTTGATGTTTAATGCAATTTTTTTTTTGGATGTCTGTTATGTTTCTTGTTAATGTTGGTCCATCATCTACCCATATAGCCAGTAGGTAAGGTAACATAACTAATATATGTAAAAGAAAGATTTAATAAATAGATTTATATGTTTAAATAAAATTCATTTTAAAAATTAAGTAAGGCTGTGTTTGATATGCTTCTGACCGGGCTGACCCTGACCCGGCTGACTCGGTCAGCCCGGTCAGCCCGTTTGATTCTCGCGTGAAGCCATCTGACCGAGTCAGGGGCTCTGACCCAGACCTGAAAAACAAAGAAGCTGACCCAATCATCTCCATCATCATCTCCATGATTCTCGCGTGAAGCCAATCGACACCAGCAATCATCTCCATCATCATCGACACCAGCAATCATCTTCGATCATCTTCCAATCGACACCAGAAATCGCGATTTGTGCGACCCTCGACCGCAACCTCACCTTTGATCATCTTCCAATCGACACCAGCAATCATCTCCATCGAATCATCATCACCGACACCTTCACTGTCGCTGCCGATTTCAACCACCAAAACCCCCAAAATCGCACATTAACAGCAGCTTCTGTTGTTTGTGAGATCGAGAGCTTTGAGCGATCGATTGTGAGCACCGAGAGAGAATCAAGAGTTCGAGAGAGAAGCAGGGAACCGAGAGAGAGGCAGAGAACCGAGAGAGATTGAGAGGGAGAGAAGAGAGTCCGAGAGTGATAGATTTTTTGTTAGGTTTGAAATGTGATGATGATCTTGTTTATTGGGGTTTGTGGGTTTATATATGCAAAGGGGGATGTATGTAATTTATCTTCTAAATGCGTGTTTGATTAGCATTTCACACTCAATTAGCATAGAAATTTAATAGAGAAATTTAACATAGAAATTTAACAGAAGTGTACATAGCGGTTATTTTTTTCATTCAGCAGAGTCAGTCAGATACATAATCAAACAACCAAGTTTCAGTCAGATGCAGACTCAGTCAGAATTTCTTACTGGGTCAGCTTCTGACTCAGTCAGATCTTACTCAGTCAGCACAATCAAACAGCCCCTAAATGAATCACTTTTAGTTCTTTTATGTGAAGATATCAATGTCTTATATCTTAACTAGGTTTTGGCGCCGCGCGTTGCCGCGGTTGTGCGGCTTTTAACATAACACTAAACCAAAATCAAAATCAAAATGAAGGTTTGAAATCACAAAATACATAAAGTAAAACGCATCAAAACCCCAAATTCATAACGCACCAGAACATGCAGAACCCAAAAGTAAATCAAAGTCCAACACCATACACAAAACAGACGAAAATCAAAGCCGCAAGAAGGCAACGGTCTAAGATAGAAAACAGACGAAAATCAAAGCCCCGAAAAGAACAAACAAAAGGAAAACCAAAACCTTAATTATGAGAATCGTCAGGGTGTCAATAACGAAATAAAGAAAGCAGAAACCCGGAGAAAGACAATGCCAACGAACCCTATAAACGAAGATAATCGAAACACACATAAAAAACATGTTTCCAAACACCCAAAACCCATAAAAAACCTCACACCAAAACATCGAACCCACACCCAAAACAAACTCTATAAAAACACATACATACACAAAAAAAAACACCGACCAAATGTTTTAATAGGAATAAATGATATCTCCCCCAACATATTAAGCATGAGCAAAGTGTCACGGACTGATTTGTTCAGCTCACGTGCGGCACTTAGGTTCGTTCTAAGTCAGCCCTCTTGATCTCGGGTGGATGGTTTATGCAGCGGAAGTCTTTGTAAGGGAACGTTAGATTTGTAGTGCGCAAGTAAGACGCTTGTGGTGTATGTTTACAACACAAGTAATAAGCTTGTATTACTACAAATACAAGTACAAGACTTTGATGTACAAGGAGCTTAGGTGGTTTTCAAATGAAGCATCACCACCCTTTTTATACTAGTTGCATGCCTTTCTAGATTTTTCTATATCTAGATATTTCTTTACATAATATCTAAGATACTTCTAATATAAATATCTAAGATATTTGGTAAGCTAAATATCTTAGATATTAGCTAATCTAATATCTAGATAATTCTTTGCTTAATATCTAGATATTTTACATGGAATTCTCTACTTTGATCTAGTGTTCATGGGTAGATTTTTATAGTGTCTTCTAGATATTTCCGAGATTGTCATGTTGCCGCAGAATTATGTGGGTTGTCCCGGAGTCTTCCGGGCAGCCTTGCATGCTTCAAATATGCCTCTAATCGGTAAAGCGATTTGTGTTTTGGCGGGTCGTGACATTCTCCCCCACCTAATGCCACGACGTCCTCGTCGTGTTGCCTGGATGCCTCATGAGTTGTCTTCATGAGTTTCAAGATAGAGATGGTTTTGCCTTGACGCCTTGTATCTGGCTCCAAGGCAACAGTGTGCACTTGGTCTCCCTTCATGATGTACATGGTGTTAATGAATGTCACTGGGCAGGCCTTTGCTTTTCGGAAGAAATCCATCCCTAGCACGATATCATAGTCGTCTAGTAGGACTACTGGGAAGTGCAGCTTGCCTGTCCATGTACCGACCTTTGTTTTTACGCCCCATGCTGCTCCTTCTATTGGTTTGGTGTCTCCTGAGGCGGCCTTGATCCATCCTTCTTGTGTGGTGATCCTTAAGCCAAGTCTTCGAGCTTCTTTAGGTGAGATGAAGTTGTGGCTGGCTCCGGTGTCAACCAACGCTTTCACAGATTGCCCTTTTATTTCCATGTTTACGAACCGAAGTCCCTTTGATTTTGTCTGTGGGTAGTCTCTGGTTATGGTTTGGTTTGATTGGTTTGCCATCACCAAGGGCTTGCCTTCAACTGTACTTAACGCATTAAGTAGTTAAAGTTGCATTGTTCCTAGACGAACCTCTTCTGGTTCTGATGGTTCATCATCAGATCTAATCAAGGCTGTAAGTTTAGCCTTTTTCGGACAATCCCGCGCATTGTGCGGTCCATCGCAAAGGAAACATCCTTTGATCATTTGTACCTCTTTCCCATATCTTGGTGGTCGTCGATTATCTTCTCTTTGATTTCGATTTTGGTTGTTATTGTGGGTTCTCGCTCCCCCACCTTTTTCATCGTTATCCTCTATAACGACGGGCTTTTGTGATCGCCTTTCATTATCGTCGATCAGGCTTTCAGCAACAACGATGGCTGAGGACAAGTCTTGAACATTTCTTCGTTCAAGTTCGGTTCTTGCCCATGTTTGTAAGCCATCGATGAAGTATATGAGAGAGTCCTTTGGTGACAAGTCCGGAATTTCTAGCACAAGGGTAGTAAAATCTTTGACGTAGTCCTTGATGCTACCCTTTTGCTTTAGATTACGAAGCCGAATCTTTGCTTCGTGTTCAGCGTTTTCCGGATAAAATTGTTTCTTGATTTCTTTTATGAAATCAGTCCAAGTTTGTATGGTGCACGTACCTTTATCAATCTCCATGTGCTTTCGTCGCCACCATAAAGCTGCGGTCTCCTTCAAGTAAAGAGTCTCCGTCTTGATCTTCTTGGCATCATCGACAATATCGACGGCCTCAAAGTATTGTTCCATCTCCCAAAGGAAGTCATCCACAGCCCTCGCCTCTCGTTTACCAACGAATGGTGATGGTTTGGGGATGTCCACCTTTGTAGAGGCATGGATTATGTTGTCACCTCTGGTTGCTAGTACGCGCTTGCAAACACTTAGTTCGGTTTGCAAGTCTTTGATTTCCCTCTCGAAGTTAGCTTTGAGTTGACCCAACTCCTTTGTGAATGCCTCTTCCATCTCCTTTCTTATCAAGGAGAGGGCGAGTTTGAGATCGCTTCTCATTTCATTGAAGTCATTACCTAACGACTCAACATGTTGCGAAGAGTCGTAGGTATGTGTTTTGAAGATATCGACTTCAGCCTTGAATTCCTCCATTTCGTTTTTGAATTCAGACAATAATACCTCGACATCTTCAACTCTTTTGTCCATGCTTGCAACCAAGTCTTTGGACATGTTTCGAGTTCTCTTGTCACCTATACGAGCCTCCTCCCGTCCACGGGTCTCGTCTCCGGCAACGCTTGCGACTACAATCTTCTCTGGATTTGATGCCATCCCAAAAAGTCGACGCGGCTCTGATACCACTCACGGACTGATTTGTTCAGCTCACGTGCGGCACTTAGGTTCGTTCTAAGTCAGCCCTCTTGATCTCAGGTGGATGGTTTATGCAGCGGAAGTCTTTGTAAGGGAACGTTAGATTTGTAGTGTGCAAGTAAGACGCTTGTGGTGTATGTTTACAACACAAGTAATAAGCTTGTATTACTACAAATACAAGTACAAGACTTTGATGTACAAGGAGCTTAGGTGGTTTTCAAATGAAGCATCACCACCCTATTTATACTAGTTGCATGCCTTTCTAGATTTTTCTATATCTAGATATTTCTTTACATAATATCTAAGATACTTCTAATATAAATATCTAAGATATTTGGTAATCTAAATATCTTAGATATTAGGTAATCTAATATCTAGATAATTCTTTGCTTAATATCTAGATATTTTACATGGAATTCTCTACTTTGATCTAGTGTTCATGGGTAGATTTTTATAGTGTCTTCTAGAGATTTCCGAGATTGCCATGTTGCCGCAGAATTATGTGGGTTGTCCCGGAGTCTTCCGGGCAGCCTTGCATGCTTCAAATATGCCTCTAATCGGTAAAGCGATTTGTGTTTTGGCGGGTCGTGACAAAAGGCTCACTTTGTTGCAAATGATAAAATGGTTCTTATACAAATACACTTATAAGACCATTAGTAATTAGACTATCCACAACGCTAAAAGATGCCCTTCCCACAAATAATTCCAGTCAGCATGCCACATCAGTTTCCACTAACTTTAATCCATCCTTCCCACAATCAACTTTTACCCTCAACGTCATCTTTCTCACAAATAACCATTAAAAAAACAAAGCAGCACACATTTTTGTGAAGTGGGCCCCACAAAATGCATCCATGGAGTGCCCTTGGCAAAGGGCGGGTGAAGGACGGATGGGTCTGCACAACGCAACCCTTCCGAAGGGCGGCACAAACGGGGCTAAGGGCCGGTGCGTTGTGGACAGTCTTACTAATAGACGCTCGTAAGGTGCCCGTGGATGAGAAAGGATGATTGCCAGCAATCGCATGGAGAAAGGGTAGCAAATGTCTGTAGGGAAGAAGCCATCTATTATAGAGGGAATCTGTGTGAATGTAAAAAACGTGTGAGATCTATTCATAAATTGTATGAACTATGATAAGTAGCAAAAAAATTACGAGTAAGGTGAGTTTCATGATTCGTGATATGGTGGAGACACAAAAATCATGAAATGCTGAAATATAGATTAAAAAAAGATAATTGGGAGTTGGTTAATAAAAAATAACTAGGATCAAGTCACTCGCAAGCACGCGGCAGGTATGAAAGTTAATTATTACATAACAATTATATATACTAATTATCAACTTTGATTTGCATCATAAGTTGTATTATATGTTTTAGTAGGTTGTACTCACCCATTTTGTAGTTTACTTTTGACTTTTAATTTTTTTTATTTTAATCCAAGACTTTTATATTTTTACAATTTAGTTCTAACATTTTTTTGATTTTCAACTTTTGGTCTCATATACTTGTACATTTTACCTTTTTTTTACATCTGGTCTAAATTTTCCTTGTATTTACGCCGAAGCGTGCATGTATGATTCAATGTTTGTTTTCTCATTTAACCGGCCTGTTGCAACGCGCTGGTCCTAGATCAACACAGTTATTGTTTTACATGTTTTACGTTTCGCTTACGTTGTGAAACATTTTTATGTATACTTTTCGTTTGTTTTTTTCTTCATTTTTTTGTCTTTTTAATACGAGTTTTTTAGGTGATGGTAATCATTGACGGTGGTATGTCATTTGTGCTAATTAGCACGGTTTTACGCCCCCTACTGCAAATCATATATAGTTGATTGGGACTCGTTCATCTTAAAAAGTTCTAACAAATTTGAAACATTGGATAAAAGTTGAGTTGTAAAATATTAGTATGAACATGTGTGTCCTCGATGAGACATTGTGTTTATCCCATGTATCATACGTATGTATACAAACATGTGCCTCTAATGAAACATCCTGGTAGTAAATGATATACTTCACAACTAAAAGGCTAGAAGTTTAAATATACTAAAATGCGATTGTTAATTTATCCTAAAAAATCTTTGAATTGTTGTTCAATCTCTCTAGCAGTCGATAGTTTCTCTCGATAATGTTTACATCATTGTCCTAAATTGATTATAGTGAACCCTAAACAGAGAAATTATTATAAAATATGATAAAATAAAATGACTAATTTTATCAAACTTACACTCCTTATTTCCAAATATTTACCGACAATTTTCTTAAAATCATATAAAAATCTATTGAGATTTATAACACATGTTACAATATGGTCCTTAATGCTTCGTTTATTCTTAATATTATAGCAATTTTCATTTAGATATCATTTTCTAATGTCACCCAAAGACATGGTCACAACATATATAAGTTCCATCTAAAAACCTTGTGTTATGAGACTGATAAACATCATAGATTTATCACAATCACTTAAAAGGGAATATGTTTACTTATAATCAACTATTATTCTGATAAACATCATAGATTTCTGTTCCTTTTTACTTCTGTTCCACGATTATTATCGTTTCTAGGCAAATTTTGGTCGGGTTAGGAGTACCGGTTGTGGATTATTCTGGTATCTAGGCATATATTCTGGTTTTGTGTTGCATAAGTTGGTACTCAGTAGCTTCATCTGTGTAAGTTTCTGTTATCTTGTTCTCCTTATGTTCTGTGTGCATTCACTTGTTTGCTTGCTTGTATATTTAGTTCTGTGTTTTGTGCCTAATTGATTAGTTGTTATAACTTGTTGATTAGTTGTATAATTGTTAGTGTTTTACTATTAATTGCTGAGTAAGTTGTATATTGTTGGTTGAGTTTGTGTGTTGAGCATTTGTGGCTTGTTGTCTTTATTTCTGGTCAATCTTAGAACGGTTCTCTAGATAGGTTTTTATTGGCTTATTTGAATCTATACTCAGGATAGTGTGTCATTGTGTGAAGTGGTGACCATTGTTCCTATTTTTGATTAAGTTCTTGTGGTCTTTGTTAGGGGTGCCAGCATCGTGTGATTTGATTTTTTTCTGTGTCTTGATGTGTTTGTGTGCTCCGAGCGTATTGTTGACCTCGTGGGACTGTTCCCTTTTGATTGTGCTATACTTGTGCTGCGTTTCTTTCTTCTGTGTTGTCCGGGTTTTTCTGGTACTTTTAGTGGACTCTGTCGGGTATAATAGATAGCAGGAGCTATTATGCTGCCTCGAGATCATGTTCGATGACGAGAGGTGCGAAGACAGGAAATAAGGTTTGTAGATTAAGGGTGGCATCGTGGAATGTAGGAACCCTAACTGGTAAGTTACTCGAGTTAATTGATGTGCTGAAGAAACATAGGGTTCAGATAGCGTGCCTTCAGGAGACTAGATGGCGGGGTGGGAGAGCAAAAGAGTGCAATAGTTATAAACTATGGTATTCAGGGTCTGATGGAATAAAAAACGGTGTAGGTTTTCTAGTTGCTAAGGAACTTCATGATAATGTTGTGGAAGTGAGAAGATACGATGATAGAATTATGTTGTTAAGAATAGTAATAGGGGATGAGGTAGTGGCAGTAGTTAGCGCATATGCACCCCATGTTGGACTAGGGGAAACGGAAAGAAAGAAGTTCTGGGAGAGTTTAGATCACGTTATGGGCGACATACGAGAGAAGAGAAGATATACATAGGAGGAGATTTTAATGGACATATCGGTAAGGATAATGAGCATTTCCAACTGGTGCATGGAGGCTACGGGTATGGTCTTAGGAATGACGGCGGTAGGGAGCTTCTCGATTTTGCATTAGCGCATGACCTAGGCATCATTAATTCGTTTTTTAAGAAAAGAGAATCGCATCTAATCACGTTTAACAGCGGTGGAAGACACACGCAGATAGACTATATATTGACGAGGAGAGAAGATCATAGCTCGTGGAAGGACTGTAAAGCAATACCGGGAGAGTCAGTTGTGACACAACACCATATGTTGGTGGCGGATATACGCCTCAAGAGACAAATTGCCCTACCGAACAAGAGAGTCAGACCTACGATCAGATGGGGCCAGCTCAAAGATGAAAAGATTACCGTTTTTAGAGATAAGGTCATACCACTGAACCAAACTGGACCACAGGAAGACGCAAACCAAAAGTGGGAGGATATGGCAACTAGGCTTATCCAAGCAGCTAAAGAAACGCTTGGAGTTACAACAAAAAGGACAGTCGGTCATAAGGAATCCTGGTGGTGGAACGAAAATATACAGGAAAAGATACGAACCAAACAACAAAGTTTTAGAGAGCTTATACGCTGTAACAATGAGGAAAAACACGCAGAGCTAAAAGAAAAATACAAAGAGGCGAAGCGACAGGCGAAAAAATCGGTGTCAGAGGCAAAGAACACGGCGCATGAGATGATGTATAAACGATTAGAGACGAAAGAAGGAGAGCATGACATGTTTAAGATAGCCAAGGTAAGAGAAAGTAGAAGACAAGACTTGAGAATGGTGAAGTTCATAAAGGCTGTGGATGGAAAGGTTTTGGTGAAGGAGAAAGACATCAAGGTGAGATGGAAAACTTACTTCGATAACATTTTCAACATAAGGAACCCAAATCAACAGACTGAGATAGATAGGACAACACAAACAACGCAACAAAACAACTGCTATTGTACAAGCATCACAGTTGACGAAGTTACAAGAGCTATGAAGAAAATGGGAAGGGCTAAAGCAGTGGGGCCAGACAACATACCGATTGAAGTGTGGAAATGCCTGGGTGATGAGGGTCTCCAATGGTTAACAGACTTATTCAACACTATCTTTAAGACAGGGAAGATGCCAGACCAGTGGAGAACCAGTGTCATAGTCCCCGTATATAAGAAAAAAGGAGATGTTCAATGTTGCGAAAACTACAGGGGAATAAAGCTATTGAGTCACACGATGAAATTATGGGAAAGAGTTATTGACACGAGAATTAGACGGGAAACTCAGATAGCGATAAACCAATTTGGATTTATGCCAGGACGCTCTACAACAGAAGCCATACACGTCGTAAGGCGATTAATGGAGAAATATAGAGAAAAGAAAAGGGACCTTCATATGGTATTCATCGACCTAGAAAAGGCATATGACAGTGTTCCGCGACAACTAATCTGGGAAAGTCTACGAGTTAGAAGGGTACAAGAGAGGTATATCAAAATAATTAAGGATATGTATGACGGGGCAAAAACGTCTGTGCGAGCACCGGTAGGAGACACAGACACCTTCTCAGTGGAAGTGGGACTACACTAAGGATCTGCACTGAGCATATTTCTCTTCACAGTAGTGTTGGATGAGATGGCCAAATCTATACAACAGCCAGCCCCGTGGTGCATGCTTTTTGCGGATGATATTGTATTAATATCAGAATCTAAAACGATGCTTAACGACAAGCTAGAGCAGTGGAGAGCAGCACTAGAGCACAGAGGATTAAGGATAAGTCGCTCTAAGACGAAATACATGCATTGCAACTTTGGTGACGAGGCGGAAGAGGACACCCAAGTCAGTATCCAGGGTATGCCGGTCTCACGAACGTCTAGGTTCAAATACCTGGGCTCGTACCTGCAGGAGGACGGAGAGATACACAGCGATGTAGCGCACCGCATTCAAGCAGGATGGTGCAAGTGGAGAGCAACATCAGGAATTCTATGTGATAAGAGGTTTCCAGCGAAACTAAAGGGAAAACTATACAGAGTGGCGGTACGCCCAGCTATGCTATATGGAACAGACTGCTGGGCCGTAAAGAAATCGCACGAGAAACAAATAGAGGTTGCAGAAATGCGAATGCTGAGGTGGATGTGTGGAAACACAAAATGGATCGGATAAGAAACGAAGTGTTTCGTCAGAAGTTACAAGTGGCTTCTATTGCAGATAAAATACGAGAGGGAAGATTAAGATAGTTTGGGCATGTCAAGAGAAGACCAATGGCTGCACCGGTTAGAGCAGTCGAGAACATCATACTAGAGGGTAGGAAGTGCAGAGGAAGACCTAGGTTGACTTGGGAAGAGATAATTAGGAAAGATATGGTACACTTGCACCTCTCCGAGCACATGATCGAGGATAGGAGTGAGTGGAGGCGTAGAATTAAAATTAAGGACTTTTAATGGGTTCTGCATCTAGGAAGGGACTTTTTGATTGCGTGTTGCGGGGCCTGTTGTGTATGTACCCCGCTACTCACCTTTTTAGGGGAATCTTGCTGCTTCTATGATGTATGCTTGTTCATTTTTTTCATTTTGATGATATTTTACTGTATGTTGTATGTTGTGTGTTGTATCATTTATCGTATCTTTGATTATATACTAATTCGCTAGCGTTATGGCTTTTGATAGTGAGTCGGGGGTCTCTTTGGAAGCGGTCTCTCCACCTATCTGGGTGGAGGAAAGACTTGCCTACACCTACCCCTCCCAGACCCTGCTCTTGAGCGGGATATACTGGGTTTGTTTGTTTGTTTGTTTATAATCAACTATTAGAATTTGAAACTAAAAAATATAAGCTCATACATAAATGAGACGAGCTCGAGCTTAGACAAGCTCGAGCTGAGCTCATTTACACCCCTACTCACGAGCACGATACTTAACTATGTACCTAGGTCTTTGCATCTTCATTCCATTAGCTTCTCAAATGTCATGCTTGCATCCAAGAAACAGAATCTTGGGTGAATATCAAAACAAACAAACAAACAAACATACCCAGTAAGTCCCACTCAAGAGTAGGGTCTGGGAGGGGTAGGTGGTGGCAAGTCTTTCCTCTATCTTGGGAGATAGAGAGACTGCTTCCAGAGAGACCCCCAACACATTAATGTAAACAAATAACAATCGCAAACGTACTATACGGCAGACAACACACAGGAATAAATCACATAAATCACCTAAATACCTAGAGAGTGCGTACATCAAATAAGCGGGAAGAATCGTGTATAAGGGCAAAATTAGGAAACGGGCCCGCAACAAGATCACTTCAACCCTTCCTATCACCGGTCCCACTAAAAGTCCTTAATTTTAATTCTACGCCTCCACTCAGTCCTATCCTCGATCATGTGCTCAGAGAGGTGCATGTCTATCATATCTCGCTTAATTATCTCGTCCCAAATCAACCTAGGTCTACCTCTACTCCTCCTACCCTCTACGTTGATGTTCTCTACTGCTCTAACGGGTGCTACCATCGGCCTTCGCTTTACGTGCCCAAACCATCTTAATCTTCCCTCTCGTATTTTATCTGTGATACGAGCCACCTGTAACCTCTGTCGAAACATGTCGTTTCTTATTCGATCCAATCTTGTGTCCACACATCCACCTTAGCATTCTCATTTCCGCGACTTCTATTTGTCTCTGATGCGATTTCTTTATGGCCCAACAGTCTGTTCCGTATAACATAGCTGGACGTACTACAGCTCTGTATATTTTTCCCTTTAGTTTTGTTGGAAACCTCTTATCACACAGGATCCCTGATGCTGCTCTCCATTTGCACCATCCTGATTGCACCCGGTAGGCTACATCACTGTGTATCTCATTAGGCCAGCCACTAGTAACTCATTAGGCCAGCCAGTAACCAACAAACTTGTATTATGGACAATTTAACTTTTAAAATCATTAACTATGATATGTTCTGGTAGATTAAACAACAGCTTTATCATATTATCTTTTCTGATGCAGAGGAATCATGTATATAACAATTAATTAATTAATTAAATACATCAGGATTATTACAGTACAAATATACATTACTGAACAACAAAACAAACACCCATAGTGATCCTACTCCAACTTTGCTAGATAGAATGCACCACCACACTCATGATAGAAATGTAGGACCTGATGATGTAATAGCAAGCAAATAAGCATGACCCAGATCTCAATAACCTGCCTAGCACACAGAAAAAGACCATCATTCAGAGTCCGCTGATATCAAAACACCCGTCAAACAAACATTTTTCATTCAAAATCATGTCTGTACAGAAACATTGAATCAATCAGGCCCTTAATTCAATCAACACTAAACAATATGAATCAATTTGTTCCAGATCCTTCGATTTAATCAACAGTAAGTACCATGAATCACTTTGTTCTATCGAACACCTTCTACAGGTTACAATAATGACTCTGAACATGCATGCCAATCACCATTGTAGTTACAACCTTAACCCACTGTATTCCCCTTCGCTGTCATCATTTCAAGCATGAATTAAGCAAACAAATTTTCGCCCGAAGGGGGAAATGACAGATCAATCATTTAGAAAAGATTGAAGGAAATGGCAATGTAGTAACTGCAGTCGTTCAACATAAAAGCTAAAAGATTCAAAAGGGATATCCAGAGAAACACCAGTAATTAACAATAAACATAGATTTAACTCCATCTTAAAAACCAAGAGATACACGGAAGTACAACACAATCAGACCATAATAAGAGCCTATTCAAACACAAAAGTGATTAACAAGACATATACCACATTCATTTTAGGTTACTACAAAAGGGCATCTTTGATCTCCAATCATCCACAAGCATTTGATCATTAAGAATTATTTGCATCTTTGAATTGTACACAAGAAACAAGTGAACGACAGATTTTACAGGGTTCCAACATGTAAAAATAAGAGCACAGGAGCAAGCTCAAATTATACAAACATAAAAGTCTACTTATAAAAAGCATCAAAATGTACACATTTGAATTCGATTCATTTTGGTTCTTCATACACAAATACAACGAACATAAAAGGCTAAAAGCTAAGCTCTCACCGTGGCAAATTCAAGTGCAACTATTCCAAGTTTTCCATCTGAATGCTGCTTTTGAGAGGCACATACTCTCCAAGATATCCACCCAAATGATCATACAAAGCATTCTTATCAATCCCTTGATGATGATAGCTTTTGCACACATAGTAAAACACACTCTGAACCAAAAACCCAACCAAGTTCACAATCACAAGCACTCCAACTAAGAACCCACCCACAACAATCCTCGAAAAAACACCATACGAATACTCCCCACCGTGCACCACAATCGCCCCAAACAACCCGTTAATCGCACCACAAATCACAAGGTACATAAACACCAAAACAGACCCCATCAAGGCCCTTCCTTTGAGAATCTCAAAGCTCTTCCTCATAGCTGCAAACCCATACACAGGCTCAAGAACCGAAATCACACTAGCCAAATGCCAAAGAGCCGTGATGTAGCTATGCACAACAAGAAACAACAGAAACACAACCACCAAAGAGAAAAAGAACAAAACAAAATTATGGGTATCGATCGCAATAAACAACAGAACAACAAACCCTAGAAACACAACATTATAAACCACCATCGTGAGACCCACCCACAAGAACGTGATGAACAGGCGCTTGAATACAGAGGGGATAGCGGACATCGTGGAGGAGAAAGACACAGGCTTTGAGGTGTACAACGATGCGACGGTGAAGACAACAGCAGCGGTGGATAAAAGGGAGAAAACGAAGAGGAATATGAGATAACAGAACTGAAAGACGAGAAGTTTGGTCCATTGGGAGGTGTGAGAGCCGTATTGGTCTTGAATTTGGGTGATTAGAGGGTGAGTGAAGAGCGAATGGGCTAAAATGGCAAATGATAGGGGAAAGATTAGGGTTAGGGTTATGAGGTAAAAGGTTTTGGGGGATTGTTTGGGGATGGCGATTGATTGCTTGAGGATATCTGATGCAGAGAGGAATTGGAGCTCATCTGGAGGTAGATCCATGGCGATTGATTGCTTGATGTGTGTGTTAATGGGAATGGAGATTTAGATCTGATTTGGGGACAGATAAATTGAGGAAGAAGGTAGAAGATGGTGTGGTACGTATGGTGTGGTATGTATGTATTGTTCATCTTTTTTGACAAATGTTTTTTGTTTTTAGAAATTCTTGACTTGAATCATTAGCAAGCTTTTGAAATGATCATGGTAATTGTTGAATTTTATATACGTTAATTGCTAAAATTTGTTTAGCTAGATATGATCATGATAATTGTTTAAATTGTAAAAACTATTACTTTTGATAAATAAGGCTAATCGATTTGATAATTAAGGCTAATCGATTGGTAATATGTTAAATAGCTGAGGTGGAGCAGGAATAACACGGTAAACACTGCACCTTCAGATAGCGTTGTTTGAAATTGCCAAGCTTGAGGATGCCTATGCGATTCCCTACCAGATGTGATAATATTTCTAAATAATTAATTTTTTTTAAAAGTGATCGTTGTATGATGGTTTTTGTTATAAAAAAGTTTTCTTTTGTTTCTTCACTGTTGATATTTGATTAATATGCATGTACGTATCATAGTTAATATTATGTTTTTAATATACTTTATGTATCGAATGGAATTACTTTGTTCCGTGTTTGAAATATAGGTTAAATGAAGCTTAACGAACATTATTTGAAAAGGATACAAAGGATAATAAGAGTACGACATGAAAGGTGCTGAAAATGAAGAAAAATGTGTAAAAGTGCAAGGAGGTCGTAAGCTACGGCCTGAGGCCGTAACTTACGGCGTTGTGCTGAGTCCGTCTGTGAACCCCGTAAGACAGGAGGTTTGGCCGTCTAGTTGAAGGTAGGCCGTAACCTACGGCCTATAGGCCCTAACCTACGGCCTATAGTTAACGCAAAATTTTGAGGATTGTTTCAAATTTTAAAACCTATTTAAACACTAACATTAGGGTTTCGAAAGAAGAACTACCTCCAACCCCAAGAACGAATGTTTGGGCTATTTTGAGCCATTGGAACTCTCTCTATTCATCAAGTGATTAAGGATTCATACGCACAGAAACAAAGATTGAAGAGATTATGATGAAGATACAAGGCTAAACCACCCGTGATCATCTCCGAGTGGACGGTTTGTGAATGGATTATGCATACTTGTGCTTTTACCTAGTCAAGACATAAACTTTGATTGTTTAACAACTTTTCTTCGTTTATGTGTTTTGGATTATGTGTTGATTAAAGATTCTTGTTAGTGGATTTGATTATTGCTTATCAAGTTATCAGCTTTATATTGTTAACCATTGAGTTGTAATTAAGTTATTATCATTAATTGGTGATTGCAAATAAAGTTTCTAGATTATGGTATTAGTTAGTTTACTAGTTAATTTACATAATCAGTTATCAAGTTGATAATTATCTTTCAACATATGTGATAACCAAGTTAGGTCTATGTGACTTCAAGACTAGGTAAAACATAGGTCGTGTATTCAATTGTATTCCTGAGACCCGGTTGTGATTCTTGTCATCTCAGTAGTTCTAAACCAAGTCCAAGTTTTTGCGTTTATTTATTAAAGTGATCTTTTTTATCCAGTACAATCAAAGTGATAATAGTTTAGTTTTAATTATTTAGTTAGTTAAATAATCAAACGAATCGTGTAACACTAACCACATGCTCCCCGTGAATACGATAACTGACTTATCCTAGCTACATAGGCTAATTAGGTTTTTGTATGATCCAAGGACAGCTCATCAACTATCAAAAGGATTAGTCGTCAAAAGTATTTATTCAACCCTAGATCTCCCATTATACTAATGGAAAACATAGAAATCTCATAATATATAGCTTCACAAAAGGACGTAATGCTTCATGTTAAAGTTCGCATGCTCTCGATAAAATTAGTTCCAAATTATGTGTTATTTGGCGTTTCTAATAAGGTTTAACATACAAAGATTGAAGCTTGATGTGGTGGTCTTATGCTATTATCTTTTATAAAATCTTACGTCATATCAAATACGACACATGTATCAAGGAATATAACACATCATGTCAAATATTTCCTAAAAAAATAATAATTCAAAATCTTACACGGGTGGTAGAGACCTATGCAACATTGCAACATGTTTAAATGGTATCATATAGCTATACACGAGCCGTCAAGGGATAAAATCCATTGATATGATTTTCGTGTTACTCATACTACCCAATTTTGTTTTTTCCCTATTACTATACCTCTAGAGTTAATAAATTTATATAAGTAACCACTAAATTTAATTATGTGTTGTCTTTATTCATTAATTTTAAACCATGGTATATTTTGTAGAGACAATGTGATCGATTCTAAGTTTCATTGAAAACCTAATTGCTTACTTTTGATTACATAAATCAATAGTTCAAATCACTTAAAGATATACACACTTCTCATTTTTAGAAAAAGTTATTTACTAGAAACAATGATATATCCAATTAGGGGTGTACAAAAATATCTCAATCCGAAACCGAATCCGAAATCTCCGAAAATCCATTATTCGGATATCCGAAATTTGGATTCAGATTCGGATAGTGATTTTGAGAATTTTTAGATATTTCGGATATCTGAAATATCCGAAATATCCAAAAATTTTTTATAAAAATTTAAAAATATTAAATATTTTGGATATTATTAGATATTTCAGATATTTTAATAAAAAATTTGGATACCCAAAAAAATTTCAATAAAAACAATTATATTTTTATAAATTTTATTATATAACACAATTTTTTAGAATTCGGAAAGTAAAATATACTGTTCGAAATTCGGATATCCGAATTTAAACACCCTTATATCCAATTATAGACCCCGTATACTATGGTGCATTTCCGCACTCGAGTAGAAGTTTTATATAAATACATCGTCATGATTATGTATTAACTATTAATCGTTGTAGTGCTTCTCTATAAGTCTATATCTACCTCAAGATTAACAAATGAACAAAACAATGAAACATAACATGTCTAGTGATGTGCCGACGGCCTGCGAGCAGACATACGAGGCGTTACTCCGGTGCCACCGTCGGGTCCCTAACGGTCCGTCGCGTGACGCCGCCTGTCGCCACCTGAACCGTTCACTCGCCGAATGCATGATCGCCTTCATCTGCCCCGACGAATCAGCCGCCGTTAAGACCCTTTGTGCCAACAAAGGAACCGCCCTTAAGCGATCCCAATGCCAACAAGCCCAGATCTCTCTAGCCACCTGCATCTCCCATCATCAACATCCGCCTTAGCAGCTTCAAACCCTAATCCCCAATTTCTGATTCACCATCCACAGAACATGATGGAGAATTTAGGTATTGATCGTAACCTAAATGATGATGTGTTGATTTAACGTATAGCTGTATTTTGCAATCAAGGTGCTAGTTTGTTGCTATTACATGGATATTTGTTTGATGGGAGTTTAGTTCCTGTGTTGTTCATGTTATATGAGCAGAGATGATTAAGATGAAGAACATGATACTGGTGTTTTCTATTTAGTGGCCTTTAACATTTATGTTCAATTTACATTTTTTAAGTTGTTTAATTGTAAACTTCTTGGTTGTACATTGAGTTTTTTGTTTACTGTTTTGTACATAGAGTTAACTTCTTGGTTGTACATTGAGTTTTTTGTGTATATAGTTTATCATCTTATTTTGGGTGTTTAAGAAATAACAATGTAGAAAATGTTATCAGCAATTAATTTATAAGCATTTGTTGAATATCAGAGGCTTTGCTCCTTGGCTTTAAGGGCAGTTTTTTATTATCTGTGATCAAATGAAGTAGTACGTATGTGCAATAATTGTATGCATGTACATATTGTACATGTGATATTACTATTTATGTACTTTTGGCTATTAAAACTACTTGTAAATTTCAATAGTAATGTGACAGGCTTAAACCTTAAACACTCACGAGCAATGGTTGTATTACCTTTACTCGTATCTCCTCCAGTTTTCTTTGTTGTTTGTTGATGACGTTTCTGTTATAGAAAATATGATCCCATAAGGAGAACCTGTAACAACACGTACCATATTGATAGAAGATAAATATGTTGAATACCTTTACAGATTAAACTGCAAACGGTAACTTCCATCATGGTTTTATGCCGAATCAAAGGTTATTGGGTTGGTCTACAAGTTTGGTGTTTCAGAAGAATACAGTTTAAGAAACGAAGCAGTGTTTGTTTTTAAGTATACTTTCATGTGTCTTGGCCTATTATTTCTTTGTTTATTTTCCTAACATATCAATCAATCTAGCTTGCTTGTAATACGTATAAGAAGGATGGACCGTGCCTCATTTCTTTTTATTTTCAGTGTTTCTGAAGTGTTGGTGCTCTTGAAAGCTGCTTTGTAGATGGTTCTCCGCTGACATACGGGTCAATGTGATTTAAATCGTTTAAAGATGGAGCCTGTTGCTGTTATCCTGACAATAATCCTTCATCAACAGATGTCATAAATGTGGTAAAGTGTTAAATGAGCCAGCTTTCTTGTTACATTCATGACAAAATCAAGATAATAAGCTATGCTGTTGATTTTCTAGTCAATTGATGATTGAAGCAGTTGAATATAAGCAAATAATGGGCTGAATTAAGCCTCTGAAATCATTTTTACAGTAATTGTCAATGTCAATCGGGAGTCGGGATGTAAATGTAAAATTCTGTTACAGTAATTATACAAGTAAAAGCCACTTGGGTTAGCCTAGTTGTAAGAGGTAAAACCTCTTTGATATAAGCACAGGTTGAAACCTGATGGAAAATAATTTATGATATAGTTTAGGAGTGGTGTAGGTTTACGTTAAAAAAAATAACTAACCAAATTAAAAGGATGACATGTTAGATTTGAACCAATGACCTAGGATTAGCTATGAGCTTACTAAGTTGGTACACCGGCTAACCAACAAGGCTTTTGATGATACGCCCATATATAGACCGGATCTGACTATACCAATACATGTCTGACCTTACGGTACACCAACCACGACTTAATGATTTGTTTTCAGGTCGCAATTTAATATAACACACTTCGTAAAGCAACTAACCAATCGTTATAACATTTTTCGCCCCAACAATCTTTACTTAGTATAAACTCTTATGTGTTCAATAAACATCATAAACAATACATGATACAAAATCACTTACACAATGAATTGAATGTGTATATCATATAAAATAGGATAAATTATGAAAATTTTGACTCCAAAAGCAACAAGTAGCCATCAGAGTCCCAATTTGTATGGAACACCTGAATCTTTAACCCACTTATCCCCCTGAATAAACGTCTTCACAGTAAACTTACTCGCTACCTTACTCGTTATAAACCTCAGCCCTCTCCAACGAACCCTGTTCTTCGTCACCGCACCCGCACCATAGTTCCCGAACTCCGCGTAAAATATCGTGTCGGGAGCCGATGTCCCGACCCACGGCATCCATCCCTTGGGGTGAATGAAGCCTCCCATCATGTTGTTAAGGTAAACCGTAGTCGAATGGTTCTTCCACGGGCGCCCGAGGAACGTGTTGACATCACTCAGGTTCCCAAATGGTGATATGTTGCAGTTGTGGATCGAAATGCCCGTGTTTTGGTTCGGGTCAAACCGGCCTTGGGCAGTGATGGTGTTTTGTTGGCCGGTCATGGGTCGTCTTGGGTGTATTTTGCAGTTTTGGAGGACAACTGCTGAGTTCCCGAAGATGAAGTCTACGGTCCCGTAGATGTTGCATTCTTTGTAGAACTGGCGGTTCGAGTGCGCGTAAAGAGAGTCTTGAAACGCGTCGATTCGGCAACGGTGGAAGACGGATTGGTCGGCTGTTGACATTAGTGCTACGGCTTGGTGCTTCGCTGCGCCTGCGGTGTTGCGGAAGCCCATGTCGCGGGCTATGAATCCGCGGCCGAAAACGGCTGCACCAGGAAAAACTAGTTAGAAATGGGCTTGTGAATGTTATGTAGTCTAAGGTTTGGGAGGCAATGTTAAGGGGCTGTGTAACATTGTGCTACCAATTAATACTGTCTGTTTTGCTCACAAAAGTTTTTTGATTTGTTTTTGTCGTCTGGCCAATACGTTTAAAACGCGTAGATGGTATGTGAAGCGGGGTATCACTTATGAGTGGATAGACTAGCACAATGCTCGGAATAAATTTGAGAAAATCATCAAAAAGACCAAGTTGACCTATGTTTTACCAAAATAGTCATTTACTTTTTGCAGCAAAAAAAATTAGGTTAAATATTAGTTGTTTGTAAAATAATTAAGCTAGATGTTAGCCGTTTGCAACAAAAGCAGGCTAAAATTATCCGTCTGCAAAAGTAGACTAACTCTTAGCCGTCTATAAAAAATAGGTTAAATCTTAGCTGATTTTTTAAAAAAATAGGATAAAGTACATCTACTTTTTACATATGTTTTAATTTAGTTAGTTTTTTCTCAATCCATATTAACTTTTAAGGTTTTATGTGGGCTAAGTTTTAATACGAGTGGGCTAAAAGTTAGTTATTTTTAAAATTTCAAAAGTTAATGATCGTTTTGATAAAAACGGAGTCAACTTGATCATTTTAGTCATTTTCCTATTAAACTTACCAAAAGTTGCTGACTTGAACGTTGGAGTGCCATCCACGACATTCAAACTTCCTGATACGATCGTCGAATCCATGCCATCACCGATCATCATAACATTCCATTTCGGTTTTTCAACCCGAACATTCTCAAAGTAAACTCCCTTCTTGACATAGATCACAAATCTCTTCTTGCTCTTATCAGGAACCACCTTCAAAGCATCAGAGATTTTCTTGAACCTGCCTGAGCCATCCTTAGCCACCACCACATCCGCTTTGATTCGGGCCGGTTGTTTTGCCTTCTGTAGCAGCTTCCGGTCTTTCCCAGACAACCACTCGGGCATCTCATCGCGTGCTGTCGTTAAGCTCATCAATCGTCTCCTTTGGTTGTAAGAACTCGCGACGCTCGAGAACCCCTTCATGATTGCAAGGCAGTTGCTTGTTAACTCAGTTGATGTTTTAAGGTAGTCCTGAACATTTTCTCGAAACTCGTCTATGCATGTTTGCTGGTATGTGCCTGCAGCACTGACCCATGTCATAAGATCATCCAACAGCAATCCTATCGACTCCAAACCAACGTCAGTTGATGATGACAGTGTGTCATTCAGATGATCAAGTGCAAGACCCAGCAGTTCACTGCAGTTCTTGAGCTCCATACGCGTGGAAACTTTCGACAGCTCGTTTATCGCGACTACAACAGAGAGTTTAAGTAACTCATCAGGCTGGATGTGGGTTGAGTTCACTAGAGGAGATAGCGAGCTGTAACATGGATCGGGGTACAACGTGGTGTCACAAACGGCTTTGATGGAAGCCAATGCTGATTGTGATCGCGATCCATGATCACCATTATGGTTGTGGTCTTTGTTCTGTGAAGTTCCCACAACTGCTGCGACTACGACGATAACAAGAATGAGAGACGATACTGCAACAATGGTGATTCTTTTTCGCGTTTTCCTGCGTGCATCGAGTCTCATTTGATCTGCTTCGTCTACTTTCCCGTAGGATTTGAGAGAACTCATAGCTTTTGTTTTTGAATTCTCTGTTGTTTGTAAACTGTTGTTTGTGTATGTGAAAAATGTTGGTGATTTATAAAGAAATAATAATGTGAAAGAAACATGAGATACGTGCAATGCATCATGGGGAATTGGAGACACATAAGACATGGTTCTCATGAACATGAATACGAATTATTATTAATATTATTAAACGAGAGAGAAGTTGACTTTGGTATTTTGCATGACATCAAGTCATTTGTATCCTATAGAATTTATGAATTTGTTTGACTATAGTTGTGTGTTTTATAAGATTTGGATACTAAATATTATATTGGTCATGTTATCTTCTTTTAATATTGATACATTTTTAGTAGTATTAACCATTTTTAGCTACGATGGGTGGCAAAATACTTCTCCATATTCTTCTTAATAACATCTAAGATGCATTCTTCATATAATTGTCATCTTCAAGTGTTTATCATGTGTTCTTATATATAGATAAATTCATGTTTCTATTAGGTGTTTTGTGACAAGTTGAATTGCTAATTCGATATTGGTTCACTACATTACATTGGAGGTATATATGTTGAATAGTAGTAGCTAGAACTTCATATACTCCACAATTGAGAGAGCAGCAAGTTCTTTTGATGTAGCTATCAAACTTGGGCAAGGGATTTGGAGTAGTGTTTAATTTTTTTTTTCAACGTCAATCATCTGATCTTATCAAACTGTAACATTCCGAATTTTGAATAAAAACCTATTTTAAAGGCAGTAGATGAGGATTTTGGTTTTCAATAAAACATAAGGACTAAAGATGACAATGTGAAAGTTGATGACCTAAAAATGACTATAAAACATAAGGACTAAAGTTGATGATCTATGTTAGACGATGTATATTAAAATGAAAGACACTGGTGTGGTAACATGGGAAAATGTTACACTAGCAGGCGGGTGTATAATTATGCTAAAAGCATGAATGGGGGGAATAAGGTAGATTAGGTGAGAAGTAAATGGAATCATAAATCATCCATATCTAATGGAACGAATGTGTTATTTTTGTTGAGTGTGGATTCAGTGTTAGTAGCGATAATATTTAGAGTAAGAGTAGGATAAATAATGATTTGGAAACACAAATGATGACATTGAAGAAATAAGCTCCCGTCCCCACTTGGATTTGAATAAATACTTTTCGGGTAATAAAGCTCAAAGACTTCTTAACTAAATTGTTTGATTGCCTACATTCATCAGTATATGCATCCTTCTCGTCCTTGTTTAGAATTACCTAGAGAGAGTTCTTAGAGAGCTTCTAGAGAATTACCTATCGTCACTGATGCATATCCATCCAGTACTCTTTCCCGTCATTGTGAAGCTATGATGGACCTCAAACAAGTATAACTGTCTTTTTTAGTGAGTCTAAAAAGTGATTGATGGTTGTTAAACATCTACTCACATATCATGTTGGCAAAGCGTTGTATTAACCTACACAATTCTAACCCGCCTGGTTAAGATACCGTAGGTAGAAACGACCCAACTTTCAAGGTCACGTATCATATTCTTCACAAAATATTAATACGAAAAAAGTTGAATGAACCAAAAAAAAGATTGATATTCTATGACAAAACAAATAAGTTATAGTTAAAATATAATATTTATCGGAAAAAAGGCTCTTAGAATATGAAAAGCAAGTAAAAAAAGAACATCCTGTCTATCAATGGAAAGAAGTCATCGGTCTTAAATTTAATCGTCGTTATTCGTTTAGGGACTATTTGTTTTTCTTTCTATTTCTGTGTTTTCGTTCAGGGCCCAACAACTAATTAAGCCCAGTTACTAATTGTATACATTCAGCCCACTTCACATTTCGTTCTGGGCTTTTGCCCGCTAAGTAATATTTTACGTAACTAGTTGTCTTGTTAAACAAACTATTTGGGTAAGACCCGCGCTTCGTAACGGCTAGACGCGTTGCGGCAGGACAATGTTAATAATATCCAAAAATTTATATAAAAGAAAGAAAACTTTGGTGTAAGTACATATGTTTTAATGGGAGCATTAGTAACATTCAAAACTTTATATAAATAAAAAAATAAAATCGGTGAAAACTTAATGTTATAAAAAATTCAAACCAGTAAAAGAGTTTCAAGAAATGTAAAAAAAATTAAGAAAAAACCCTGAAACAGAAAAAAGAAAAAAGAAAAGAAAAAAGATTAGAAATGCCATAAATCCGATTAAGAGTGAACAAGTTAAATTATAAGGAAAAAAAAAGCAACAATGCAACGTCTTGTAGATGATGCATGACCACTTATACTCGTAGTGAACAGTAAGTAACGCTAGACACGTTGATAAATGGCTTGTTATCTTGGTCTCTCTATTGTGTTTATTTATTTACTAGTCTAATCAAACGTGTGTTACACATGTTGAAAAAAATATATTTGACATAGAGTAAATTATACGCATGGTCCTTATGTTATGTTAAAATTTTATGTTTGATTTTTTTTAAAATTTTTGAATCTGATCCCTGATATTTCATTCTTATTCATCTATGGTATCAAATTCTGTTAGTTAACAATTAATAATATTAAAAATTATAAAAGTGACATTTTACCCATATCGACCATCCATTTAATTTACCTTTTGAACCATAGTGTTATTGTTATTAAGGAAAGCTTTATATTCTAGTTTTTCCGAAGTTTTTTATTTTCTAATATTTTTATTATTTCATTATTAATATGTTTAATATATAATAAAATATGTTTTAAATACATGAATAAATTTTTAATAACATATTTTATAAAAGTTTAATGACCAAATCTAAATTTTGACCAAACTACAAGAACCATATGTAACATCTCGTATTTTACTTTAATTATTTAGGCAAACTTAAAATGTTAAATGAATAATAATAATAATAATAATAATATAATAATAATAATAATAATAATAATAATAATAATAATAATAATAAATAATAATAATAATAATATAATAATAATAATAGTGATAAGCTTGTAAATAGATGACACGATATAAGTCTTATTATTTTAAAACTTGTAATTAAAAAGTTTTACATGAAATGATAACATATTAAACTTCAGGGACTAAATTATAATTTAACTAAAACTAAAACACAATTTTAAATCTTGTTGTAAAATTCTTGAAACCTCAGGGACCATACTTGTAAAATTTTTAAAACCCAAACCGCCCACCCATCTCACCCCGTCGGACCTGCTATCGCCGGCCATCGGCTCCGGCAAGCCAAGAAAACCACAAATTGCGCGTTTTCAATCGAATTAAAAGCTACCATCAATCTCACGTGATTGATTCGAACATATGGACCTACACAATTTGAAAAATTATCCCGTTTACGCGCCTTACACTCGAACCCGCTTACCCCATTCAAAATCAAATCGAATTGAACTCGTTCGCACAAATTACCCCTATATAATAGAGGGCAAACCTCCTAAATCGAACACACAAACTCTCTGTAAACTCCAATTCGATCAAACACACACAAACATCACATTTGATTTCTCCCTAAGCTGCGACCTGTTCTTCATCTGTCCTTGTCAAATTGGGTCTCCAATCAGGTAATTAAAAGCATCAATATGCTCGATTTTAGATGGGGATCAAAAGCCCCATGATTATTTGCATTAACATCATCGATTTGATCTTTAATTTGGATCATATCGAATTAGGGTTCATCGGATTTTGGGGGAGTTTCTGAAATTGTATTTTTAAGATTTTAAAACCATTTCCTAATACGGCTGTATGCCTTTGGTCTACTGGTATGTGTGTGGGAGTGCGGGATGGAGGTCCCGGGTTCGAACCCGAGCTCCCTCATCCATTTTTTAAGGCTTTTTAGCCTTTAAATAAATGATAAAAAAATCAGAATAATTATAAAATTCCTTTTATAAACTTCCAATAATTTTTGAAAACATCTAATTATTTTCTGGATTTTATTTTAAAATTTCTTTATTTATTTAGTTATTTATTTTGTTTAATTAGTTCATTTTTTTATATAAATAGATTTAAATATTGTTTATTATATTAAAACATTACATGTTCAATAAGACAATTAGACTGTTTTCTTATTTTAACTCATTAATTATCATTTGTTTCAAATAATAAATAATAAATCTTTTGGTCCAAATGTTACTCCTTAAAAACATAATTATTATTTTTATGTTTATTTAACTTTTATGTATAAATGGGTTTCTTTTAAAATAATTAACTAGTTATTGGACTTGAAAAAATAAATCTTTATAATATTAACGGACACTATATTAATTAAAGATTTATCATGATAATCGTAGAAATTATTTATATTTTATAATTACACAAAGTATTTAAGAATATTATTTCTTATAAGTTACATTTTAAACTACTGGTTTAGATTAATAATTTGTTATTAATCAATACGTTATTTTAATTAATCTTAAATAATTATAAAGATTTATTTATACTTAAATTCATTTCTAAAATTTATTTACTTGACAAATACCTTTAAATCTATCAAAACCCTAATTAAGTAATAGAACGTTAATCTTATTATTAACCTTAAACTCGTAATATATGTTTAGGTTCCATGTAAAAGAATACATTGGATTATCTTTTGATCTTTTATATCATCTTTAATGCATATATCAATGTGAGTATTTCTATACCAATTTTATTATTTTCACACTTTTGGTTGAAACATGTTACATTATAAACATTACACTTGTAAACACGTTTGATTCTTGTAAACTTATGGCAATTTACTTGTGAGTTGTGGTTAGTTGAACTTTTGTGGTTACCATGTTATGGCGTTATATGTACAATCATTAACTATTGCTAGCCCAGCGAAGTCATAGATCTATGGGACAGACAACCTATTTGGTGACCCTACTGTCGTATTCTTGAGCACTATAGGGATCAAATGCACTTAGCTGATCGTATATACTTTTAACGTTAATAAAATATTAACGTCGTTTGATACTTGTAAAACTTTGTCGAGGTTTGATTGTTGCATTGTTCATAACATCCCTAATCACTTTATTCACTAATTTACAACTTGAATTGCTATCTTTTATATACTTATGTATTGAAAACTATAGAATGCTCACCAACATTTTATGTTGATCTTTTATTTTTAACATGTTTCAGGTTACTCTTTAAAGCTTATCACACTTAGGATTGGACTTAGAGAAATAAACGAATGATCTGAATACTTTTATACTTGTATTCTGGATGTATCTTTGTTTGAACATTTACTTGTATTGTTACAATTGAATCTTGATTAATATATTTGGAACTAATAATAGCGTTATGTGGCTGTGAACAATCGTAACTCTCACACCTCGACGATTCCGCCGTCTAGGTTGGGGTGTGACAGATTGGTATCAGAGCCCATAACTATAGGGATTTAGGTTATTAGAAATGATGGCATAGACTATAGGTTATGTATGAACCTTATAGAATAATGTTTATATTCTTGTAAATATATACATTGTTTGCATGCTACATAATGCTATGCCTTTTGTGCAACTTGATGCCTTAGCATAGGACTGCCTTATGTATGCTTAAACTTTATTATCTGTCTTCCTAAACTTAACTTTGACTTTTGACTCTCCCCGACAAATAATGGTTAATCTATGAAAATCTCATCAAGGTTTTGATTCTATGAACCAAAGAAAATTTGTGCGATACATAGACACCTGTATTCTAGATTTCCTGGCAAAAAGGCCTTCGGACTAAGGCAAGCATATCGTATAAATCTCATTGCGAGACCAGTTATGCTTACCTGGGGATTTCTGGGATGAGTGATAAACTATGGTCAATACACAAGTCTCTAAGGCAAATGGGTCAAATTACCTTGACGTGTCAACGATTCCAAATAGTAATGCGTTATCAAATGGAACCATCCTTTCTGTATCTTAAAAATCCTTGAATCCTTGAACTGGTTTATCATCAAAGTTTTAATATCTTCTCATTCTTAACCTAAATAACATTCCTGTTAATATTAAGCCCATCCTACATTTCAACTCTTACGTTTAAATGCTCAACGTGTAACGTGTAACGGTATTGAACTCAGCTTTCATGTAACTATTTCTATACCTCGACCAACGTGAACATGGATTTTAATATACCCAAAGATATTAGGAATCTAAACGGTATGGTCTTTAAAACTTTAAACCGTTACCTATGGTTCTCAAATCTTCTTAAGGATGTGTCCCATAACTAAGAACATGCAATGCTATAGGAAGAATTCCTACATCTCGGGATACTTTGCTAATTGAATGTTAACTTTGTTAATTTAAAGTGGTCACTCACCTCAAAGATTGAATAAACTAATTATAACTTTGTTACCACTTATAAGTACGCGTGTCTTCAATAAGGTTATGGCTGACCTCATATCTTGAGAAGTCCATGTATTCTCTTCGATTGTGAATCGAATGTTCACATCTCATTGTGATATCGAATCATTTTTGTCCTTGATTTCGTCTTCCCGATTTAAACCATCCAAGATTTGAACACCATCATAACAAATCCTATTACATCGAACTTTGACCTTAAATTTTGTAAGCATGATTTTCCTTTTAGTTACATTGATGTAACTTGAAATTTTCTAAATTTCTAAGTGATATTCTTTTCCTTTCGTTGTTAAGTCGAACCTTGAACCGTCTGCACCGTGGGAAATACAAGAGTTTGTAGGTCAATCTATGACTAAGAACACTCATACCTCCTAAACAATTCTAACTCATCAAAAAAGGGGTGATTCCCTTACTTTGATGATTCTCTATTCGTTTCGATAAATGGTTTCCAATTATATGTTTTATGAAATTTCATCCTCTGGATTAAGGCAAATTCCTCATCCTGAGGATTGACTTCAATTATTCTCATTAGAACTTGCACTTAACAAATGACATGATCTCACCAAAATAGGATTGAAACCCGTACTTTGGTGACAAATGTTAATCTTTGATTGTTTTCTTGTTATTATGAAGCTCAATCATCAAGATAGACGTAAATTCCATACCTTGATGATAATTTCATTTTTATGAATTGTATTTTCTCAAATGAAACGGTCTCGTCAAAGTAGGAGTGAATTCTGGATTTTGATGAAGAAGTTCATCCTGTTATATTTTGTTTTTGTAAAACTTCACCATTAAGATAGGAGTGATTTCCCTTACCTTAATGGTGAGTTACTTCGTCTTATTTATGTGGACCCTCAACAATGAGTTGGGATCGAACTTTTTGATTGGTAAGTTAGTGGTCATACTTTAAGAGCACACCATTAAGTTAGCGGTGAAAACCATACCTTAATGACTATTCTCATTTCTTGATCTTCAACTTACCATGGTTGTAATCAAGTGATGAGAAGCATGTAGTAACTTGAAGGGTGAATCAATGTTGGTGATTCGACCTATCAAGCCAAAGCATGATCTCTGAACTTGAAAGAAGACCTGATCGCTTTAAGTTGATTTTGATTCCAAGCTTGGAGCACTTAAATTCTTAAATCGATTTCTTTCCCTTTATCTTCATGTTTTGACTCGATCTAGCTACATCGAACCATTCATTCCTTACTTATCAACTTTTATTTTGAGATATCATCAAACCCATAAGTATAGTCTTCCTAAATAATCTTTTGTCAAATAAAGATATTATCCAATACCTATCTTATTGTTTGATGAATTACGTATGCAAATCTGCATTTGGAAATTTGTTACCTTGCAAAACATGGTTACAAATACCTTTCTTACTGTTTGTATCACTTCTTGAATCGATTTTGAATCCTTAACCTTGGAAATATTTAAAACTCTATTTTGAATTCGGACAACAAGACTCGTTATTATCCTCATTAATGTGGATATAATGGTTCATAAAATGTCGTAATTTGTAGTCATGGGTTTGGCATAAAAGAAAAGACATAACTTGGCATGTGTCCAAGTGTCTTACCTTTTCATATGATAAAACCTAACCTCCGTGTTCCCGTGAATCTCCTGTTTAACTTTTCATTCACTAAATGCTTCTTATCTTAAATGGCATGATGACAATCGGTGCATTATAGACCGATTGGCTAAAAAAAATTCAACTTGATTTATGAGGAATGACGGGTCGAGAAATTGACCTGTATCTGTTTCAAATATTCGTATACCGTGGTATGGCGTTAAAACATCGATCGTTACTTTGAACGATTGATTCATTTTCTGTTTTAATAATATTCTTAACCATCGTTGTGAACTTATTTCAAGATCCTCGCATAGCGTACTATTCTTAGACCAATGGTTGGTCAAAGGAGAAATATATAGTCACAAGATATGCATTAAGCTTGTGTTATTATATGTAGTGGCACTTGGGATTCTTAAATTTCATCAAACTCTCATACAATTACGGGACATTTCATTGGCTTCAAGATGTCACCTTATTACATAATCTCATTCTAGATAATAAGAGTAGTATGACCTATAAGTCTAATACACCTCAGAAACTCATCATCATTTCCCAATGTATCATGGGTCAAACCCTAAAGATTTAGTTGCCGATAACTTTCGTATTTCACCCATAATCAAACGTCAATCACAGTGGCATACTCATCCTTCATCATAAGTTTTCCTTGAAATTAAATTTCGGGACGAAATTTCTTAAAGTGGGGGAGACTGTAACATCTCGTATTTTACTTTAATTATTTAGGCAAGCTTAAATGTTAAATGAATAATAATAATAATAATAATAATAATAATAATAATAAATAATAATAATAATAATAATAATAATAATAATAATAATATATAGAGATGAGCTTGTAAATAGATGACACAATATAAGTCTTATTATTTTAAAACTTGTAATTAAAAGTTTTACATGAAATGATAACATATTAAACTTCAGGGACTAAATTATAATTTAACTAAAACTAAAACACAATTTTAAATCTTGTTGTAAAATTCTTGAAACCTCAGGGACCATACTTGTAAAATTTTTAAAACCCAAACCGCCCACCCATCTCACCCCGTCGGACCTGCTACCGCCGGCCATCGGCTCTGGCAAGCCAAGATAACCACAAATTGCGCGTTTTCAATTGAATTAAAAGCTACCATCAATCTCGCGTGATTGATTCGAACATGTGGACCTACACAATTTGAAAAATTATCCCGTTTACACGCCTTACACTCGAACCCGCTTACCCCATTCAAAATCAAATCGAATTGAACTCGTTTGCATAAATTACCCCTATATAATAGAGGGCAAACCTCCTAAATCGAACACATAAACTCTCTGTAAACTCCAATTCGATCAAACAAACACAAACATCACGTTTGATTTCTCCCTAAGCCGCTACCTGTTCTTCATCTGTCCTTGTCAAATTGGGTCTCCAATCAGGTAATTAAAAGCATAAATATGCTCGATTTTAGATGGGGATCAAAAGCCACATGATTATTTGCATTAACATCATCGATTTGATCTTCAATTTGGATCAAATCGAATTAGGGTTCATCAGATTTGGGGGAGTTTCTGAAATTGTATTTTTAAGATTTTAAAACCATTTCCTAATACGGCTGTATGCCTTTGGTCTACTGGTATGTGTGTGGGAGTGCGGGATGGAGGTCCCGGGTTCGAACCCGGGCTCCCTCATCCATTTTTAAGGTTTTTTAGCCTTTAAATAAATGATAAAAAATCATAATAATTATAAAATTCCTTTTATAAACTTCCAATAATTTTTGAAAATATCTAATTATTTTCTGGAATTTATTTTAAAATTTCTTTATTTATTTAGTTATTTATTTTGTTTAATTAGTTCATTTTTTTATATAAATAGATTTAAATATTGTTTATTATATTAAAACATTACATGTTCAATAAGACAATTAGATTGTTTTCTTATTTTAACTCATTAATTATTATTTGTTTCAAATAATAAATAATAAATGTTTTGGTCCAAATGTTACTCCCTAAAAATATAATTATTATTTTTATGTTTATTTAACTTTTATGTATAAATGGGTTTCTTTTAAAATAATTAACTAGTTATTGGACTTGAAACAATAAATCTTTATAATATTAACGGACATTATATTAATTAAAGATTTATCATGATAATCGTAGAAATTATTTATATTTTATAATTACACAAAGTATTTAAGAATATTATTTCTTATAAGTTACATTTTAAACTAATGGTTTAAATTAATAATTTGTTATTAATCAATACGTTATTTTAATTAATCTTAAATACTTATAAAGATTTATTTATACTTAAATTCATTTCTAAAATTTATTTACTTGACAAATCCCTTTAAATCTATCAAAACCCTAATTAAGTAATAGAACGTTGATCTTATTATTAACCTTAAACTCGTAATATATGTTTAGGTGACATGTAAAGGAATACATTAGTTTATCTTTTGATCTTTTATATCATCTTTAATGCATATATCAATGTGAGTATTTCTATACCCATTTTATTATTTTCACACTTTTGGGTGAAACACATTACATTATAAACATTACACTTGTAAACACGTTTGATTCTTGTAAACTTATGGCAATTTACTTGTGAGTTGTGGTTAGTTGAACTTTTATGGTTACCATGTTATGGCGTTATATGTACAATCATTAACTATTGCTAGCCCAGCGAAGTCATAGATCTATGGGACAGACAACCTATTTGGTGGCCCTAGTGTCGTATTCTTGAGCACTATAGGGATCAAATGCACTTAGCTGATCGTATATACTTTTAACGTTAATAAAATATTAACGTCGTTTGATACTTGTAAAACTTTGTCGAGGTTTGATTGTTGCATTGTTCATAACATCCCTAATCACTTTATTCACTAATTTACAACTTGAATTGCTATCTTTTATATACTTATGTATTGAAAACTATAGAATGCTCACCAACATTTTATGTTGATCTTTTATTTTTAACATGTTTCAGGTTACTCTTTAAAGCTTATCACACTTAGGATTGGACTTAGAGAAATAAATGAATGATCTGAATACTTTTATACTTGTATTCTGGATGTATCTTTGTTTGAACATTTACTTGTATTGTTACAATTGAATCTTGATTAATATATTTGGAACTAATAATAGCGTTATGTGGCTGTGAACAATCGTAACTCTCACACCTCGACGATTCCGCCGTCTAGGTTGGTGTGTGACACCATCCATGTAATTCACTCTTTAAAATAAATAGAAACGTAAATTATCATTTACTATTAATAAGTTTATAATATATATGTATATGAATATCGATTAAATTAACGTGCATACATGTAAATTAAATGAAAGAATTAATATATAGAAAAACAACATTAATGTTTATATATATCTAAAAAAATTTGTATACAAATCTCTAACCAGAATCAATAAATAACTTCTCAAACTTAAGAAAATATTTTTTTAGAATATTCTCTATTGTAGTGTCATGTAATTAAAAATATTGAAAATTAATGATATATAACAAATATGTTTTATAAGATAAATCGATACTACTATATAATAGAGAAATCATGTGTATATTTGTAATTTTATATTAATTTTAAAATAACATATGAAAAGTTACAAGCTTTAATGTGTAATGTCATAAAATTTATTCTTATTATACATTTTTAAGTTTTAAATACTTGTACTCCATTATTTTCTAATTAAATTTAAAGTATGACTATTTTTTAACGTTATCTTAATCTATCTATACATGTACTAGTATATAATACAACTTTTTGGATAACATTATAATTTTAATCCATTTTTAAGACACCTAAAAATAATTTTGTTATATTTGATACAAGTGATTATGCATAAACAACTTGTTATTTACAAATCTGTTCATACCTATAGTAATATAAATATGTTTGATGCCGACATTCATCGAATGAAAAAACAAAATGAGAGTTAGCACCATAAAGGAGAGTTAGCTAAAGACATAGTCCTAAAAATATTTATACACCCGCTGCACCGCGCGTGTTTCACCCACTAGTATTAGAAGAATAACATAACAATTCGAAATTAGTTGAACAATACCCCATCCTCAACCACAAGAAACTCAATAAAGTAAGTTTCTACCTGATTATTATACATTGGTTGCCTCCATAAACGTATCACGGTGTGATATGTCAATATCCTTGAAAAAATTACTTCTGATATTGCTTCTGTTGAACAGGAAAACTTGATGGTTTATCAATAATGTATAAAACCAGTATACGTAAATAAAAAACAAATGAAGTTGAAGCTATGGTTGCAGGATTAAAAAATAGTATTAAGGTTTATCATTAAATTTTTTAATCTAAGTGTACGTAATATTGTAATTGAATGCAATACAAATGAGTCGAATATAATGATAGTTTGAATAATGGAGACGTATGATGAGTTCTTCATATAAAATATCTAGACTCTTTGATCATAAGAGAAGTTATTTCGTATTTTTATTAAATATCTTTGATAGTGTTAGTAAAAAGAAAAAAAATTGTATATATATAATAAAATAATGGTATTATGTTATATAATGCAGACGAATATTATACGATATTGTTAAATATAGAAGATTTTCAAAACTTGAAATTATTAACCTAAAATATTTAGATTGATTGTTACCACTAGGGTCAACAAACTGAAAAAACCAAACCGCAACCAAACGAAAAAAACCAAAATCAATGAGAAACTGATGGTTTGGTTTGATGACTTTTTAAAAACCAATTTTTTCGGTTCGGTTTTGGTTTTGATTGTTACAGAAAACGAAAAATCAAACCGAAACCATAAAGTTGAACTTGTAAATTTAGACACTACTAAAATTTATAAGATTTTGAGATAAGGGATTTTTGTCACAATGTTGTAGCAAAACGATGACACAGACAAATTTACGATAAAAGTAAGTTTGTAGGAAAAAACCTCTTATCAAAAATATTTTCGACAAGTTTGTGACAAACTGAACCACAAATTTATCATTTTTATTTTAATTTTCCTAAATTTATAAAGAAAAAGAATCAAATATAAAATGTATTTTTGCTACAAAGTGTGAGAAGACATAATGAGTTAAAAAGTCACAAAAAATTTATATCTTTGTGTTATTATGAAAGACACAATGACGTCATTGTATGATATACAGTGGCGGAGCTTGAACATCCCCTTAGGGGGGCGGGGGCGAAATTATTATTTTTTTTGGGCGAACTCGATATTTATATAAAAATTTACACTCCCGAACCAAAAAATTACACTACAGGGCCAAAAAATTACACTACCGACGAAAAAAAGGGCCCCCTCCCGTCTTCACTATCCTCCGCCCCTGGTGATATAAAGAAATAATAACTTTATTTTATTTTATTTTTTTTCTGAAAGAGAACGACAAAAGGAACAGAGACTTCGAAGTAGTTTATTGAAATTCGATTTAGATTGTGAGATATAATTTTTTATGATTTTTTTAGCATCATTGTGTCTTCTCACACTTTATAGTAAAAATACAATTTGTAAAATAACCTCACATATTTATAAAAAACTCTTTTTTTTGCAATATTGTCTGACCAAATTTTAAAAACTCGTTTTTTGGCTTTTTGTCGCAATATTGTCTGACCAAGTTTGTGACAAACTAAACCACCATTAAAGAACTCGTTTTTGTCGTAAATTTATCGTTCTTATTTCAATCTATCATTATTTTTAACAAAAATAATCAATACTAAATTTAGGAATATTGAGATAAAAGTGACACTAAATTTAGAAATAATAACTACATATCAATTTTAATTTTAATTTTAATTTTAAACTATTCCCTTAATTATTGTCGTAGCTGTAATTTAAACAATAAATTGACACGAGGTTATTTTGTTTTAAAAATCATGTCATGTGGTAATACAGTAGTTAAAATTAAGTCATGTGGTAAAAGCTCATTTCATTTATTATATATAAAGATAAAGATTTTAATTTAAGATTCCTAAAAAATTCTGATATTTCTTAAAAAACATTATGCAAATATAATACGAGTAGAGTTATAGTAAAAAATATTTAATTTATAAAGTCTAAAAGAGTTATGGGCTTTAAACGTGCTCTTCTATTGTATTAAAGGGGATAGCATTTTGGTCATTATGTCAAACACGTCAGTTCATTGTGTCTAATACGTTTATTATGTTAAATATTAGTTAATTGTGTTATATATTTTTCATTATTATGTCAGATGTGTTTTATGTTTAAGATCATTTTGTGTTATTTTTATTATTGCTTTTATAGATTATATTAACTTGGTATCTATTATTGTGTTTTACAATTAGAGTTACATAATAATGTTATTTCATCATTGTAAATACTCATAGTGTTTAAGATAACATAATATATTATTTTTTGTAATTGTTTTTTTATATAGATTATATTAACTTGTTATCTATCATTGTCTTTTACAATTAGCAGTACGCAATAATGTTATTTCACCAACATCCTTTTTTTAAAACTCATATCTACAAAAGTGGCTATGCTTAAAATACCCACCCAACAAACTTTTTCCACAATTTGATCTCAACCATTGATTAGGAAGATTGATGATTGAGATGACTTCCAGTGGCGGACCAAAGAATTTTTTCAATAGGTGTCAGAAATTTTCGATGTTCGGGTATCTATATCCAAGTTCATATTTTGGCCTGTTTAGTTTCGCGTCAGGTAAGAATATGATATTGATTTCATCATTTCATTATACATCATAAAAATATGTTATTAAAAAATTCAAAATATCCTTACAATTTTTATAAATTTTTTACATTTTGAGATACGATATGTTATAGCTTTTAGACTAACTCTTTTATTAGTTTTTAAACGATATATTATAATTAGAACTTTAATTTAAAGGTAATGTAAGTTGTTTTTGTGTGACAGTTAACATGAATTACTTTAAGATGAAATTTTAGTTGAAGGAAACTTTTAACTTTTAAACTTCAAACTTGTATTAACCCCCGCGTTACGATGGGGGCGTAAAACTGTTTCAAATAGAACCAATTTCACATCGTTAGCTTTCACCAACACAGAAAAGACTCGTATTAAAAAACAATAAAACGAAAAAATGAAACCGAAGGGAAAGTAGACGTAAAACCATTGAACCACGTACGTAAAACGTTAAAAACAATAGCAAAATCGATCCAAGACTCGCACGTTGCGACGCGGTCGCTAAACGGGAAAAAAATTATGTAACATCGTTGAATTTTACGCCCACTTTACAGTGTGTTAATTCTCAAAATCTAAACCAAAATTTAAAACGAAAAAATTTGTGAAAGATAAAAAGTATAGGGGACTAAAGTTAAAAGTGAAAATTTATAGGAGTTAAATTGTAAAAAATGTAAAAGTATTGGATTTAAAATAAAAATTTAAAAGAAAGAAAAAAAACAAAAACAAAATACAACCTTTAATGCTCATTGCATCAATCCCTAAGTCAGTAATTAATAATATTTAAATTTGAATTGAATTTTATGATTAATTACACGAGTGGTCCCTGAGGTTAGGCCTGATTTCATTTTTGGTCCCTAACTTTCTGAAATTACAAGTTTGGTTCAAAACTTTGCACAAACGTAACAACGATGGTCTCTGAAACGGATGGACGTTAACTTTGACTGTTAAATTTTTTTAAATGACTAAAATACCCTTCCCCACCTGAATCATCATCTTTCCAGCCCACCCGCTACCACCTTCATCCACCACCATCACCGCCGCCTCCACCACCATCACCGCCGCCTCCACCACCATCACCGTCGCCTCCACCACCACGGGTGCTTCCCGCCACCACCATCACCGCCGCCTCCATTGTTTGAATCAAAGGAATATTTAGAAACCCTAGAAACAAAAACCCCCAAATCAAGATGAGTGAAACCCTACTCTTGGTGTTACGTGGGTGGTATGGTGCTGGTGGTGACGATGGTGAACGTGGTGCCGATGATGGTAGTTGAAGGTGGTGTTGGAGGTTGAAGGTTGAAGGTGGTGGTGGTTAAAGGTTGAATGTGGTGGTGGTGGTTGAAGGTTGAATGTGGTGGTGGTGGTTGAAGGTTGAGGGTGGTGGTGGTTGAAGGTTAAGGGTGGTGGTGGTGGTGGTTGAAGATGGTGGTGGTGGTTGAAGGTGGTGGGGACAGTGGTTGAAGGTGGTGGGGACAGTGGTTGAAGGTGGTGGGGACAGTGGTTGAAGGTGGTGGGGACAGTGGTTGAAGGTGGTGGGGACAGTGGTTGAAGGTGGAGGCTTCAATGGTGGTAGGAGTAGTGTAGATGGAGAAGCAGAGAAGAGAAGGGGGTGTTTTTGTCATTTCATATGCACTTAACAGCAATAACTAACGTCCATCCGTTTCAGGGACCATCGTTGTTACGTTTGTGTAAAGTATTGGACCAACCTTGTAATTTCAGAAAGTTAGGAAACAAAAGTGAAATCAGGCCTAACCACAGGGACCACCCGCGTAATTAAGTGTAGTTTTTATAACCTTAACCCTATATCTGCGACACTACAAAACTACAAATCTCTTTACACCACTTTAGTTTATTTTCATTTTCAATTATATCATTTTGACATATATTTTCTAACTTTGCTTCTTCTTCTCCATCTTCTTATTGGAATCCACTTTCATGACTTCTGAAAATATCTTCATGGCTGTTTGGCTGCTAAGTTTGGGTTTTTGTTTACATCTTAACTCGAGTGTATGACTCATCGGCATAATAAATCAAGATTATGTTTTCTATCTTCATTACTTCTTTCTATTCTTTTAGTTTTTTCATGGGGTTCGGTTTTAAAGTTGGTTGGTTGTCGTTCAAGATTTAATCGTATACATATCAACGAAAAGATTTATTTTATGGATATCGGCTGAACCCCTATCCGTAAGGGTAGGTCCAACTCTTATTACTTTCTACACTTTTTAGATTTAAAACTCTCTTTATTTAAACATTTTACCATTTAGGGGCTGTTTGGGATTGCTTTTTTTTCCTCCTTTTGACTTTTGGAGGGGTGAAAAGACCAAAATGCCTCTCCAAAAGTCATCTGTGTTAAAATTTTTAACTTCTGGTGATTTTTGAAGGGGCATTTTGGTCTTTTCACCCCTCCAAAAGTCAAAAGGAGAAAAAAAAAAGCAATCCCAAACAGCCACTTAATATTATAACGATTTCATAAAGAAAGTTCACAATTGCTTTGATGTGAGAACTATTTACTTTTGTTCATCTCATAGAAAATAATCTTTTAAGTCAAACATTATATTTTATAATATGTAATAAAGATTATATTTTTCCTGTTATGTTTACCCCAAATTTCACTTATTCATCGTAAAAAAATAATAATAACAATGCTAAAACACATCCCCTACGTTTGTATTTTGTCTCAGTAAACGTTTTTTCTATTATCTTTACACTTTTTGACCTTTAAGTTTACTTTTAATTTTAGAAAAAAAAACATCATTTGTTTCAGTAAACCTAAATTAAACAGTGAAATACAAACATAACTGTTTTTTTTTTATTTCTTTAGTTTCAGAACAAAAAGTTAGGCCAAAATTAAAGAACGAATGATATAATTTGCTCTATAAGTATATTTGGAATATAGGTATATTACAAATACGTTGTCACTAAATTGGTTAATTTAATTCGTTAAAATATGTTTTGCTTTGTTAAATAGAAGGTTATCTTTCAAACACCTAACATGCCTGCAACAATATCTGCATACTTGACCACTAAATTGAAAAAGGCATGCTCGCTCGGCATATACAAAGGTGTGTCCATTTCACAACAAGGTCCGTCTGTGTCGCATTTTCTTTATGCCGACGACGTAGTATTCATGGGGGAATGGTCGTTGGAAAACGTACTCAATCTTAAAAGGCTTCTAAGATGCTTTTATCTTGCTTCGGGCCTTCGGGTGAATTTATTGAAGAGTAACTTGTATGGGATATGCATTGGAGAGACTCAAGTGGAAGCCATGGCCGAGGTGTTGGGGTGTAAGAAGGGAACTTTTCCGTTCAAGTATCTCGGTTTACAAGTAGGGGCCAACATGAATTTATTAAAAAATTGGGAACCGGTAATCAACACTTTTAAAAAGAGACTTGCCTTGTGGAAAGCGAACACACTTTCATTTGGTGGGCGTGTTACGTTGGTTAGATCTGTGCTTAACGCACTACCAACCTACTACTTTTCTCTTTATAAAGCTCCCATCGGCATTATAAAACAATTGGAGAAACTCAGGAGAGATTTTCTTTGGGGTAAAACAACGGAGCATGCGAAATTGAAATGGGTAGCTTGGCAAAATATCATTACTCCAAAGACTTGGGGGGAATGGGTTTTGGGTCGTTGCGTGAGGCCAATTTGGCAATGATGGCAAAGTGGTGGTGGAGATTTAAGTTGAATAGAGACGGTCTTTGGAAGAGGGTAATATGGGGTTTACACAATACACTACAAGAAAAATGACATTCAGCAAGGACAAAAGTCCTCGCTAAATGTTAGAATGTCCTCACTGAAGATGTATAGCGAGGACATGTCCTTGCTGGAATTTCCTCGCCAAAGCCCCATGGCTACAGGTCTACAGCAAGGATAGTCAACGAATACAGCGAGGACATCTCTGATTTTTGAAAAAGTAATTAAATACCCTACAGCAAGGACTTTGTCCTCACTATAAAATTTACTTTAAATAATTATAAAAATACATATAACATATATATTTATACATTATACATGTATAAATGTATTATAAACGTATTTGTTAATATATTTACACATTATACGTGTATTTATTAAATACCCTACAGCAAGGACAAAGTCCTTGCTGTATTTTAGAGAGGACATTTTGTAGTATTTTATTTTGTCATTGCTAAAGACTTTAGAGAGGACTTTGTCCTTGCTGAATGACTGAGAATTTCACAGCCATTTTTGCTGTAAATGCAGCTTCCCGCCCAGAATTTTTCTGGGTCAATGCCTGTTCTGTTTTCCAGATTTCCATCAAACACCAATGATATAATCAATCATACAACCAAAATATCATCATACCATAATCGGTTACATAATCTAATATCAATATCTAAGTTCAAATGATAAATTTGGTTACATAATTTAATACCAAGATCTAAGTTCATAAGAAACATTAGGATAACCTAGTCAGAGTTGTCGCTCTCGCAATCAGAGTCAAATTCAATCATAATATTGTGTTCTGCCAAACCTTTTACAACATTTTCCAATTTAGTAGCAAGGCGCGTATATTTTTTCTTTGATGATGCCAGCTTTTCATTGACTTGTTCTTGGGTGTAGACAGGTGGTGGTGGGGTAGATGGTCCTGGACTAGAAGATGATGAAGTGTATCGGGCCAAACCGGGTACAACATGTCCACGACCCCTGTTAAACCCACGACGTGTACCCAATACCTGATCCATGATCTGCTTCTCTGTCAACGGGTTAGCTGCACCTTCTTGTCGGCTCAGTAGGTCATTCATTTCATCCTGTATTGTTACAAAATAATAAATAATCAATGTTATATAAATCTAATCATTTATGCAAATTAACCGAAGTACCTAAAACTAAAAATAGCCAAATACCTAACTGATTACTTACATATTGTTGTTGAGCAAGTTGTGGTAATGGGATTTTCCTATTTTTAGAGCACCTCTCCTTGAAATTCTCGATTAGACTCGGATATTTTCCATCAATCTGACGCTGTACGTAACACATGAAATAAAGTGAATATGTATAGTTAATAACAATTAAACAAAAAATGCACAAAACCTATACTACATACTACCAAACTTACATTACAATTTTATATAATATATATATATATATATATATATATATATATATATATATATTTGCTTTAAAAGTGACTTACACGGTCATGTCTGATCGATACAATAGACTTGGTCCCATGGTAACTTTGGTAGCGGTGACGGGATCTATTACTTTTGTTCACCGCCGAGCGGCGAACATTGTCTTCGCTGCAGTAGGAATTGACCATCTCATTCCATTTATCAGGGGTCGTTAGCATAGCAGAAATTCTATCAACAACAAAACTTAATAAAGATCAGAAACAACTTCTCGTCTCCGGCAACGCTTGTGACGTTTTAATAATATTCTTAACCATCATTGTGGACTCAAAAGTTGTTTCTGATCTTTATTAAGTTTTGTTGTTGATAGAATTTCTGCTATGCTAACGACCCCTGATAATGGAGATCTCATCTCGTGTGACATGGTTGCTAGCATTTGTTTTGCTCTCATCGTTACCTCTGTAACATGAACAGTTTTATTAAGTTCTGTCTCCTTGGCCTTCTGTACAGCTATTTCTTCTCTTAGTCATATACTTTGTAGTGTCTTTGCAACTGTACATGTGCTTTAATCTGGGAGTCAAAGGAAAGTAACGTAACACCTTAAACAAACAAACATACCCAGTGTATCCCGCTGGAGAGCAGGGTCTGGGAGGGGTATGTGGTGGCAAGTCTTTCCTCTATCCTGAGAGATAGAGAGACCGCTTCCGAAGAGACCCCCGACTCGTTTACAAAGGTGGTTTTATTAGATATATAATTTTTATATTTATTTTTTAATTCCGCCTCGGGCTTACGCCTCCGTTCGCCTCGAGGCTTACGCCTCATGAGGCGAAAGAAAAACGCCTCGAGGCTTAATTCCTTACTTTTAGACCTTGCATATAATATCTCCCCTTACCGCTTAAGATGAAAATACAGCACGAATATTGACATTCTAGTAAAAACTGAAGCATCAAAACAAGCATTACAGTGAAAAGAGACGTCATACAATGAACAAACTCATGCCTTAGTGTTCTTCACTATATTAAATTTGGGTTTGAAATTTCTGAACTTGTCTGAGACACTTCACCAACTGTAACGACATGCTAAATTACCATTCACCATACAGCTAAAAGGTCACTGAAGCTAACACACTTGCACATGCTTGTTGTAAGAGTATTGATTTAGATTGCTATTTTATTGTTTAAAAGAACACATCCAACAGCTAGTCAATCTTGTTCGTACTAATCCTGGGATCAATAGAGAACGCTACTAGTAAAAATAGGAATTTAAAACCATCTAGTAGCTTGATTTAGACAGTTATTATAACTGTAGTAAGATACCTTACCCAAAGTCTACCTTTTGGTGTTAGACTTCAGGCCTACCAATTCTACAATGCAAGTTTCATATTAATTCCATTGCATATAATGAATTAACAAAAAACTAGTCAAATATTCAGAAGAAGCTGAGTTCATAAAAGAATGTTATTGTTTGTTCTTATACCTTTTATAACATAATTCTTCTAAAAGTACAATAAGTTTCGCACAATGCACAATGCACAATGCACAATGCACAATGCAAGTTTATATAAATTCCATGGAACATATAACAAAAAACTAGGCAAATCTCCTGAAGAAGCTGAGTTCATGAAAGAAATGTTATTGTTAGTTCGTATGCCTTTTATAACATATTTCTTCTCAAAATACAACATTTTAACCCTCAAAAAACGCTATGAAACAGAATCAAATCATTCACGGGTGTTCATAATCATCTCCAAAACCTAATATTGAGATCCCACGGCAATCAATCAATAAGGTCCATAAAACCTAATAGCCTTGAAGAAACAGATTAAAGCGGTTATAACAGATTGAAGGAGATGAAGTGCGAAAAGTTTACCTAGAATCGAGGGCGATGTTGCGAACGAGGAGGCCGGAGGGAGGAGAGGAGCGGCGGTGGTGAGGGTTAGAACGACGGAGCAATAGAGAACGAAATCACTGAAGTTAGATCCAAGCACCGGAAGACGACCTTCACGAGCGTAGGATTTAAGCGCTGTATCAACAACCGAAGCCACAAGTTCTCCTTCATTCACAACGAAGCGTATAGGTCCAGCGCTTCCGACGACGGTAACATTGATCAACAGCCGATTTCCGGCGGATTTCGAGGCCTGATTCCGTTTATTCTTCGTGAGCAACATCTTCTCCGAACAATCGATGCTTATTCTCCTCTTTTAGATCCTTTAAACAATCGAAAAAAGGAATCAATCAACGAAATCGAATTAAACAGCAACAAAACTGATTACAACGGTGATGATTGTTGATGAAAGTTAGCGGATTGTGATTTCACGGGTCGACGCCGATGCAGCGGTGGTACCAGCCTTGTTTGCAGGATCCGAAGGAGAATGTGGTGGAAAGAGAAGAGATCCCCCTCAAGGGAAGGGGGAAGATGATCCACCAATTGATAAAGATTTCCACCATTCACAAATGGAGTTACCAAGGGGTGATTTGAGAGAATTTTTGGGGAAGAACAGAGGAATTGGAGGCGAAATTAGGGTTAGGGCTTGTTTGTTCCTCTTTTAACAATAAGTTTCATATATTATAAAAAAAGTTTTAAAAAGTGAAATAGTTGCTCTTTTAACAATAAGTTTTAGATGTTAATATGCACATTTGTGTTTTAGTGATAATTTAAAAGTTGTTATTACATTAAATATATACAAGTGATACGTATATACATACATACATGTCATACATGCAGTGCCATACATATTATATATACATACACAGTATATCCATACATAGATACATATGATACGTACATACATACACACATGTCATACATACAGTGCATATATACAAGTAATACATACATACATTGTACATTATACATGTGATACGTATATGCATACATGTCATACATACATACATAATATATCCATACATAGATACATACATTGTACATAATACATGCCATACATATTTTACATGCATACACAGTATATCCATACATAGATACATGTGCTACTTACATACATACATGTCATACATACGGTGCATATATACAAGTAATACATACATACATAGTACATTATACATGTGATATGTATATGCATACATGTCATACATACATACATACATACATAGTATATCCATACATAGATACATACATTGTCATCATACATGCCATACATACATACATAGTATATCCATACATAGATACATGTGATACGTACATACATACATACATGTCATACATACATACATGTCATACATACATACATGTCATACATACAATGCATATATACAAGTAATACATACATAAATACATTGTACATTATACATGTGATACGTATATGTATACATGTCATACATACATACACAGTATATCAATACATAGATACATACATTGTACATCATACATGCCATACATACACAATATATCCATACATAGATACATGTGACACGCATATGCATACATGGCATGCATACATACACGTATGTACATACACAAATACATTGTACATTATATATGTGATAAGTAAATACAAACATGTCTTACATATTATACATACAAACACGATATATACATACACCACACAAATACATGTAATAAATACGTGTCATGCATATATACATACCAAAAGACACTACATACATACATACATACATACATACATACATACATACATACATACATACATACATACATACATACATACATACATACATACATACATACATACATACATACATACATACATACATACATACATACATACATACATACATACATACACACACACACATATATAATACATACATACATACATTGTATATTATACATGTGATACGTACATACATACATACATGTCATACTTACAGAGCATATATATAGGTATTACGTACATACATTGTACATTATACATATGATACGTATATGCAACATGTCATATATACACACACAGTATATCCATACATAAATACATACATTGTACATTGTATATCATACATGCCTTATGTATGTGTATATGCATAAATACATTGTACATTGTATATTTGATAATTAAATACAAACATGTCATACATATTATACATACATACATGATATATACATACACCATACACACATACATGTAATAAGTACGTGTCTGTTAGGTCTAGATTGTATAGGGCTAGATCAATTTCGTATAGGCTTAGTACTTGAAAATCAAGTCTTGTAATTAATACTTGTAACAGTCAAAATATATATATATATGTGTGCTTTGAATCTATAGGATAACCCCATATATATGTGTGTGTGATTTGTGACTTGACAGGGAAAAACAATATACTTGGATGGTTTCCTGAAATTGACCAAGTGTAGGAAACATCTACGGATGAACATTATTGTTAATCCGTAGATATGTTTCTTACAAGACCACATGACCAAGTGAATGTTCCCGCGGATGATCAAGGACCATGAAGTGAAGACTCCTACGAAAGAAGAATTTCCTACGGAAGAAGAATTTCCTACGGAAGAACAACACTCCTACGGAAGAGCAAATCATCTACGGAAGAACAAAAGTTCTGCGGACGACAAAGCTTCTGCGGAAGATCATTATACTTGTGCGATTGCAACTATCAAGAAGTCAAACAAGTCAACACACTCAATAACAAATTCCGAGAGATCCGGTGTTTCCTTAACCGACTCAAACCATCTATAAATATGAGTCCTAGGTTTCACATCTCGGAGAACACAATCAATCAATATCACGGCTGTCAAGAGTTCATTGTGCAACCCTAGCTGCCATCACATCAACATCAAACATTATTCGATTCACAGAATTCGATTGTTCATAGTCATTCATTATTATTCTTTTGTAATCATTACAGTATAGTTAATTAACTACATTTGAATTATTATTGATTTCGTATTTATTGTGTTTCTGAGGTTGTGTTCATCATTAATCATTACAAACAATTAAACGTCAATTGGTGATAATTCCGCGATCATTAAATTGATTTATTTTAATACTGGTAATTCCTGAATCGCGATCCTTGGATTCACAGTGTCATGCATATATACATACAAAAAGACACAACATACATACATACACACACACATATATATACATACACACATACACTATTGCAATTCTGAGCGGATTTTTCTTTCATTTACGAAAACTGAAAATATATTTAAATACAATATTTTTATTTCGATTTAAAAACAAATTAAAATTCAAAAATACTTTCAGCGAGGACAATGTCCTCACAATATGTGACTCGGGATTTTTTTAGTTTTGGAGGGAATCGAAAATACGTATTTACGCGATATTTTTTAAGTTTGGTGGGAATTGAAAATTAAAAAAATACGTATTTATCTATAGCGAGGACATTGTTCTTGCTATAGATCTAGTCAAAAAAGTCCCGCCCTTTTATACATTTTCACAGTCAATAAAATTAATTAAAAAACAAAAAAAACCTGAAAACTGTACTGCGAGAATATTGTCCTTGCTAAAGGTCTGGTCAAACTAGAAAATCAACTGACTCTACTTTTTTGTCTTTTAGTGTGCTATAGTAAGGACATTATGTCCTTGCTATAGAATTTTGTTGCTAAAAGTTATTTTTCTTGTAGTGATAATACACGGTTGTGGAACTTCATCCCAGTGAAGTTGTCCATGCCGGGTCCTTGGAAGCAATTAGCGCAGATATCTAGTGACCTCGAAGAGGTGGGTTTGGATCTGATTTCTATGTTCCGCGGTGTGCCGGGTTGTCAGTCACAAATAAGTTTCTGGAAAGAAGTATGGCTTTTTGAGGAACCACTTTTCAGAAAATTTCCTAATCTCTTTGAGATTGAGGCTCAGAAAAATGCAATGGTGGCTGATAGATTAAAAATGGAAGATGGGGTGAACACTGTTAGTTTTATGTGGAGTAGACTTCCAATGGGTCAAGTTGAGGAAACAGAAATAAATGAACTACTGGCTGCACTAAACCATTTCACGCTCGGGTCTGGACCAGACAAGTGGAGTTGGTGCTTGGAGAGTTCGGGCATATTTTCTGTTAAGAGTCAGAAGAAACAGATCCAGCAACTTTCTTTTACCGATTTGGGGCTCGAATTCGAGTGGAATAATTGGTGTCCAATCAAGGTCAACTTCTTGGTTTGGAGACTAATACAAGGTCGGATTCCAACATCGATTGCTCTTCAAAGAAGAAACGTGCATCTGCCTAGCACCCGGTGCAAGTTGTGCAACGAAGAAGAAGAAACGACACTTCATCTGTTCGGTTCTTGCCGCATCGCACAACAGGTTTGGGAGTTCATCACCCGATGGTGTAGGATAAGACCGATTTATGTTTTGGATCTCAAGGATTTGGTTCATGTACATAACCAAAACCGGGGCTCGAAGAAGTGGAAAAAGACCCTATACCTGGTCATTCAAGCTGCAATCTGGGGGCTTTGGAAACGTCGGAATGACATGGTATTTAACCGAAAGCGAATAAATGTGGCAAACCTTATAGAGGAAATCAGGCTTCTTGGATTTTTATGGATGCGTAGCAGGTGTAAAAGCCAGGATCTTAGGTGGGATTGTTGGGTGGATTTCGAATTGTCAACTCTAGGGATTTAAATCGTATTTTGGTTTGCTGTAATGTTTGGTTGGTTAACTAACTGTTATCCAGCCTTGTTTCTTTCTTTGGAGATTAATAAAGGATTTTGTTGGCCTTTCAAAAAAAAAAAAAAAAGAATCTCCGATTACACACCTAGATAACATCAGATCCGATACCAGTTATGTCTTAAATAGTGGGATATATTAGTATCCTTGTCTCCTTGGAAACTTACACTTCAACAAACTATGCATGCAAACAAGACCTCACAACAACTTTTTCTCGAACATTTTGTGGACGGCAGAACTTTAATTAATGTATCGGCCACACTGGCAAGATGTTAGGTGCTAACTTACAATGATATCATTCTATTTAGATATTAACAAAGCATCACTTGCTATATATATATGAAAGTCTAAAAAAGAATAATATTAAATATTATAACTCATCCATCATTCCATCAACAAGGTTGATATAAATGGGACTACACCACACCTCATATGTAAAAGGAAAGAAACAAAACACACCAAAAAGAAGCAAGCCATGATGGAACCAAAGGGAGTACTTCTTGGAGATTCACTTCTAGTTCCTAGTGTACAAGAACTCGTTAAGGAACCACTCAAGACAGTTCCACCGCGGTACATCCGCCCTGATCAAGACTCCCCGATAGTGTCATCCTTGCCATCGTCAGGGCCTCAAGTACCCGTCATTGATATGGCGCGCTTGTTGTCACAAGATGCGGTTCATTCAGAAGTCGAAAAACTACACCTTGCTTGTAAAGATTGGGGCTTTTTTCAGGTACATGTATTTATAGTATACTAATTAAGACATGCATGCATTTGAAGACCATTTATTTAGCGTTTAAATATTATGTGCAGTTGATAAATCATGAGGTGAGTTGTTCGTTGTTGGAGGCAGTAAGGAAGGAAACACAAGAGTTCTTTAAGATGCCATTAGAGGAGAAGAAGAAGTATGGGCAAAAGCCCGGAGATCTTGAAGGATTTGGTCAAGCTTTTGTTTTATCAGAAGAACAAAAGCTTGATTGGTCTGACATGTTTAGCATCATCACACTCCCTTCTGAACTTCGGAAGCCACATTTAATACCTAAGTTGTCTCTTCCATTTAGGTTAGTAAATGTCTCTCTATATGTATGTATGTATATATTTTATTCACAACATTCACTAATAGTCCTAAACTAAATTATATGCTTATAACTGGACTTGAACCCTCATGACCAGAGAGATCACAACATCTTGGTACCATTTGATTGAACGGACTTTAATAAGATATAAAAAAGTTTGATGTATATCAATGCCACGACAGTACGACACAAAAAGTTCATAAAGACAACTATAAAGTTATACTTATATTCAAAATTAGAAGCTATGGAAAATTTATGAAAAGAAAAAGTTCACCTATATCACATATGAATGATGATAGGCTTTCAGTTAACTTTGTTGTTTTCGTTGACCAGATCCAAATCTAAGTTGATTTATTTTCAAATTTTGCCTTCTTAGTGGAAACATCTGGATTAATTCTTTTGTTAGTGCAAGTGTCATAATTAACGTGATTTTTGTATGATTTATCTTACTTAATTTTGTTATGTATTTGGAAACATTGACTTGTAGACCGAGGCATTATCCGATACATATGGTAATGACAAGCAAGTGAAGTCAATTGTGAAAACTAACAAACGTTATATGAAAGTACAACAACAATGAAAACAAATCCAGTATATCCCACTAGAAGCAGGGTCTGGGAGGGGTTGGACGGTGACAAATCTTACATCTATCTTTTAGGATAGAGACCCCCGACTCGAAATGAGAAAAAAATGAAAAAAAAACCACAACATTACAAGCACATTTCGTATATTTCAAATAATAGTTTAACAAAACACAATGACATTAAATGAAAGAACTAAAGTTGAAAAAAACCTATGTATATCAAAATGAAAATATTAAATACAAGATTTAAATTAATATGTTTATTGTCCATCCATTTAAATGATACGATATTACTGTTTTTCATTAAACAACTATATGATTTGAACTAACTATCGTAATCTCATAACTAACATAGAGATGCCATAGAAGAATACTCAAAGAAAGTTGAGAATGTAGCCTTGAAAACTCTAATGTTCATGGCAAAAGCTTTGAAGATGGATGAAGAAGAGATGAAAACATTGTTTTCCAATGGACTTCAGGCTATTAGAATGAACTACTATCCGCCATGTCCACAGCCGGAACAAGTCATCGGTTTTACCCCTCACGCAGACGCCAGTGGGGTCACTTTTCTTCTTCAAGTGGATCAAGTAGAAGGTCTCCAAATAAAAAAGGATGGCATTTGGATCCCTGTTATACCACATCCCAACGCTTTCATTGTTAATATTGGTGACGTCATACAAGTAAGTTAGTTTTTCCTCTTTTAGTTATAGTTTGAACTTACATATTGTTGTTTGATATTTTGAGATGTGATTGTATGTTCGACTTGAAAATAACAACTTGTTCGCTTCTAGATCGTATCCAATGGAGAATATAGCAGCATTGAGCATAGAGCAGTCGTGAACGCAGAGAAAGAAAGGATATCCATTGCCACGTTTGTAAGCCCGAATTTAGGAACCGAGATAGGACCTGCGTTGAGCCTTGTGACTCCTGAGGCACCGGCTAAATTTACAAGGATAGCTTTTGTTGATTTCTTGAAAAACTACATGTCCAAGGAACTCAAAAGCAAAAGTAACATTGATCAATACTATATATGATTTTCATCTCTTAATAAATTAATTATGTATTATTTATATAGCTACTTGTACTGTTATAAAATTATAACTATTCTCATGTGGGGTTTATGAGTTTTAATTTATTGGTATTAAAAAGTTGTCACTAGTCGTGAGTGCTCTAACTCATCATGGTCGTCGGCAAGGAATTCGCTAGTTCATCACTCAACGTTGTTTGATTCTTAGAATAAAATATATCATGTATTATATCATAGTTTAAATTTAATAATTACAAATACTTCTATATAAAAGTGCAACATATATTGACTTATTTTAAAACTCACATGTATACAAAATCTTTTGTTGAGGTGTACTACCTTGGTGAATATATATAATGGATTGAACGCTTAATTTGCTAGCGTGACATGTTCTTTTTATTAGTTATCTACGTTATCACCATACATGATTAGATTACAATGTATATAGGTAGTAGCTTTAGGCGTTGTTTGTTTTTTCTGCAGGAAAACGTCTGCAGTCTGCGGACCACATCTGCAGACATTTGTAGCAGAAGAGATGGACCAAATGTCTGCAGTCTGCCAGAAAAAGACTGTTTGTTTTTTTAACATCTGCAGAATGCTGAAATATTCTGTAATTAAACTAAACCTATTTTTTAAACTTTAATCACAAACTAAAATCATACAAACTAAAATCATAAATCTACCTACACAAATCACAAATCAAACCAAACACTAAACCAAATCACTAACCATAAACCAAATCACCAACCAAACAAACCAAACCAAACAAACCAAACCAAACCAAATCACTCACCAAGGGCTCGGCGGAGGTGGGCTGCGGAGGGGGAGGCGGCGCGGCGGAGGGGAGGCGACCAAGGGGAAACTGCGCAGCGGAGGGGGAGGCGACCAAGGGGAAACTGCGCAGCGGAGAGGGAGGCGGCGTGGCGGAGAAAGAGGCGGCGCAACGGAGGAAGAGGCGACACGACGGAGAAGGTGGGGGCGCGACGGAGGGGTTGCCGGAGGGGGTTGCCGGAGGGGGCTGCAGGAGGAGAGGGTGGCTGGTGGTTTGGGACTTTGGGTTGTTGTTTGAGTTGAAAGATAATGTGTTTTAGGGATTAAAGGAGAAGAGGTTAGAAGAGGTGGAGAAGTGGTAAGTCCATATCTTCTCCATGCAGACCTCAGGAAGACGTTTTTTTAATGAAACGTCTTTCAAAAACAGACACTTTGCCCACTCAAAACCTCTTCCCGCATCTGCGCGTACGCAGACAAAGAGGTGGGGAAGAGGTTTTGGTAAAAAACAAACACCACCTTGGTAAAAAACAAACACCACCTTAGTAAACCTTTATAATACATAAGTTGAATAAATAAAATATTAAATAGAATGAAAGGTTATTATGATAAAACACTATTTTAAATTCACATATGATTAAAATTACATATAAAAAAGACTATAAATAATAGAAAATGATATCAACTATTTAATCTTTTGTTTTAAAACTTTTTTTGTTTTTACAAAAAATTAAACATTTTGGTTTACAACAAATGTTTTAAAAATTATCATTTTTAAAAACTTTTTTATTATAACTTCTAATGTTAATTATTTTTTGTTTATAATAATTCCACTTTTAAGAACATAAATTTTACAATATTTCATGTTTTAAAAAAATGATGTTTTAGAAAAATTTCTTATTTTATAAACATTTGTTTCTTTAGAAATAATTAGTGGACGAGACCCGCGCCATGCAGCAGGGTAATAGGAGTTGGGATCTTTAGTTCTGATGATTTATACGTTAGTACTCAGCATCTAAAAAAGATTACCTGTGAAACGCTGATAAAAAGTGTAGTAAAAATACTATAAAAATCAAATACCTTAAAACAGAGAAGAAAATTAATGAATGCATAAATTATGATTTTATTATAATTAACGACCTCTATTGTAAATTTTTTAAAAGAAAATTTAATATAACTCGAATCTTTAAGTATAAAACTAAAAAAAGCAGATAATCAAATGTAAATTTAACATTCGAATCTTTAAGTATAAACTAAAAAAAGCAGATAATCAAATATAAATTTAACATAACTTGAAGGCTTAATTATAAAATTTAAAAAAGTTCAGGTGATTAAATATAAATTTAACATAACCCGAAGGCTTAAATATAAAATATTTAAAAAGACAAAATGAGTATTATAAATTTGAAAGAGAGAGAGAGAGAGAGAGAAAGAAAGAGAGAGAATGTTATGGTTAGTTTTAAAAAATCCTTAAAGATTTAAATGTAAAATTATAAAAAAACAAAATAAATTTTTTATTAGTTTAGAGAAAAAGAAATTTATTATGGTGTCATTCAGAAAACTTTTGCATTCACTACTCGTAATCTTTTCTATTTATTATATATTATGATGTGATGGGTGTTATATCGAGCATGTTTTCCGACCGGTCATAAACACTCATATATTTGGATATTATTATTATTATTATTATTATTATTATTATTATTATTATTATTATTATTATTATTATTATTATATTATTCTATTCTTCTTCTTCTTCTTATTATTATTACTATTATTATTATTTATTATTATTATTATTATTATTATTATTATTATTATTATTAATCTTTACATATTCCATTTGTTTTCTATAATAATAATAATAATAATAATAATAATAATAATAATAATAATAATAATAATAATAATAATAATAATAATAATAATAATAATAATAATATAATAATAATAATAATAATAATAATAATAATAATAATAGGGCGTACCTGGTGCTGCAAAGAGCTCCCGCGTTTTCGCAGGGTCCAAGGAGGGTCCGTCCCATTTAAGAGAAGATGTACGCGGTCTTTCCCCCACATTTTGTGGGGAGGCCATTTCCATGGATCGAACCCGAAGGTCTCAGGTTCGATCCGTGGAAACGGCCTCCCCACAAAATGTGGGGGAAAGACCGCGTACATCTTCCCTTAAATGGGACGGACCCTCCCTGGACCCTGCGAAAACGCGGGAGCTCTTTGCAGTACCAGGTACGCCCTATTATTATTATTATTATTATTATTAGTATTATTATTATTATTATTATTATTATTATTATTATTATTATTATTATTATATATAGAAAACAAATGGCATATGTAAAGATTAATATCGTATGTAATAGTTATGAATATTTTTTAAAAAATATGAAACTTAGCAATTTTGCCCCCAACATTTACTAAAGCTCAAATATATAAACTTTTAGTTATTGATTAGATAAAATATATTAGGCTAGGTGTTGTCGGAGGCGCGAGCCACATGGTCAGCCTGGTCGCGCGTACCGCAACTAACATGCGCGATTAGGGTACAATCGCGAGGGCGTGAGTGAACACTTGATCATCTGGTCCACAATAGAGTCATGCTACTTGATCAGGAGCTCTATCCATGTTCATCCAATATTCAATCAATGCCACATGTCGTAATATTATAGGATAACTTGGTCATAGGCTCTATCTCACGACGCATAGCCTTATTTACGATATGTATGGAGATAAGATTTATTGTAATCATCCATATCGCACTTCATCATAGCTGATGAATAATACATAGTATAATCTCACGAGGTTTACTTTATTATGGTATCAGTGTTCTGATTTTAATTTTTTCCTCTCCTTCACACATCACTCTGTGGTTTTAATCGCCCAATATTATTGGTTGGTTGTTAGTTTGTTTCCCCATCGTCCTCGTCCTCTTGTGTGATGATTTTCTTTCTCTTATGTTTTTCATCCTATCCTAAGACACATAGTGAAAATATTAAATACCCACAATATAAGAAATAATAATTGTATTAGTTACTACAACAAGCACATTTTAAGTTGTACGCCATATTTAATTTGGACATTAAAAGATTACCAATTATAACTGGCCGGCCATATTATATATGAAAACTTAAAAGAAATAATAACCAATAATAATATAAATCATCAACAAGACCCGTATAAAAAGGCACTACACCTCATATGTAAAATGAAAGGAGAAAAAAAAAACATAATCACACAAGAAAACCCTCATGGACCCAAAGGGAACTATCCTTGGAGTTTCACTTCCCGTTCCAAATGTACAAGAACTCGCTAAGGAACCACTCATGACGGTTCCACCGCGGTATATTCGCCCCGATCAAGACTTATCTATCATATCATCCCTTTCATCTTCAGAGTCTCAAGTACCCATCATCGATATGGCACGCTTATTGTCACAGAATTCGGTTCATTCAGAAGTCGAAAAACTACACCTCGCTTGTAAAGATTGGGGCTTTTTTCAGGTACTTGTATAGTATATACGGTCACATAATATACTAGCCAATTTGAAGATCATTCATATAGTAATTGAATATTACAGTTGATAAATCATGAGGTGAGTTTTTCGTTACTGGAAAAACTAAAGGAAGAAACACAAGAATTCTTTAAGATGCCATTAGAGGAGAAGAAAAAGTATCAAAAGCCGGAAAATGATGAAGGGCTTGGTCATGCTTTTGTTTTCACAAATGAACAAAAGCTTGACTGGTCAGACATGTTTCGTATCGTCACACGACCTTCTGATCTTCGAAACCCGGATTTGTTACCTAAGTTACCTCACCCATTCAGGTTAATTTCTTATCTCTATCTCTATCTATATCCGTATATATGTGGATGTTATATCACCTATTTTATTTATTTAATATTGATTGATAATTGTCTAGTATTTCTAACAAGGGATATTTTGAAAATGTTTATTTAAACTTTTGTGGTTGAATGCGACACTTTAAGTTTACTATTCATCTCACTTTATAATTTATGTATAGTAAATAAATTGTTTCATGAATGGACACAATAGACAAGAAGATATAAAAATATATATAACACCACTTGTGCTTATTGTTTGTTTGTGCTCTTCAGCGGGATACACCGGGTATGTTTGTTTGTTTGTTTGTGCTTATTGTAATTTTTTATAATCACAAGGGTGCGTAGGAATTAATGACGCATCACGTTCGTCACACTTTCACAAATTTTGTTGCAATTTGGTCACAAACAGTCTATCATGAAGAAAATTTTGTCACAGATCTTGTCACAAATGCACAGCACAAATCTTGATTTCTTACACATTGACAATTTCCGATTTGTTACGCATTTACTACGGAAATATATGTAACAAATAGTTTTTCTTAATCTACATATTAAATAGATGTATTTAATTAAATAAATCCATATATCCATTTACAAATAATCAAGATAAAAAAAACTAAAACCATAAATCTTACTGCAAAGTACAAACAAAGCTTTGGCCTTGTATTTTAAAATTAAGGATGTTGTACATATTTTTTAAAACTAACAAAGGTTAATAACAACTTGGATGGATACAAGAACTGATGTTGGTTGTGAGAGGAGGGGGTCATGTTTTGAACATGAAAAGGTTGAGAGACTGATGCGTGCTTGGGGTGAAAACCCGTAATTTGCCTCAAATAGTACAGACGTGATGCGCGAAGGTTGACGCTCTCTTTCTTAGTCAATGAGCAAATGCATTTAGGAGTGTTTAATATTCGTATAAGATCTGAAAAACTTGAAATTTGATTTGAGTTGAAAATCAACTACTCGAAACTGGATTCGAATTTTCAAATTGAATTCGGTTCAACTTGAAGTCTAATTATTGAATTGCGAATTTGTAATTTTTTATTCGATTCGTAATTCGAATTAGAAATAGATACGCTCACATTTATTTATTTAATATACTAATTTATTTCATATATTAGTTTAGTATACTTATTTATTTTATATATTAATTTAGTAATACGTATATAAGAAACTAAGAATTAAAAGTTCAAAAAATGTATAACTTTAAATTTTAAATCTTAATATGTACATTTTGACTTATTTGAATATTGAAATATTTTGTATACTATGTTTGTTTTTTTTAATCATTTGAAATAGGATATTTTGAATAAATTTTGAAAATATAATTCGATTAATTTATTTTTAAATAAATTTGAATTCAAATTTCTTTCTAATAATTCGATTAGATTAGAATATAACTTATTTTTTCGAATTCGGATCCTGTTTGGAAATTTTAAAATTCAACTTATTTGATTTGGTTAACTCGAATTTGATTCGATGAACACCCACCCATACACAAATTACATTCCCTTTTCTCCATATAACGTTTCAAAGTTCGGGTGACACCCTCCCTTTCTCTTCCATTTAAGTGTTTGGCAATCAACAAACACTTGGATTGCACATGCTCCAACCACTTGTTTGCACACGTGACACTTATGTTGATGTGGACACCGGACCTATTATCTTCATCGCGATGGGTTTAAATGTTAAGAAGTAAGTATCTCTTCGTTCTACATCCCAAACACCCTCCCATCGTACATTGTTTTCTTCCTGACATATTTGTATATGTGTCAGCTTATTGAATTGATGTATGTCTATTTGTTGTTGGTTGTGTTTGTGATTTGCAATTATAAGTGTAATTCACATATGTGTTTGTGTTTAAATGCTATTGTATGTTTGTTTGTGTTTAATGTATTTCACATGTGTGATTTTAAGGATTGAATTGATTAATGTGGTGTTAATGTTTAAAGGCGTTCATGAATGCAATTTGTGCCTAAGGGTGTTTTTTGGTGTTTGACATATGGGTTAGTATATTAATATATTATGAAAGAATTTTCTTTTTGTTGTGCATCAAAACAAATGGATTGATTCCCTACTATGCAAAAGAATTTCACTACAACGAATATGAAATTCACCTTTTTCATATTAATTTGAAGTGCAAAAATATTTCAAGTTGACAATTGTTCGAAATAATCGACTCCCCACTACATTTTTCATGTTTGCACTTAATTAAGGATAGGAACTAGTTATATATAGGAATCAATCGAATCATACATCCATCGAACACGTGAATGATTTCCAAGAAATACTTGGAAATAATCTTTGATGAAATAAAATGTTTATTGTAACTTAATTGACATAATATAATTTGAAGTAATGCTCTAATATAATAACTAACACAGAGATGCTATAGAGGAATACTCCAAAGAAATTGAGAAGCTAGCCTTGAAAACCCTAATGTTCATAGCAAAAGCATTAAAGATGGAGGATGAAGAGATGAAAATGTTGTTCTATGATGGACTCCAATCGATTAGGATGAATTATTATCCACGATGCTCTCAACCCGAACAAGTCATAGGCTTTTCCCCTCATTCAGACGGTAGTGGGATCACTTTCGTTCTTCCAGTGAATGAGGTAGAAGGTCTCCAAATAAAAAAGGATGGCGTTTGGATCCCGGTTATACCACATTCTAATGCTTTTATTGTCAATGTCGGTGACGTCATGCAGGTAAGTTAGTTTTCCCTCTACTACAAGAAAATGGGTCTATAGCAACGAAACAGTGAGACCTTATAGAGACGACATGTCGTCGCTATAGACTATTTTGATCTATAGCGACGACATGTCGTCGCTATAGATTTTGTCCCAAAAAGTTAGTAGTTATAAGTTAAAATGTCGTCGGGATAGACGTCGTCGGCATAAACTTAGCAATAGCAACGACATGTCGACCCTATAACAGTCGTGGTTTCTGAAATTAACGAATAAAAAAAATAAAAAATATATATGTATATTATCTATAGCGACGACATGTATATTTTTTTATATTATCTATAGCGACGACTTGTCGTCCCTATAGATAATATATATTTTTTTAAAAAAAAGATAACAGTCTATAGCGACGACATGTCGTCGCTATAGACTGTTATTTATTATTTTTTTTAGGAACCTGCTTTTTTTATAAAAATTAAACAAACACATAATTGATGCAAATTTAACAAACATATAACTAGTGCAAATCACATTCAAGTTTAACACACAAATAGTTTATATAATTTTAAAGTAGTTTAAAGTTCTATAAAATCTATAGGAGAGGGAAAAAAATAAAAAATAAAATATATTCGATCTATAGGAACGACATGTCGTCGGCACAGGGCTTGGAAAAACCCGCGTGTTTTTTTCGCATCCCGCCCACTATATACCGACGACATGTCGTCGGTATAGACTTTGAGCAGTCAAAAACCCACTAATTCTATACCGACTACATGTCGTCGGTATAAACCCATCTGTAGCAGCGACACTTGTCGTCGCTATAGGTCTCGTCGGGACAGGGATAAATTGTTGTAGTGCTTTTTATCATAGTTTGAACGTAACATTATGTGATATTATCAGATGTGACTGTATGTTCGAATTGAAACTAATATTTGTTGACTTCTAGATCGTATCTAATGGAGAATAAAAAGCATTGAGCATCGAGTAGTTGTCAACACAAAGAAAGAAAAGATATCCATCGCCACATTCATAAATCCAAATTTGGGTATGGAGATAGGACCCGCGTTAAGCATTGTTACTCCTCGGAAACCAGCAGTATTTAAAAGGGTAGCTTTTGTTGATTTTTTAAAAAACTTTTACTCTCGTGAACTTAAAAGTAAAAGTAACATTGATCAATACTATATATGATACTACCAATGAATCGTGCAATATATTGTACATGCAAGATACTTAATTGTAATATATTAGATACTTGTAATATATTACATACTTGTAATATATTAAGAACCTAATTATTTTTATGTTGGGTTAGTATGTAAAAATATATGTTGATGATTTTAGTTTCATGCAGTAGGCAAGGTACTTGTAATATATTAAGAACTTATTTTTTTTATGTTGGGTTAGTATGTAAAAATATACGTTGATGATTTTACTTTCATGCCGTGAAACCCTATACTTGTAACACCTTATATTCCCAATACCTTTATTTAGGATTATAACAAACTATTTAAAAACTTCTGCAGCAGAACATAGATCTCAATTTATATTTTTTAGCAATTATTTTATAAGTTCCACTGCATAAGTAAAACTACATTGATGTTATGGTTTCAAGCCGTGGAAACAACCTCACACATACAGTGTAGGGTAAGGCTGTGTACATACGCGGTATGCCCCCTTCGTGAACTCTGCGCAAAACGGGAACTAAGTTAGGCACCAAGTACCCCTTTATGTTAGTTGTGGACTTTCATCATCATCATCATCATCATCTATATATAAACATATATATAACACTCATATATAGCTATGAGATGCAACATAAATAACATTTAATATGGAAATACATATAACTTATATAACAACATTTATAATACACAATAAAAACCCACCCCTTTCGGGGTTATAGTCATACATGTCAATTCTCAACAGTGGGGCGCATATACTGAAACATACTATTATCAATCTTCTTGAAGGCATCGTTATAGCATAGCCTCCATCTTGCAACTCATCCCATCTTTATTCAAGAATGATAATCTTTCTTTACCATTTGTTCTTCTTCATCATTTCTAAGAAGAGATAACCTGACTTTAGGTACTAATAACACATTAGTATTAAAATGCATACACAATAATTAGCCCTGTTAACTCATGTTTAACATAACAGTGCAGACAGGGGACGGGACTACTTGTACGAGAACAGGGTCAAGTGACCCCATTGGCTTTTGAGCGGGTAATGTATCGTATAATATCAAAAAGTTAAGTGAACCCATAGTTTTTCAGGAAGTGAATCGCTAAATATTATTAAGTTCAGGATATGACTAATAAATCGAGTTGGCTCACTGGTAATCGCGGTCTTGAGTTCGAAGGGCTTATTTTTTAACAAGTAAAATTACCTTTTTACCCTTAGTTATTATAAATATTTTAACCCTAGTTATTATAAATATTTTAACCCTAACTCCCTCCCCCCAATCCATTATCCATCGCATCGCTGATTGCTGCTGCCGCTATCTTCCCTTCGGTCACCGGCTCTCTCCACCCATCTTTGTTGCTAACTTAGCAATAGCAACGACATGTCGACCCTATAACAGTCGTGGTTTCTGAAATTAACGAATAAAAAAATAAAAAAATATATATGTATATTATCTATAGCGACGACATCTCGTCCCTATAGATGATATTTATTTTTTTTATATTATCTATAGCGACGATATGTCGTCCCTATAGATAATATATATATTTTTTATATTATCTATAGCGACGACTTGTCGTCCCTATAGATAATATATATTTTTTTAAAAAAAAAGATAACAGTCTATAGCGACGACATGTCGTCGCTATAGACTGTTATTTATTATTTTTTTTAGGAACCTGCTTTTTTTATAAAAATTAAACAAACACATAATTGATGCAAATTTAACAAACATATAACTAGTGCAAATCACATTCAAGTTTAACACACAAATAGTTTATATAATTTTAAAGTAGTTTAAAGTTCTATAAAATCTATAGGAGAGGGAAAAAAATAAAAAATAAAATATATTCGATCTATAGGAACGACATGTCGTCGGCACAGGGCTTGGAAAAACCCGCGTGTTTTTTTCGCATCCCGCCCACTATATACCGACGACATGTCGTCGGTATAGACTTTGAGCAGTCAAAAAACCCACTAATTCTATACCGACTACATGTCGTCGGTATAAACCCATCTGTAGCAGCGACACTTGTCGTCGCTATAGGTCTCGTCGGGACAGGGATAAATTGTTGTAGTGCTTTTTATCATAGTTTGAACGTAACATTATGTGATATTATCAGATGTGACTGTATGTTCGAATTGAAACTAATATTTGTTGACTTCTAGATCGTATCTAATGGAGAATATAAAAGCATTGAGCATCGAGTAGTTGTCAACACAAAGAAAGAAAAGATATCCATCGCCACATTCATAAATCCAAATTTGGGTATGGAGATAGGACCCGCGTTAAGCATTGTTACTCCTCGGAAACCAGCAGTATTTAAAAGGGTAGCTTTTGTTGATTTTTTAAAAAACTTTTACTCTCGTGAACTTAAAAGTAAAAGTAACATTGATCAATACTATATATGATACTACCAATGAATCGTGCAATATATTGTACATGCAAGATACTTAATTGTAATATATTAGATACTTGTAATATATTACATACTTGTAATATATTAAGAACCTAATTATTTTTATGTTGGGTTAGTATGTAAAATTATATGTTGATGATTTTAGTTTCATGCAGTAGGCAAGGTACTTGTAAATGTAATATATTAAGAACTTATTTTGTTTTAATGTTGGGTTAGTATGTAAAAATATACGTTGATGATTTTACTTTCATGCCGTGAAACCCTATACTTGTAACACCTTATATTCCCAATACCTTTATTTAGGATTATAACAAACTATTTAAAAACTTCTGCAGCAGAACATAGATCTCAATTTATATTTTTTAACAATTATTTTATAAGTTCCACTGCATAAGTAAAACTACATTGATGTTATGGTTTCAAGCCGTGGAAACAACCTCACACATACAGTGTAGGGTAAGGCTGTATACATACGCGATATGCCCCCTTCGTGAACTCTGCGCAAAACGGGAACTAAGTTAGGCACCAAGTACCCCTTTATGTTAGATGTGGACTTTCATCATCATCATCATCATCATCTATATATAAACATATATAAACACTCATATATAGCTATGAGATGCAACATAAATAACATTTAATATGGAAATACATATAACTTATATAACAACATTTATATACACAATAAAAACCCACCCCTTTCGGGGTTATAATGTCATACATGTCAATTCTCAACAGTGGGGCGCATATACTGAAACATACTATTATCAATCTTCTTGAAGGCATCGTTATAGCATAGCCTCCATCTTGCAACTCATCCCATCTTTATTCAAGAATGATAATCTTTCTTTACCATTTGTTCTTCTTCATCATTTCTAAGAAGAGATAACCTGACTTTAGGTACTAATAACACATTAGTATTAAAATGCATACACAATAATTAGCCCTGTTAACTCATGTTTAACATAACAGTGCAGACAGGGGACGGGACTACTTGTACGAGAACAGGGTCAAGTGACCCCATTGGCTTTTGAGCGGGTAATGTATCGTATAATATCAAAAAATTAAGTGAACCCATAGTTTTTCAGGAAGTGAATCGCTAAATATTATTAAGTTCAGGATATGACTAATAAATCGAGTTGGCTCACTGGTAATCGCGGTCTTGAGTTCGAAGGGCTTATTTTTAACAAGTAAAATTACCTTTTTACCCTTAGTTATTATAAATATTTTAACCCTAGTTATTATAAATATTTTAACCCTAACTCCCTCCCCCCAATCCATTATCCATCGCATCGCTGATTGCTGCTGCCGCTATCTTCCCTTCGGTCACCGGCTCTCTCCACCCATCGTTGTTGCTAACTTGCTGCTGCAGCTGCTCACTTGGAGTCTTCGTCCCTCACTCCCCGCTCCCCACCCTACCCAGCGCTGATTTGTTGTTGTTGCTGCTTACTTTGGCTCTCATTCTTTTCTTTGGAGTTTGATTAACAAAAACAGTAGGCTTAAAGCAGCAAAATAAGTAAATAACCAAAAATGGTTCTTCACAAAATCATGTATGATGTAACAGGACCACAAAAGTAAGAAGAAACATCAATAACAGTATATAGAGCAACCTTAAAGTGGTACGGATTTGGTTCCAAACTCAAATCAATGCTTGTGCTCATTTGTCCATTAACATAAAGCACTAATCTGTTAACATACAGATTAGTTATAATTCAATATAAAATGTATCTTTCACATCAACTAATAGAATAAAAATAATCATTTTGATAAAGCACATGTTTTTCTTGGATTTCTAACTTAAAGAAGAAGATTCGTTCTTTTGATGAACCCATCTTGACCATCCATTTTCCTTTCCCACCCATCTCGACCTGCTTTCATTTTCTATAGTATTTAGACTTACCTTCTTAACCCATTTAAGAATACTAAAAAAACAAACAAACCCAGTATATCCCACTTAAGAGCAGGGTCTGGGGAGGGTAGGTGTAGGCGAGTCTTTTTTCTATCTTGTTACGTAGAGAGACCGCTTCCAAAGAGACCCCCGACTCGATAGCAAAAACCATACTGATAGCAAGACATCATACAATAAATCATACAACACATAACATACAGTATACAAAAAGCCATACCGATAGCAAGACATCATACAATAAATCATATCACACATAGCATACAGTATACAATAAATCATACAACACATAGCATACATATATCATAGGAGCAGGTAGAATCACCGTTAAAGGGCAGATATGGACTACTTAGACATCAGGCCCTGCAACCAGACTTCAAATACCCTTCCTGCCTATAGGTCGAACTATAAGTCCTTAATTTTAATTCTACGCCTCCACTCACTCCTATCCTCGATCATGTGCTCAGAGAGGTGCAATTGTATCATATCTCGCTTAATTACCTCATCCCAAGTCAATCTAGGTCTTCCTCTACTCCTCCTACCCTCTAAGATGATGTTCTCTACTGCTCTAACTGGTGCCGCCATTGGTCTCCTCTTGACATGCCCAAACCATCTTAATCTTCCCTCTCGTATTTATCTGCGATACAAGCCACTTCTATCTTCTGTCGAAACACTTCGTTTCTTATCCGATCAAGTCTTGTGTGTCCGCACATCCACCTCAGCATTCGCATTTCCGCTACCTCTATTTGTTTCTCGTGTGATTTCTTTATGGCTCAGCAGTCTGTTCCATATAACATGGCTGGACGTACTGCAACTCGGTACAGCTTTCTCTTTAGTTTTGCTGGAAACCTCTTATCACATAGTATCCCTGATGCTGCTCTCCACTTGCACCATCCTGCTTGAACACGGTGCGCTACATCGCTGTGTATCTCTCCGTCCTCCTGCAAGTACGAGCCCAGGTATTTGAACCTAGACGTTTGTGGGACCGCCATACCCTGAATACTGATTTGGGTGTCCTCTTCCGCCTCACCACTAAAGTTACAATGCATGTATTCTGTCTTAGAGCGACTTATCCTTAAACTTTTGCGCTCTAGTGCTGCTCTCCACTGTTCTAGCTTGTCGTTAAGCACCCTTTTAGATTCCGATATTAAGACATATCATCCGCAAAGAGCATGCACCACGGAACTGGCTCCTGTATAGACTTGGTCATCTCATCCAACACTACTGTGAAGAGAAATGGGCTTAGTGCCGATCCTTGGTGGAGTCTCACTTCCACTGTGAATGAGTCTGTGTCTCCGTTCGGGGCTCGCACACACGTTTTTGCCCCATCATACATATCCTTGATTATTTTGATATACCTCTCTGGTACCCTTCTAAGTCGTAGACTTTCCCAAATTAGTTGACGCGGAATGTTGTCGTAGGCCTTTTCTAGGTCGATGAATATCATATGGAGGTCTCTTTCTTTTCTCTGTATTTCTCCATTATCCTCCTTATGGCGTGTATTGCTTCTGTTGTAGAGCGTCCTGGCATAAATCCAAATTGGTTTGACGCTATCTGAGTTTCCTGTCTAATTCTCGTGTCAATAACTCTTTCCCATAATTTCATCGTGTGACTCAATAACTTTATTCCCCTGTAATTTTCGCAACTTTGAACATCTCCTTTTTTCTTATATATGGGGACTATGACACTGGTTCTCCACTGGTCCGGCATCATCCCTGTCGTAAAGATAGTGTTGAATAAATTTGTTAGTCATTTGAGCCCCTCATCTCCCAGGCATTTCCACACTTCAATCGGTATGTTATCTGGCCCCACCGCTTTAGCCCTTCCCATTTTCTTCATAGCTCTCGTAACTTCGTCTACTGTGATGCTTCTACAATAGTAATTATTTTGTTGTATTGTTTGGGTTGTATTACCTATCTCAGTTTGTTGATTTGGGTTCTTTATGTTGTAAAGGTTATCGAAGTAAGTTTTCCATCTCCCTTGATGTCATTGTCGTTCACCAAAACTTTTCCATCCACAGCCTTTATAAACTTCACAATTCTCAGGTCTTGTCTTTTGCTGTCTCTTGCCTTGGCTAACTTAAACATGTCATGCTCTCCTTCTTTCGTCTCTAGTCGTTTATACATCATCTCATACGCCGCGTTCTTTGCCTCTGACACCGATTTCTTCGCTTCTCTCTTAGCCTCCTTGTATTTATCTTTTAGCTCTGGGCGTTCTTCCTCATTGTTACAGCGTATAAGCTCTCTAAAACTTTGTTGTTTAATTCGTATCTTCTCCTGTACATTTTCGTTCCACCACCAAGATTCCTTATGGTCGACTGTCCTCTTTGTTGTAACTCCAAGCGTTTCTTTAGCTGCTTGAATGAGCGTATTGGCCATGGCTTCCCACTTTTGGTTTGCGTCTTCCTGTGGTCCAGGATGGTTCATTGGTATGACCTTATCTCTAAAAATGGTAATGTTTTCGCCTTTGAGCTGGCTCCATTTGATCGTATGTCTAATTCTCTTGTTTTGTTGGACAATTGGTCTCTTCACGCGTATATCCGCCACTAACATATGATGTTGTGTCACAACTGTCTCTCCTGGGATTTCTTACAGTCCTTCCACGAGCTACGATCTTCTCTCCTCATCAATAAATAGTCTATATGCGTGTCTCCCGCCGCTGCTAAACGTGATTAGATGCGATTCTCTTTTCTTAAAAAACGAATTTATGATTCCTAAGTCATACGCTACTGCAAAGTCAAGAAGCTCCTTACCGCCTTCATTCCTAAGGCCACTCCCGAAGCCTCCATGCACCAACTGGAAGTGGTCATTATCTTTACCGATATGCCCCATTAAAATCTTCTCCTATGCATATTTTTTCGTCTCTAAGTATGTCACCCATAACGTGATCTAAACTGTAACATCGCGTATTTCAGTAAAAATATATATATATATATATATATAAATATATAATGTATATATATATAAATACATATATGTATATATAATATACATATTATTATTTTGTTAGAATGTTGATAATTACAACACTTATAATAATAATAATAAATCAAAATAATGATAATAATAATAATAATAATAATAACAATAATTATAATAATAAAGTCCAGGGGCTAAATGGTAATTTATGAAACTTAAAACATAAGTTTTAACACAAAATAACAAACCTTATAAACCACAGGGACCCAAAGTGTAATTTTTAAAATCACAGCCACCACCCCCGTTGACACCTCGATTTTCCGGCGAGCTCCGGCATAGGATTCCGGCAAGCTCCGGCGAGGCACAAAACGACCAAAACACTTGATTTCGAACCCCACAATTTGACCGAATTGTTTCTTGGATCCGATTCGAAGTGGAATCCAACGAAAACACGCGTTAAATCCGACAAATTAACGGTTATAATTTCACTTTTATTTCGGATCCGAATCTAACTCATTAATGCATTCAAACAACATCAATAAACAAATTAAAGCTACACAATCGATCATTTCTTCATTTCTAATCGAACTCAACTCTCAAATCCATCTAAAACACACCCGAACATCACCTTCGAACTACCTCCCGATCGTCGGACCTGCAACTCCAATTCTAACCGACTTCCACTCGATTTTAAGCAAAACTACCATAGGGCTTTTCATCTTGATCACCATTCGAAGCTCCCCACAAGTTTAATTTGATTATGGTTATGGTTTGATCATCAAACGAGTAACCCACGAGTCGCGATTTGTTCATCAATGGGTTAAACATCAAACGATCACCATAAAGGTAATTGAACACATCTACCTGCTCGGTTTTCCAGGGGGAACAAAAGCCCCATGATCTTGTTCGTAAACAATCTCGATTTGATGGTCAATTTGGGCAAGGATCGATCTAGGGCACGAAATGAATTTGGGGATTTGTTTGGTTTGGTTTAAATGAATTAAATCCTGGGTTATGTTCGCTGATCAGGCTTTGGCCTGCTGGTACCCGCGCCCCATGTTATCCAGGAGGTCCCGGGTTCGACCGGGCCACCTCTGTTATTTTTAAACATTTTTTTTAAAAAAGCCTTTAAAAATTCCAAAAAAATTCTAAAAATCATAAAAAATATTTTAAAGCATTAAAAATATTTAAACAACTAAATGATTTTTCTGGAATCTATTTTAACATTTTATCTATTTTTATTAAAATGTTTTAAATAAAACTACAAATAAAACAAAATTAATTAAACAAAGGTGAACTACTAATAATAATTTAATTTATTAAATTATTATTCGATACTATATTAATTTTAATTATTTCACATAATATTTATTATTGTTTAAATAATGATTATTATATTTTAATTTAAATTTTCAAACAACAATTTCATTTCTTTTAATAATAATTAAACATATTAAGTGATAATTAATTAATAAAATTAATTATTATTTTTCCACATTTCCAAATAAATCAAACAGATACGTAAACTGATACGGTTATTCTAAATTTTAAACAAAATCATTTTCAATAAATTCACTTTAATTAAAACATTTTTAACTAAATAAATTAGTTTATATTCAAAATCAAATGGAAACCCTAATTTATTCCCAAATTTTCAAATACTATTATTCTAATTCGAGACACCGTTTCCTTAGGTTAATCATAAGGAAATCGTAGGTGTCTAATCTATCACGTTCAAAATCCAATCTCATCAATCAAGTGAGTATTCATATCCCCTTTTTATATCATTTCCTATTTGGGGGAAATCATGTGATACAATATATTCTATCATGATATTCTATTGTTATTTCATTTTCAATTCAATTCAAGACAGGTTATGTTATTACTTGCAATTACGTGAACATACTGTGATAAACTGGACGACAGTAGAACCCTAATTCAATCAATCAATCAATCCTGGCAACAATGTAGATCTACTGGTTTGGGATAATCCACCCCACATGGCTTACAAGTGGTGATTATACAAACCCACCCCATATGAATAGTCGAGTGGTGATTGTGCCAGAGGCAAGAGTCAATCTATGGTGTATGTGTGGAGTCTATTATATGCAAGTGTCAAGTCAAGGGGTTTCTATTGTGTCGGTTATCTATATGCTTTACTATTGCAATATAAGTCTTAATGTTACCTGGTGAATTGAATTATTCTCAATCAATCAATCAATCTATATGTATACTCAAAACTATGATTACTCACCAGCTAATTCGTTAGCTGACTTTATTTTCTCACATGATTTCAGGTTAAGCAAGCTAGTGGACTTCTACTTGATCATATAAGACCTGGACTTAGTCAAAACAAAAGACAATTATTATTTGTGACTTTAACTGTTGTATTTGTATCTGTTAAATTCATGTTATCATGTAATCTGATTCTAATATTATTTACACAATTAGACAATCATGAGTTATGAGCAATCAATCATTCCCTCGTCCGCTCCGATGATTCCGCCGTCGGTCGGGGTGTGACAGATTGGTATCAGAGCCATGGTTATAGGGAATTAGGTTATTAGAAATGGAATGACCTAGACTATAACTAGGTACCTTTACACATGAGTCCTCTCATGTATTTTATATGCATAGATAGGATTATATGTGCTTACATGTTTATACTTGATTATGTGATTATATACCTTATGTGATCCTTCTTATACTTTGAATCTATCAATATACACACGAATCTTAACTCATATTCTAAGGCATTGTGTGCCTAATTCAAGTGATTTCAAACTCCAAAACTCGATTGTTATTCATGGTTTTCAAATCTCGTCAAAGTCCGTGTCACATGACCGAGAACATGCAATGCTGGAAGAGTGGGATACCTGTATCTTAAGGTGTTCTGTCTAGGCAAGGTATTTCATACAACTTGATTACCTTACCTGGGAACCCTCGAGATGAGTATTCGCTTATAGGTACGCATGTCCTCGTGCTGGACACAAATACTTTGATAAGTCAACGTATTCGTTTTGGTTTGCGAACCGAACGTTTACACTCCTAACCTCTCATTGTTGTTATAAACAATCTCATTAACGATTTTATTATTTTGAAAAGTTTTAAAAACCAATTACCCGTTTCTCATAGAGGTTTCTTCTTTCCATATTATACAGAATGGCTTCTCGTCAAATCCGTTCACGATCTAGAAACTCTGGCCGTAAGATTTCTGCTATTATAGCACGTGAAGTTACTGCGGTCATCCCAACCCTACTTACCCATTTGAACCAAGGCAACAATACTGTCCAAAACCCAATTGCACCAAACCCTCCCCGAACTTGTACTTACAAACACTTCAGTTCATGCAATCCCACTAAGTTCAGTGGAACCGAAGGTGCTACTGGATTACTACAGTGGTTCGAAAGCATCGAGAACACATTCCTAAACAGCGAATGCCCTGAAAATCTGAAAGTCCGGTATGCCACAAGTGTTCTTCAGAAACGCGCACTTACTTGGTGGAACGGAGAGAAACGAACCCGTGGAACTGAAACTGCTCTAGCCTTAACATGGACTGAAGTTAAGGAGCTCATGACTAAAGAGTTCTGCCCAAGAAACGAAGTCCGGAAACTGGAAGCTGAATTCTGGGAGTTAACCCAAGACAGTGGCGAGAACCTAGCATACACTAACCGATTCCACGAACTGAGCCTTTTAGTACCGCATCTTGCTACCCCTACCTCCCGAGCCATCGAGAAATATATTGGTGGTCTACCCATGCAGATTCAGGATACGGTGCTAGGAAGGAATCCTTCCACACTAGAAGATGCTATCAGGCTGGCTGCACAGTTAACCGATAATCATGTGAAAGCTGGTTCCTTAACCAGGAAAGGATCGAAGAAGAATACCGATAAACTTCCTAACGAAACCGTCAAAACCGACCAACCCGAGCTTTCCAATAACAAGAAGAGGAAGGCTAACTCTCAAAACTTTGCTGTGATTACCCCTGCTGTGCCAATTACTCAAGTCCCTCCAACACATCAACAAGCGGTAAACAACCAATTGCTGATGAGAAAGCCATACGCTGGACCCCATCCACTGTGTAACATCTGCAATTACCATCATCCCGCTAACACTCAGTGTCGTCAATGCACAAACTGTGGTCGTTTGGGTCATACATTCAACGTGTGCAGGAGTGCTACTAAAGCTCCGACCAATGCACCAGTTCACCAACATCTTCCTGCAAATACCCAGGGTCGTGCATGCTATCAATGTGGTGATCCGAACCATCTTCGCAATCGATGTCCTCAACTTGTCAGCCTAGTTCCTACGGCTCAAAGACGTGCTTTCAACATTAATGCTCAACAAGCTCAAGCCACCAATGATGTGGTGTTGAATAATTCTTGTCCTTGATTTCGTCTTTCTGATTTAATTCAAGATTTGTAATCGTGATTTCCTTTTGTTACATTGATGTAATTTGAAAATTTCTAAATTTCTAATTGAGATATTTTTCCTTTCATTGTTAAGTCTAACTTTGAACCGTTTGCACCGTGGGAGATGCAAGAGTTTGCAAGTCAACCTATGACTAAGAACACTCGAATCTCCTAAATGATTCTAACTCATCAAAACAGGGGTGATTCCCTTACTTTGGTGATGAATCTTTATTCATTTCAACAAATGTTTTTTTTCAATGATGTGTTTTATGAAATTTTATCCTCTGGATTATGATGATTTCCTTATCTCGAGGACTGACTTCAATTATTCACTTTGAAACTTGCATTTCACAAATGACATGATCTCACCAAAATAGGATTGAAACCCGTACTTTGGTGACAAATGTCAACCTTCAATTGTTTTCTTGTTATTATGAAATTCAATCATCAAGATACGCGTGAAATTCATACCTTGATGATAATATCATTTTTATGGATTGTATTTCTCAAATGAAACGACCTCGTCAAAGTAGGAGTGAATTCTGGATTTTGATGAGGAAGTCTATCTTATTATATTTTGTTTTTGTAAAAAATTCATCGTTAAGATAGGAGTGATTTCCCTTACCTTAATGGTGAGTTATCTCGTCTTATTTCTGAAGATTCTCATATTGAACTTTTGATCGGTAAGTTAGTGGTCATACCTTGAGAGTACACCATCAAGTTAGGGGTGAAAACCATACCTTGAGGACTATTCTCATTTCTTGATCATCAACTTACCATGGTTGTAATCAAGTGACGAGACGCATGTATTAACTTGAAGGGTGAAATAATGTTAGTGTTTCGACCTATCAAGCCAAAGCATGATCTCTGAACTTGAACAGAGACCTGATTCGTTTTAGGTTGATTTTGAATCCTAACTTGGAACATTTAAATTCTTAAATCGATTTCTTTTATTCTCATGTTTTGACCCGATCTAGCTACATCAAACCATTTATTCCTTATCTATCGATTTTCATTTTGAGATATCATCAAAACCTGATTACATGATGGTAGTCTTCCTAAACAATCTATTATCAAGTAAAGATATTATCTCTGATCGTGATGGTCGCTTCATCTCTCGTTTCTGGAAAAGTCTCCAATCAGCTCTCGAAACTCAACTGAATCTTAGCACAGCCTATCACTCGCAAACCGACGGTCAGACTGAAAGAACGATACAAACCCTCGAGAATATGCTCCGGGCTTGTGTCATTGATTTCAGTGGATCGTGGGATTCTCATCTTCCGTTGATTGAATTCTCTTACAATAACAATCACCATACCAACATTTAGATGGCACCATTTGAGGCCTTGTATGGTCTGAAGTTGGTGAATCACAAATTACTGGTCCGGAATTAATACAAGAAACAACCGACAAAATTCATAAGATCCGTGATAACTTGATCGCTGCTAGAAATCGTCAAAAGCATTATGCTAACAAAAGACGTAAGCCCATGGAATACAATGTCGGTGATCTCGTACTTCTTAAGGTATCACCTTGGAAGAGAGTGATTCGCCTTGGAAGGAAATGGAAACCAACACCTCGTTACGTGGGTCCATTCAAAGTACACGAGCGAATTGGGTAAGTAGCCTACAAGCTTGAACTACCCCAAGAACTCGGCAATATACAACCGACGTTTCATGTTTCAAATCTCAAGAAATGTCTTGCCAACGAAAATCTCCACATTCCACTCGATGAAGTCCAGATTGATGAATCTATGCACTTTGTTGAGAAACCTGTGGAGATTATAGATCGGGAAGTCAAACAACTCGAACGTAGTCGAATACCCATTGTCAAAACCACTGGGAATCTAAACGTGGCCCAGAATTCACCTGTGAACGTGAAGACCAAATGAAAGCCCAGTGTACTCATCTTTTCCTTTTAGTCTCCTCGTGAACAAATTTCGGGACGAAATTTCCTAAAGCAGGGGAGACTGTAACATCGCGTATTTCAGTAAAAATATATATATATATATATATATAAAAATATATATATGTATATATATATAAATACATATATGTATATATAAATATACATATTATTATTTTGTTAGAATGTTGATAATTACAACACTTATAATAATAATAATAATAATCAAAATAATGATAATAATAATAATAATAATAATAACAATAATTATAATAATAAAGTCCAGGGCTAAATGGTAATTTATGAAACTTAAAACATAAGTTTTAACACAAAATAACAAACCTTATAAACCACAGGGACCCAAAGTGTAAATTTTTAAAATCACAGCCACCACCCCCGTTGACACCTCGATTTTCCGGCGAGCTCCGGCATAGGATTCCGGCAAGCTCCGGCGAGGCACAAAACGACCAAAACACTTGATTTCGAACCCCACAATTTGACCGAATTGTTTCTTGGATCCGATTCGAAGTGGAATCCAACGAAAACACGCGTTAAATCCGACAAATTAACGGTTATAATTTCACTTTTATCTCGGATCCGAATCTAACTCACTAATGCATTCAAACAACATCAATAAACAAATTAAAGCTACACAATCGATCATTTCTTCATTTCTAATCGAACTCAACTCTCAAATCCATCTAAAACACACCCGAACATCACCTTCGAACTACCTCCCGATCGTCGGACCTGCAACTCCAATTCTAACCGACTTCCACTCGATTTTAAGCAAAACTACCATAGGGCTTTTCATCTTGATCACCATTCGAAGCTCCCCACAAGTTTAATTTGATTATGGTTATGGTTTGATCATCAAACGAGTAACCCACGAGTCGCGATTTGTTCATCAATGGGTTAAACATCAAACGATCACCATAAAGGTAATTGAACACATCTACCTGCTCGGTTTTCCAGGGGGAACAAAAGCCCCATGATCTTGTTCGTAAACAATCTCGATTTGATGGTCAATTTGGGCAAGGATCGATCTAGGGCACGAAATGAATTTGGGGATTTGTTTGGTTTGGTTTAAATGAATTAAATCCTGGGTTATGTTCGCTGATCAGGCTTTGGCCTGCTGGTACCCGCGCCCCATGTTATCCAGGAGGTCCCGGGTTCGACCCCGGGCCACCTCTGTTATTTTTAAACATTTTTTTTAAGGTTTTAAAAGCCTTTAAAAATTCCAAAAAAATTCTAAAAATCATAAAAAATATTTTTAAAGCATTAAAAATATTTAAACAACTAAATGATTTTTCTGGAATCTATTTTAACATTTTATCTATTTTTATTAAATGTTTTAAATAAATAAAACTACAAATAAAACAAAATTAATTAAACAAAGGTGAACTACTAATAATAATTTAATTTATTAAATTATTATTCGATACTATATTAATTTTAATTATTTCACATAATATTTATTATTGTTTAAATAATGATTAAATATATAAATTTTTATATTTAAATCATTTCAAACAACAATTTCATTTCTTTTAATAATAATTAAACATATTAAGTGATAATTAATTAATAAAATTAATTATTTATTTTTCCATATTTCACAATAAATCAAACAGATACGTAAACTGATACGGTTATTCTAAATTTTAAACAAAATCATTTTCAATAAATTCATTTTAATTATTTCAAACATTTTTAACTAAATAAATTAGTTTATATTCAAAATCAAATGGAAACCCTAATTTATTCCCAAATTTTCAAATACTATTATTCTAATTCGAGACACCGTTTCCTTAGGTTAATCATAAGGAAATCGTAGGTGTCTAATCTATCACGTTCAAAATCCAATCTCATCAATCAAGTGAGTATTCATATCCCCTTTTTATATCATTTCCTATTTGGGGGAAATCATGTGATACAATATATTCTATCATGATATTCTATTGTTATTTCATTTTCAATTCAATTCAAGACAGGTTATGTTATTACTTGCAATTACGTGAACATACTGTGATAAACTGGACGACAGTAGAACCCTAATTCAATCAATCAATCAATCCTGGCAACAATGTAGATCTACTGGTTTGGGATAATCCACCCCACATGGCTTACAAGTGGTGATTATACAAACCCACCCCATATGAATAGTCGAGTGGTGATTGTGCCAGAGGCAAGAGTCAATCTATGGTGTATGTGTGGAGTCTATTATATGCAAGTGTCAAGTCAAGGGGTTTCTATTGTGTCGGTTATCTATATGCTTTACTATTGCAATATAAGTCTTAATGTTACCTGGTGAATTGAATTATTCTCAATCAATCAATCAATCTATATGTATACTCAAAACTATGATTACTCACCAGCTAATTCGTTAGCTGACTTTATTTTCTCACATGATTTCAGGTTAAGCAAGCTAGTGGACTTCTACTTGATCATATAAGACCTGGACTTAGTCAAAACAAAAGACAATTATTATTTGTGACTTTAACTGTTGTATTTGTATCTGTTAAATTCATGTTATCATGTAATCTGATTCTAATATTATTTACACAATTAGACAATCATGAGTTATGAGCAATCAATCATTCCCTCGTCCGCTCCGATGATTCCGCCGTCGGTCGGGGTGTGACATAAACTCTCCCATAACTTTTTTCTTTCTGTTTCTCTTACTCCAACATGTGGAGCATACGCACTAACTACTGCCACTACTTTATCCCCTATTACTATTCTTAACAGTATAATTCTATCATCGTATCTTCTTACCTCCACTACATTATCTTGGAGTTCCTTAGCAACTAGAAACCCTACTCCATTTTTCGTTCCGTCAGACCCTGAATACCATAGTTTATAACTATTGCACTCTGTTGCTCTCTCACCCCGCCATCTAGTCTCCTGGAGACACGCTATCTGGACCCTACGTTTCCTTAGCACATCAATTAACTCTAGTAACTTACTAGTTAGGGTTCCTACATTCCACGATGCCACTCTTAATCTAAAATCCTTTTTCCTTGTATTCGCACCTCTCGTCACCGAACATGATCTCGGGGCAGCATAATGACACCTGCTGTCTATATTACCTGACAGAGTCCACTAGAGACAACCCCTAAAAAAGGAATTGTAGCAGAAGTAAAGCACAATCAAAAGCAATCCGTCACACGCGGTCAACAGTACACGATGGACACCCAATAACTTAATCAAAAATAGCAACAATGATCACCACTTCACATAATGACACACTATCCTGAGTATAGGTTCAAATAAGCCAATGAATCCTATGTAGAGAACCGTTCTAAGATTGACCAGAAATGAAGACAACAAACCACAAATGCTTAACACACAAACTCAACCAACAATATACAACTTACTCAGCAATTAATATCAAAACACTAACAATTATACAACTAATCAGCAAGTTATAACCACTAATCAATTAGGCACAAACCGCAGAACTAAAAGGTCAGCAGAGAAATAGACAAGAATTATATCAGACTGAAGAAGAGTCAAGGATTAGAGTAGCTGTTTAAATGTAAGTACACAAACCAGAAAACAGATCACACGAGTGATGCACCAGTAAACCAGTAAAGAGCAACAGAAAGCAACACAGATATCTCAACAGGTGCTGGTACTCCTAACCCAGCCAATATCAGCCTAAACAAGAAACTAAAAGAGGGAGAGATGGAACAATCTCACCAGATGTGCGGTTCTTCCGACTAAACCAACACGAATCAACCCAAATCTACAAATGAACACTGAATAGCAGATCTGAAGAATCAACGACTAGCGCCGTCTTGTGCTTACAACAACAACGAATCACCAACAGCAGATCGCTGGAGATGATGAGTACCGCGAAGAAAGCCGAGTGTAGCAGATCGAGAGAAAGCCGACAGTAGATTTGGGTTGATTCGTGTTGGTTTTGATAGCCAAAATATAACAAGTTGGGTTTTGATAGCCAATCAACCCAAATATAACAAGCTGGGTTTTGATAGCCAGACTTCTATATTAGTTCTGTAGTTCATTGCAACTCATAATACGTGTGATACATTTATGAACATGTATCGTTCTGTTTGAAAAGAAAATTATCAAATGTTTCTTCTTCATCTAGTAATAGTAATCGGGTAAGAATTGATTTATATAATCTTCCATGGGATCCTTTTGAACGAAAACCAGTATCTTATTATCATCCTAATCAATAAAATGTAAGTTTTATTTGATTTCTTTTGATAGTATATTTTTGTTAATATTTTCAATGCAATTTAATTACATCTTGACCCGACCCGACCGGACAACCCGAAAACTTTTATATTATTTTGTTACGTAACAAATCATCGAAAAATAGTGACCCCCTTGAGGAAAAATCCTGGTTCCGCCACTGTTAACAGAACCATAAACCCTCGTTACCCCTATATCATTTACATGCCTGTTTAGAAGCTTTCAGATTAATTAAAAGCATTATAGTCGACAAATCATAAACTCCTTTGATCCTTTATCACCAATTGTCACCAATTTTATCTACTAATTTTCCATAGGACGTTGTTTACCTAATCCAATATCTCATTATCATATCGTTAGTCATAGTAACGCCTTTACCCGTTTACACAGTTTATGGATTTTTCTTCTCGACGTTAACATTTAACAAAGCCGACTCATGCCTGGATCATTTTTTTAAATTTTTTTTGGACTAGTTTTTTATTCCTAACATTTTATAAGTTTAAAATCATAATAAAAATATATAAAATTAGAAAATATAACTTGCACACGGATTTAAATTGAAACAATAAAGGTAATTGTATAGAACATAAAAATTAGAATCCCGAATTTAGATCAACAATCGATTACCGTATAATTGTTTAAAATTATAGGACTGCAATGTGTTAAGATTATTAAGTATTAAGTTGAAAACATAATAGACAGTTGAACAATTAGTATTGGGCTAGAAACATAGTTGAATTTTTGTTCGGATTTATCGGATATCCGAATAATCCAAACAACCCAAATAAAAAAAATATGATATCTAAAATCTGAATAAGGAGGATTCGGATGAGATCCGATCTGAATATCAAAATAAGGATTCACATGGGTTTATTTGGATTCAGATAAAGAACGAATTCTGGATATTTTTCAAATATTGGTTTTTTTAACACCCCTACCAATAATAACACCAAATATGAAATATAGTCCCTATATTTTTGTGGTTAGTGGAGAATAGCCATGAGAGCGGAATTAAAAGCAGGACACGTTAACGGTCATTTAATATTATTTACTATATGTAATAAAACCCTATTTCGAATACATCTCCATTTTTAACAAAATTTATACCTTCACGTTAAGAAAAAGTTAAGCCACGATTATATATATACTTTTATAAAATTTTACTAGTGAAAGTTATTGAAGAAAAAATAAATTAATAGAAAAATCGACATGCTAAAAGCATATTATGTATGTACTGCATGGGTAAATTCAAAAACCTTAGGATATTAGGTAAAGTTGTGATGTAGAAGTCGGTGGCATGTATTACTGGGCATTGACTTTTATACTTGACTAGTAGTGTGCTCGCGTGATGCGGCGAGTGGGACAGTATTAATCGCGGGATTCGTGGCTCCCAAAAAACGTATGCAAATATTATTATTTTAAACTTTTACTACGAAATCATTGAGATGAGTCTACTCGTAATATTAGAGCACAAAGTTTATATTAATTATAAAAGTACGAAAAATAAAACGATAATGAATTAAAGTGTAGTTGTGTGTGCCTATCTTTTTTAATCTGTATGCGTATACCATGATAAACATATCCAAAAATTTATAACAGGAAACATAATAAATAACACTACAAAAATTAAATTCCATGTAAACTAAGGTACCAACCAAGCTATCTTATAAATACATAAGTATGAGAAAACTAAGAGGATAATTGTCGAGCAAAATAACTGAACCTATAGATACTTGAGTTTAGAAGTTAACCAAAAATAATCAATCAAATAATGCATTTGAAATCAACATACTATTCACAAAATTAATTAAAGCTTTGTTAAAAATACATACCTCTGTGAAAACTATGAAGATAATTCTCGAGCAAAATACCTGAAAATATAGATACATGAGTTTAGATGTTATCCCAACACAACTAATCAAATTCTGCGAATGAAATCAACATATAATTCACAGAATAAATCAAAATATGTTAAACATACCTTTAACAAATCGAAGAATGATTTCAAAGAACACAAAGCTCAAAAGCAAAAACACGAATATACTTGGGTTGGGAATTGTATATATAGATGAGGATATCACGAATACCGTCCCTGGAAAATAGGAACAACTTTTTAATTGTAAATTACGATAAACCCTGTTAATCCATAGTTTTAGGCGAATGTTTAATGTGAATTAAGATAAAGTGTATCTAGTATAATCAACAAATCCGGATTATAAAATGCTAATTAATCCGTAAATATTGGAATTTTTAAAATTTAGGAACTAACTGATCAGCCCTATAAACACTGCAACAACTTCTACCTTTAAAATTTCAAGCTATTGTTATTGGTGATAATTTTTATCGTAATTAAATTTCATGTTTGAATTTAATTTATGAACAGATTAAACATCCTAAAATCATTAGTTTATAAATATTAAAAGTCTTTAAAGCTTATAACAATACCTACTTACTCATTGGAAAACTTGATTTAAAAAAAAGTTACTTATTCGCATTACATGTTAAAAAATATACAACATATTAAATATGATCATATCATTTTATTTTTTTTCTTAAAAACGGAATCATAATTAGGGTTATGATGTTGTTGCTAACTAACTAAGCATAGTTGTGGTTATAATTGATGTGAATTAAGATAAAGTGTAATTAATATAATTATTAATTGCCGATTAAAAATATATAATCAATCCGGATAGTTTGGAACTTTTAATTTTATGATAATAACATTGTTTTAAATAACAAACTAATTAGGTGTTTTATGACCTATTTAATTAAAGTTAAATAACAAACTGATCACTGAATTATATATAATAATTATTGTATCATAACAATATATTATGCACTAATCTGTAATATTGTCCAACTTAATACCAATAAGTAAAAGACTTTTATATTATACAATTTATAACATTTAACCTACATCATTAAAAAAATAATACTTTAATGTAATAAATAAATAAATATTGAATATCAAAAATAATACTTTAATGTAATAAATAAATATTGAAATTAATTACAGAGGTATGTGTATGTATTTTAGTTTTACATATTATTTTCTAAGTTATGCAATATTTCTGCAAGGTTTTATGGTATAACATTACCAACATTTAAGGATAAGAGGTATATATTTCATATTTTTATAATTTGAGTAAATATTTGTAACTTAAAATATTAATCCGATATTTTGTAACTGGTTTTGCAAAAATTGCAGCATTTCTATTCGCATTTGTGGTATAACAGTTGCTATATTTGCGGGTAACAGGTATATATTTGTTATATTTTTTCAGTTAATTTGGGTAAATATTAGTAGCTAAAAACTATTCTTCAGATTTGTTGTAACTGGTTTTGCAAAATTGTAGCATTACTATTCGCATTTGTGGTATAACTGTTGTGACATTTGCGGGAAACAGGTATATATTTTATATTTTTTGCTTAATATTTTGGTTTTATTAAATTACGTAATACATTTGTTATTTTTTTCAGGTCTAAAGTAACAAAAATGAATCTGATGGTTTTACAAAATATAGTTTTTTGTGTTTACCGACATAATATGACATTTGTGGTAAGATGTGAAATACTCATTTTAATAGTTGTAAAATTAATAATTCAAAATCTTTTGGTAAACACTTTATAAGCTGGACTGTATTTAGTTTGTATTTGTAAGATTTTATTTTTAAATCTGTTATTTCTTATTTTTAGTTGTAAAATAAACATTCCGTAATTTATGTATAATGATCTAACAACCTCAGGAATTTTAAATTATTAACAATTAAAGGTATCAATATGTAAATATAATTTGTTACCACGTTTATAGCAAGGATAATATGAAATTCTATACAAATAAAGGGATCAATTTGTAAATGTATTTGAATCTCCCCTTTTATTGCATGGTTAGATTGTCTATATTGCCCTCGTAAATGCTTGTTTTTAAGTTGTACGTTATGCATAAAAGATTCAAATATCTTAACTTTGGTCGTCGTCCCTCATTCGTGTATTATAATATAGTATAGATATAGTATAATTTGAGTTTTTTTTTTTTCAAAACTGGTGTAATTAGAAAACTTATTTACTAAAATGGCGTAGTTGGTAAAATATTTACCAAACTAGTGTAATTTTGAATTTTTTTATATCTCGCTTCTATTTATATTGACTATTTATGAAGATTTTTTTAACAATATTTATTACTTTTGTAAGGATTATATCTTTAAATTTTAAAAATTCTTTTTATTTTAATTCAACATTTTATAGCTTTTCAGAAGTACCTTTACGTTTTTCTCTAGAACTATAAGAACGTTTTATAAAATGTTAAATTATTTTATTACTATAGATTTTTTTTTCTTTTTTTATCGATATGTAATTTTTTTGCTTTTCTTTTGTTCTTTTACAGTTTCTATAATAATTTGGTTTCAGGGTTTTTCTTTTTTTAATCATGTAACATTTTTTAGTATAATAGCATTTTACTTTTTTCTATTACAAATCATGATACGTACGTTGTATAAACATTTCAATATATACAATTGTGATTTACAAATTATAACATCTCCCTTGTATAAATGGTCAAATGCTTTTTTAGTTTAATCTTGTTTGAAAAAATTAGTGGTTTAACGCATTAAAACGTGTGGGTCCTAATATAGGCACGTTTATATAACAACTCTCTGTGATGAAAAATTAAAAACATGTCGTTATTCTTTTGGTAAACTACTCCGTCACAACATGCTAGGTTGCTTTTCTATTTCTAATTAAAACCATTGGAAAAATAAAAAGAAAATTCAGATTCAGAAAAGCTAAAAGAAATAAAAAAATTCTATTTAATTCAGTAATTACAAAGTTCAAAATCGTTCTTATAAAACAATATGAAAGAGATTAATAGATATTTGTGAAAACCTAAAAAAGTTTTTTTTCAAAATATTTCTTGAAATTTAAAGTTACGATTCTTAATTTAATTAAAAAACATTTTAAAAAATCTTTTGTAAAGTTGTCAAGAGAAATAAGAGCGAGAAAACAAAAAAAAGTTTAAACTACACTATTTTGATAAATCGTTTTCAAACTACACTATTATGGTAAACTAGGGATGATACACAGACGCGCGTTGCGTGTCTTTAAAACTAAAAAAATCGAACCAAGGCTCAGTTAAATACATATTGTTTCTACCATCATGGGCTACACTGGCAAACTAACCCATTCCAAAGTATATATTAACAAGTTCATGACATTACTCAGTATAAATGTATAATTAGCATAATGGATCGCCAACCTAATTGCATTTGTATTCTATGGCAGTAGGCAATACCTAAGAAACAAACTTTTAGGCATAGTATTAAGAGCAATTCAATATGGTAGAATGGAGTAATTAATCAAAAGGTCAAGATGAGAATAATTCTACTTGTGACTTAATAAAGAGTTTAACATGCACCTGCAATGTATAGGAGGTAACAGATTAGCCACTTTGCCATTAAAGTGAACAACTTTCATTGTTCAAGTAATTCACATGTTCAAATACCGATTTGTATATGCTTGTGTAAATTGTTATACAATTCTATACAAGAGTCAGTCCCATGGTGTATGTTGTTTGCGGATGATATTGTCTTAATATCGATTTTCTAAGACGGTGCTTAACGAGAGATTAGAACAGTGGAGAGCAGCACTAGAACGCAGGAGCTTAAGGATAAGTCGCTCTAAGACAGAATACATGCATTGTAACTTTAGTGATGAGGCCGAATAGGACACCCAAATCAGTATCCAGGGCATGGCGGTCCCCCGGACGTCTAGGTTCAAATACCTTGGCTCGTACGTACAGGAAGATGGAGAGATACACAGCGATGTAGCACACCGTGTACAATCAGGATGGTGCAAGTGGAGAGCAGCATCAGGGATTTTGTGTGATAAGAGGTTCCCAACAAAACTAAAGGGAAAACTATACAGAGTGGCAGTACGTCCAGCTACGTTATACGGCACAGACTGTTGGGCCATAAAGAAATCGCACGAGAGTCAAATAGAGGTCGCAGAGATGCGAATGCCGAGGTGGATGTGTGGATACACAAGATTGGATCGGATAAGAAACGACGTATTTCGCCAGAGGCTAGAGGTGGCTTGTATCACAGAAAAAATAAGAGAGGGAAGATTAAGATGGTTTGGGCACGTGAAGAGGAGAACGATGGCAGCACCTGTCCGAGCAGTAGAGAACATCAGCTTAGAGGGTCGGAGGAGTAGAGGTAGACCTAGGTTGACTTGGGACGAGGTTTGTCACACCCCAACCTTGACGGCGGAATCGTCGAGGCGTGAGAGTTACGATTGTTCACAGCCACATAACGCTATTGCCTGAAACATGTTAAAAATAAAAGGTCAACATATTGTTGGTGAGCATTCTATAGTTTTGAATACATAAGTATATAAAAGATGACAATTCAAGTTATAAGTTAGTGAGTAAAGTGATTAGGGATGTTATGAACAATGCAACAATCAAACCTCGACAATGTTTTACAAGTATCAAACGACGTTAATATTCTATTAACGTTAAAAGTATATACGATCAGCTAAGTGTACTTGGATCAACCAAGCAGGCTTGTCTTACCCATAGATCTATGACTTCGCTGGGCTAGCAATAGTTAATGATTGTACATATAACGCCATAACATGATAACCACAAAAGTTCAACTAACCACAACTCACAAGTAAATTGCCATAAGTTTATAAGAATCCAAACGTTTACAAGTGCAATGATTAATAAGTAACATGTTTCACCCCAAAGTGTGAAAATAAGAAAAAGGGGTATAGAAATACTCACTTGGCGATTAAGTATATATTAGATGATTAATAAGAAATAATAATGCGCGTCGTTTCAACGAATTCCTTTACAAGGTACCTAAAACATATTTATTACAAGATTAAGTTCGATAATAAGTTTAACATTTAGACGTGAATTAAGGTTTTAGGATTTTGGGGGTTTTGTATATTATATTTGTTCAAAAGAAATATGTCTTTTCTAGAAATGAAATTAAGTCTAATATATTAAGTTTTAACGTTTTAACGCGAACTAGGGTTTTAGGTGGAGTTTGGGGTTTTTATAAATAAAATTAGTTATCAAGATTATATGTATCTTTATACAATAAAGAAAAACTTTATTAATCCATTTTATAAATTTTTTTAAGAAATTACATTCTTATAAAATGATTAAATTCTTAAAATGTAAATAAGATTTCATAATTGACGTAATGATATTAACGTAATAATATTATTTATACTTTGTTTGATACCAGGATGTATCACTTATATAAAAAAAAAGAATTAAATCCTTTGTTAATAACTTGCGTATTATGACATATATTTGAATACTATATTTATCTTGATAAATCTTTAACCAATGAAAATATAAGATTCAATAATAATTTAAAGAATAACTGGACAACTTAAATTATTATATAAATCCATTTATAATAATTCTTACTTATAATTTTTATAATAAATTGTTAAAATATTTTATAAGAATAATTTACAGGAAATATTTTATTGATTTTAGAAGATTAAAAGTTTGTAAAATCATTTTTATAATTTTTAGAATTTTTTTTTATATATTTTAAAAGTAGCAAAAACATTTTAAAAAAATATTGGAGGTCACTGGGTTCGAACCCGTGACCTCTACGTTGGATAGTGAGTATGGAACCGGTAAACCAAGGCCTCAGCCGCGTTACAGAATGGTTCTTAATTCTTTTAAACACTGATTCAAATCACCCCCAAATCATACGAGCCCTAGTTCGATCGAAGCCCCAATTGAACCCAAATTCGATCTCGATGGTGTCTGAAATCATGGGGCTTTTGTTCCTCATGAAGAATCGAGTGCGTGGGTGTGTTCAATTACCCATTTGATGTCGATTTGAAGTTAAACCCGATGAAGAACAGGTCGCGGTCTATGTCGAATCATAGGTTGAGAAATCGATGATTATAATCGAATTCCTCTTGTGAGAAGCTTCGGGTCGTCATCACGAACTATAGCCCTCAATCAATTTGAAGTTTTGAAGTCCCGAAGGTGGTCTTCGACCAAGTTGCAGGTCAACGATGAAGATGATGATCGGTGGAGTGATTTTGAGTGTTTCAGGTCAAATTAAACTCGATGGGAGGTTATAAATGATTATACGATTGTGTGTGCGTATTTAATTTGATTATAATTGTTGTGTGAGTGTATTCATGAGCTGGATCGGATCCGAGGCTAAAAGTGAAGATTTATAGCCGTTGTTGACTAATTCAACGCATATTTTCGTTGGATACCTGTTCGAATTGGATCCAAGAAATGATTTGATCCGGTTGTGGGGTTTAAAAGTGAGTAATTTGATTGATTTTGTCGTCGCCGGTGCTCGCCGGAAACTCGCCGGATTCGGCGCCGGGAAAACGAAGGGGAAAAGGGGCCGGGGGGTTGGGTTGTAAAATCTAAATTTACACATTTGGTCCCCGAGGTTTAAACTTTATTATTTCATGCTATGAAACTTCTTTTGAAGTTTTAAAGTTGTCAAAACTGCCCCCTGGACTATTATTATTATTATTATTATTATTATTATTATTATTATTATTATTATTATTATTATTATTATTATTATTATCATTATTATTATTATTATTATTATTATTATTACTATTATCATTATTATTATTATTATTATACTTATTATTATTATTATTATATATGTTATTATTATTATTATTATCATTATTATTATTATTATTATTATTATTATTTAATATTTAAAAGGTATTAATACGTCGTGAAATACGAGATGTTACAAGGTTATTAGGAGGGATATGATAGACTTGCATCTTTCTGAGAACATGATCGATGATAGAAGTGAGTGGAGGCGTAGAATTAAAATTAAGGACTTTTAGTGGGTTTTGTGGGTGGGAAGGGTATACGGTGACATATGGCCGGACACCACACATTAGGTGTAGTTTTCCTCATCTACCCTTTTTGGGTGTTACATGCCGTTTTTTATGAGCGCATTATCTAATTCTTCATGTGATATCTATCTTTGTGTTGTATGCTTTATATTATGATTGTTATTGTTATTGTCTTTGTTAACGAGTCGGGGGTCTCTTCGGAAGCGGTCTCTCTATCTTTCTAGATAGAGGAAAGACTTGCCACCATATACCCCTCCCAGACCCTGCTCTTCAGCGGGATACACTGGGTATGTTTGCTAGTTTGTTTGTTTGTGTAAATTGTTATAGAGTAGTAGTTTTGTAAGTTCATTTTTATTCTCAGGAATGAAAAGAGGAACATATAAAACTATAATAGACAAAATAATATTTCAGGAACCACTTGTGCAACTGTTCTCACACGGGCAATTTATTCTGAAGGTTGCAAGTAAGTTGCACCTGGAATGAATGCCATGGATCTTAGATGTGGAATTACCATGGCAAGTTGATTCAGTTGTCACAAACTTGAAGAGTACAACTAGGATGATCAGTTTGATACAAATGTTTTAATCCATTAATACAATACTGATATTTATTCTCATAATTGTTTAGTTATGTTGTTGTTTCCCTAAAACCTGTACTCTCATATTTGCAGGTTCTTGGTTATCCTAGCAAACCCATTGCCCTCTATATAAAGACATCAATTATCTTTAGATCTGATTCTAATGGTGAAGATCTAGAAAGCTATGCTGGTGCAGGGCTTTATGATAGGTCAAGTCATATATAAATCTTCACTGCTCATACCCTATTGCATATGGGGGGTGTTTGTTACTTATTAAGCATGTTTATCTGGTTACAGCCTTTTGAAATAAGCGGAAGCAACTTCAAACTGCTTATTTAACTCATAAATCATTCAATAAGCAGTCTCAAACACCCTCAAAACCGCTTATTATTCTATCAAAACACAACAAGTGAACTTGGCACCTAACTATTACTCCTAATAGTTCCTACACACATACGAGAACCGACTTCCTACATAGGCTTAAAATGTTCGTAATTGGGTACTTACCTATTACTCCTACTTGTTGCTACGTACATTCCAAAACAGGGTTAAATAAAAAGGCCAATCACAACCAGAATCACCCTAAATACAGATAACAGCAAACCAATAAAATTGTCATCTAAATTCCAGAGATAAGAAGATACAGCGTGATAACATGTTTGTAACTTGCCACTTACCTGTTAGTGCTAATAGTTCATACACACATAGCAAAAGAGTGTTAAGAAGAAAGGTAAATCACAACCATAATTACCCTAAATAGAGATACCAGCAACGTAATCTAATACTCATTTCAAATAAAGATGCCAGCAAAGCAATGTAATACTCACTTCAATTGCAGAGATAATTTAATACATAGTGATTAAATGTTTGTAACTTGGCACCTAACTATTACTCCTAATAGTTCCTAGACACATACGAAAACCGACTTCCTGCATAGGCTTAAAATGTTCGTAATTGGGTACTTACCTGTTAGTCCTACTTCTTGCTACACATATACCAAAACAGGCTTAACAAAAAAGACAAATCACAACCAGAAGCACCCTAAATACAGATAACAGCAAACCAATGTGATTCTTATTTCAATTCCAGAGATAACAACATACAGCGTGATCATACCTTATTTCAATAATGGTAAACGACAACCTAACTGCACTTTTCTTAACAATGGCATTCATAACAAAGAAACAACCACCTAATTGCATCATATCATCATATACAATATACAAATAACAACCTAATTGCACTTTTCTTAACAATGACATTCATAAGAAAGAAACAACCACCTAATTGCATCATATCATGATATATGACCGGACTATGAAAACAAAATACAGAAATTGGAAGCTACCATGGGCAGAAACTGAACAAGTTGAAGAAAAAAGTACCTGTGAAGAACCGACCCGAGGAGGAAGATGTGGTCGTGCGTACCTGGTTTGGGGGAAACAGAGGACACCTTAGCCGGAGAAGAAATGATAAAAATAATAGAAACAGGGAATGAGACCCTTACCGGAATTCGAAGGGCAGCCTTCAGGAGCGTCGAGGGCGGTGCAGGAGTCGGTGGTGGAGCATGGTTTGATGGTGGATTTGAGGGTTACGCCGGAGATGTTGAATAGGAAGCGGAGGACGGCAGCGACACCACCCCCAGTTTGGGTTTTAGGGTTCGGTTTTAGTGCGAAAGGGGTGAGAAGATGTGTATGTATAGATAGAGGGGAAAGAGGGGACCTTGCGAGATGAGACGGAGGAGGCGGTCATCGCGGCGGAGGAACGGTGGCGTCGGTTTGTAGGTGGTGGTGCCGGAGAAGAAGAGGTGTGAGGGGAGTGCACTATTCAATGAATAGTACTATTCACCAGTTGGTTTTTTCATATTACGAGAATTCAGTAATAATGGTGATGATGATGATTGTTTTAAGAACCCATTCTTGGAGTGATGATTGAACTTGTGGCGTTGAAGACAAGATAAAGTGGTGTCTGTTGTGTATGCGATTAGTTTCGCCATTTCTTGAGGCGAAATCTGAAATCTTTTGAGAGTAATTGAAGTAATCAAAGGGTTTTATATGCAACACATTACCTTAGGGAGAAGACATAAACCGTAAGCGCGGAGAGAGCAACAATCGAGTACCCGCAACCGTCGATTGAAGAATGTGAACATCAGAGAGCAGCCATGGAGTGCTCGCAATCGTTATGGGATGCCAACAGTTGTCACTCTGCACAAAACTAAATTGGCGGTAAAATTAAGGGCAAGTTTTATCTCTTGGTGCTCCAAACTATCAACCAAAACTGATGAGCTCCTCTTGGTAGTCATCTTCATCTTTATCATCTGCGTCTGTGTCCACCTTCCACCTTCCACCAAGAGCAGCTCGTGTAGGGATTCGAATTCGGTGGTGAGGATGTAGAGCTTTTCGGGGACGGTGAGTGTGGTGGTGAGGTGTGGTGGTAGTGGTGGTGGTGGTGGTGGTGGTGGTGGTGGTGGTGAGAGGCGGGAGATTTGGGTGGATCTGGTGGCGATGGGGCGGCGATTTGGGTGGTGTGGGGGAATTGGAGGTGTGGTGGTGGTGGTTTAGGGTTTGGGGATTTTGGTGGTGGGAAGAAAGCACAGACACTGTTCATCATTACTGTTCATCGCCTTTACTATTCATCATTTGGTAATTTCATATTAGGTAATAAGTTTTTCACCTGCATTATTTTGGTAAAAAACTCCTATATTTTTACACATTTTTTCCCATTATAGTTTTAAAAGTATAAAGTTTTCTTTCTATTGCACTTTGTTTAATTTTATGTACGCTTTGTATAAACCTATTTTAGAACTGAGCATGGTCAAATATTACATTTTTAAAATACGTTTTTCGTGTTCGACAACACTCAATTTTACAATAAAGTAGTATGCTATTAAATTCTTATTACACCTTTGCAACATGATTATTTCTATCTATGATATATCATAAAAACAATATGTTTTCTTAAAATCCAATTTTTACTCTACATTTAATACATATTTGTTATTCAAAGTAATGGTGTTCAAAATCAGATGTCCAGATTTTTGTATACCCATTCGGATTCAGATTTCCGAATTTTAAAAAAATATTATTTAATAACTTTTATAAAACTTAATAAAACACCCAGAAAATGGCGAAAATATCCAAGATTTATAACTGATATTTATTATTTAATATTATTATAAATTTTTTTAGGAATATCCGAATACCCTCAAAAACACTACTTGAATCCGAACCTTTTGAATATCCAAAATTTCAGATATTTCAGGTATGGATTCTTTTATATTTTAAATTTGGTTTTGAATTTGAATATTCTTAAACACAGAGACTGTTTGATTATACTGACTCAGTGAGATCTAACTGAGTCAGAAGCTGACGCAGTTAGAAGTTCTGACTGAGTCTGCATCTGACTGAAACTTAGCTATTTGATTCAGTATGTGACTAGAACCAAATCGATTCAATATTTACGTAATAATATTTCATTTGCCGGACAAAAAAAACGTATATTTCATTCTTTTCATCCACAACACTCCACCACCGCCGATCACCACCACAAAACCACCACTCCATTACCACCACCACCACCACCACCACCACCATGGCCTCCCATCGTCACCGCCGCCAAATCCAGCCCCAAAATCACCGGCCGCAACCTCCACGTTGCCGTGGGGTGGAGGAGAAGGGGGAGCGACGCAAGCGAGCGGCGCAGGTGAAAGGGGGCGTGGGCACAGGCGAGTGCCCGGGTCAGCATTTGGAAATTTCAGACCTGGGTTGGATGTTTTAACCCGTCGGCTTGAGTTTTACGCATATCAAATCAGTTGATCGGCAGTCAGCCAGTCAACCAGATCAGCCGAAATCAAATACGCCTCGTATTCAAAGGCATGGCTTCCTAGTTTTTCTATATGTAAAACTCAAAAGAATAGTGGTCGATTCGTAAAGCGGGGTAAAATGCGGTGCCTTTCGTTTCGTTAACGAGCATTCTGAAACCTTCCTTCTTGTTCTAGAGCACCGCCGCCGACCCTCCCACTCTTTTAAACTTCACAATCTTCACAACATCAATACCTTTTCCCGTGAAGTTTTTTCTTTGATTCAACAGCAATACCGATAGCAGATTCCGATGGAGACATCACGAGATCCAACAGTAATGGATGTGAGGTCCGTTGTTGAAGCTGTTCAAACCGATGACGACGACGCACCTGTGTACCAGGTCGAGAGCCTCTGCATGCGATGCGGTGAGAACGTAAGTGTTTCGAAATGAAGTTGATTAATTACAAGTTGAAAGTGATTACAGTGGAGTTTGTTTGATTTTTATACGGAACTGTGGCGTGTTGAATGACAGGGGACGACGAGATTCCTTCTGACATTGATTCCACACTTTCGAAAGGTAAATCGTTGAGTGTTTAGTTTGTTCATGGATTGTATGCTTAGTTTGACGTGGTGGATTGATGTTTGGGTTGCAGATTTTGTTGTCAGCGTTTGAGTGCCCTCATTGTGGCGAGAGGTGAGTGAATATTGTTGTTTTTTGGTGTTAGTTGGTTTGCTGGTGGATGTTTAGTTGAGATATGCTTTTTTAGATGGCTTATTGTGAGCTTCTTGTTCTTATGAAGGAATAATGAGGTGCAGTTTGCTGGGGAAATACAACCCAAGGGTTCTTGCTATCGCTTGGAATACTCGTCAGGTGATCAAAAGGTTGTTGTTCAGTTAATTAAGAAAACTATACCTGTTCATTTGTTATGTGGCAGCTGTTCAAAAAAAATTGTTATGTGGTAGCTGCAGCTTTTTAGGTTTCTTTGTATAAGGTTTTTAAAGCTATCGTAGCTATGCAATTTTCCGAACAATTGAGAATGGGGTGTTTTATATGACTGTATTGGTTATGTATATTTTCGGGGTCTCATACTTATATTCCCTCTGCTGATTAAGTTCACTTATATTTAACTGAACTTCATACCAGAATGCATTCTGTTTTTATCCATTATGAAATGCATGCTTGTTCTTTTGTATTTTTAAAGTCGTCAAATTGAGACACGATCCTCATTTAGAACTATTCTCGCCAAAAGTGCCATTGTTGTTAAATGTGGAACTTTAGTCTACGATGTATATATTTAACTGTATAATGTTTGTGAATTGTGACATTCTGTATATAATTATCATGTGACTTTTACCCATTTGTGAGCTGTTTCTCTTCTTGAGTTTCTGGCAACGTTAAACACCTCTATTGATTTTTTTATTGTTATTCTAGGAATTGTAAAAGAAGTTTGGAGGCTGTAGAAAGAAAACCTATACAGTTTACTAACAGTCTTTGCACTTCTAACTTAGCAATTATTACGTGTTGTGTGTGTTTTTTTTTTTTCATTTCATTTCACTGAAAGAAACGTTGTTTAATGCAGATGCTTAATCGACAAGTGGTGAAATCCGAAACTGCAACAATTAAGGTTTGTAACTTTAATCTCTCCTTATCACAGTGGCTTTAGTATCTACTATCTATCCAATACTTATTATTCAAGGATGAGATTGCCCATCTTCATGAAATGAAAATTCTGAGATGATTTCTTGTCACTTGTTCTTCAATATGAAGCTGAATGTCTCTTCTGCTTATGTGTGTTGCCTCCCACCATGTTATTAGTTAAGCAGGGTGCATTATCTCAAGGAAAATGAGATAATTATAACAAGATAAATCCTGTGTTATCTACACACAATATTTTGCAATTAGTTTTTCTAATTATTTATAACTAATCTAAAGATTAAACAAGATGCATTATGTTTATAATCATATTATTCAGTTGAAGTGTTTATAATCCCACCTAGTCATCTGCTTAATCCCTGCTTAGGTTAAGTGCTAGAAGGTCACTCGACAACTTATAGAATCTGTGTGCAGTGATTGCCTTTCTACTTCTATGTATTGAGTAAAGCATATTTATCAGCCCATCACATGCATATTCCATATGACACAATGCTGAGTGGATTTTTTAATTTTCTCAACATATACTTGAGTATAGCTTTTCTATTGAGGAAGAAGTTAAATGTGTAACTTCACATAGGTATGTTGATGATTGTCTATTATGTAACATCCCAGAACAATGTACTAGGCTGTACTGCATTTATTTCTTCATAAGCATGTGCAACTTGATTGAATGCTCTTCCCTGTATACAGATACCTCAACTGGATTTTGAGATTCCTCCAGAGTCGCAACGTGGATCTCTATCAACGGTAATATCTTTTTTGATTTGGTTACTTGTGTCTTTTTCTCTTACAAGAAGTCAGTTCTGTTGACATTGCTGCCTGGCATGTCATGTATATGTTTCAGGTGGAAGGAATTTTGGTCCGAGCTGTAGATGAATTACAAGCACTTCAAGACGAAAGAAAGGTTTGTCAGTTGATCGCATATAATGGTCACTCTTTTTGTTATAATTTTCATTGTTTACTGCTCTCATGATCTAATTGTTAGTTATCTTTGGACCTTTTCAGAAAGTTGATCCCCAAACTGCCGAGGCTATAGACAAGTTCATACTAAAACTAAGAGCATGTGCAACAGGAACCTCGTCTTTTACCTTTGTACTAGACGATCCTGCCGGCAACAGCTTTATAGAAAACCCGTAACTCTCACTTTTTATTGCTTTCCTTTTCATTTTAGCAGCTAACATTTTGTGTTTGTACCCAAAGCACAACACATGTTGCATATTGTTAATATATTGACAACTATGCTTTGTAATAGATATGCTCCAACTCCAGATCCATCACTAAGTATTGAATTCTACGAGCGGACTCCCGAGCAACAAGCTTCGCTTGGATATCTTGTTGACCAACAAACGAGAGAACATGGAAGTGATGCATCGTCAAGGAACGAAGCGTCTGAACCCCATGGATCAGTTGGAGCAGTTGCTGGGAGACGAGCTATTGCTCAGGGTAATAGTGCAGAATTTGCAGAAACCTTGTTTCGCTATACTGCACCAGAAGAGGTACTATAGTCTTCTCACCATGTGATTAGCTTGATGTTCATTTATTTTAAATGAAGAATATATAAATATATATCATCTGAGCAGGTCATGACTTTCCCATCAACATGTGGTGCTTGTGCTGTTAGGTGTGAAACCCGGATGTTTGTGACCAGTATCCTTCTTTCTTTCCCCTGTCTTGTGGTTCTTAAAGGCAAACAGCCTTATAAGGTAGCTAAATTTTGTCAAATTTTGTATTTTAGGTGATAAATGGTTACTAGGTCACAAAAAGCCATCAAATTTTCAAATCTTCCCATGTTACTCGTTTCAAGGTTCCACATCTACCACATCAGAAAGGTCATAGTTGTGAAAGCTACTTGGATGTCAGAAAAACTTGAACTTGGTCAAACTTTGATTTCGTTAGTAAATTACTTTAAACTGAATAAAGTTACCACGAATTAACTTAATCAAGAAAATTTAGAGTTTTGAGGTCTTATCAAGTTCAGTTTGAAGTTTTAACAGTTATCTTGGGCAAAAGTTGGTCACCTAAAGTAGAAAGGGAACCAATGAATAGGTTCCTTATTATTGTTATTATCCATATAGACCTTCTCCATAGAATCAAGTGTCCTGCCTGATTATTGAGATTGTTCACTAACTAGCTACCAAGATATAAAGAAGGAACCCTGATTACTTTGTTTTTATACATTCATCATCCTATACAAGCTCTCTGGCATTTTCATCTCGGCTAAGATTTTTTATCCATTGGTTCTTAGCAACCTACCAATGCTATGGCAAAATAATCTTCTACACTTGACCAATAAAAATAACCCCCATCACTGCATATATGGGAATTAATTATGCATTTCCGTTTCTGGCTGCCCATATTTTGACTGCATAGATATATGAGAAACATCACAAAATTTCCAATAGTTGGAAATGAATTTTTTTCCCTCTTTTGTTTGACAATACCATATCCCTTTAAGTTTTGTTTAGCTTGACTACGAACAGATATTCCTTACTTCCAAGAAGTGATCGTGATGGCATCTACATGTGATGCTTGTGGCTATAAAAATTCCGAGGTTCATAAGCATTCCTTTGGATACTGATTTGTGGACCATTGCTTCCATATGTTCTAAGATTGCTTAGTGATCGGTTCCTTGCAGTTAAAGGCAGGTGGTGCTATACCTGCAAAAGGAAAGAAAGTGACACTAGTAGTGAAAAATATTGGAGATTTAAGCCGTGATGTGATAAAGGTATGTTTATGTTTATATTCATGTTGTTGATTGATGGAACTTTTCTGCCTGCTCTGTTTGTGTCTGTTGAGATGTAAGAGTTGAATTTTATCTGACCCTGTAGCTTTGGCCCTGTCTTCTGATATATCTGCAAATATTTGCCTCACTTATATGTTCTATGACAATTGAGATTGAAAATCCGACAAAAACAGATAAGGAAAGGTATCCTTATTTATATGTAGGTTTCATTGTGCAAAACTGAGGACAATGTCAAGAAACTTGAACATATTGTTTATCAATCGAACTACTTTGAGTTTCATGTAAAACTAATAGTTACAAGAACAAGAGAACAGGGTAGATAAGGATTTGCAAACTTCCATCTCACTATTGTAGCTGCAAATAAATTATAATACACAAGCATATGATAATTATGCACTTATATTAATTCTTCCATTTCAAGAAAAAAATATTGGCTTGTGAAGACTGAAGAGTATAATTTAATGCCTTTCACCATCACAAAAATGGAGACCGGCTTTAGCAAATAGCTGACTCATCGTTCTTTGTTATCCACTAAATACACTACCAGTTCATTATGGTCACACCACCATCACGCAATCACTAAATTGATATTTATGCAATTCTAGTCTGTTGGTTATAAAACAAAAAGGCTGACTTGTCTTTTGTAGCATTTTTAAAATTCTATAGTTATAGGTTAACAGGCATTTTATAAAACAAATTAGGTGAGCTGTTGATTCTGCCATATATCATGTCAGGGTGCACAGTTCTCAAAGAAAACAAGTGTTGGGTGGTTTCCCTCTAAATCGGTGGCCCACTGGAGGCATGTCTATGTTAGGTATCTTTACGCAGCGGAAATAAACAGATTATTATACGCACGCACACGAAAGCAATAAGAACACGAGAAGTTATAGTGGTTCGGTCAAGATGACCTACGTCCACTCTCTGCAACTAGGTATTTTATTAAGCTTAAGGGACAAAATTACAATACAATGACATGTTCTATATATAAGAATAATTAGGGTTTTAAGAAGCTTCAATAGGCCAGGCTCATAACTCCATCTGAAAGCCCAAAGGCCTTCACACCTTAACAATCTCCCACTTGAAGGCCTTCCGAATACTCCAGCTAGCCATTTAAGTACAAAACAACCCTGTCATCAGTAATCTTCAAGTAACAGAAATCCTCCAAGCCTTCAATTCCAAAGAACAAGCTAAGATTTCAATCCAAATCCCCTAGTTGCAGAGGCCCCTTCTCATCAATTACTTGAAAGGGCCCGTTGAAGCTCCCCCGAGCTCCAACCCAGTCGTGGTAAATTCCACCAGCGACCCATCCTCTATCTCAACTGGTTTACACGATCCACTAGATTCAGAGATACACTGAGAACCACTAACACTCTCCAAATTCAGCAAACAATCACCAGGAGAGATTTTTTCGGTCGTAGTCTTCAAAACCCAGCGATTCTTCTTGACTGTACCCGGAACATGCCCCATGCTCCCACTGTCACAAGATCCTCTGACTGGTTTAGACTTATGACCCCATTCAGCTACAATCTTTGCTCCAGACTTCATGTTTGCAAAATGAACTCTCTTAGCAGCAGATTAGCGAATCCGACTTTGACTTGCTTAACCGGGTTGATCAGTCCCTCAGTAGGTACCTCCACCATGTACAATGACCCATGCTTATTACCACGAGCAATCACCCGGTTCACATTGATTACCCTCCATTTACCACCACCAAACTTGACTTCCAGTCCTTGTTCATCCAATTTACTAACAGAAATTAATTTCTTCTTCAAACCTGGAATCACTTTGACATTCTTCAAGTTCCATGTAGTTTCCGATGGAGTCACCAATCAATATCACCCATGCCATTACATTAAGCGTTCTGCCATCAGCGAGACGTACCTTCCCAAAATCGCCTGTTTTCAGGTTCACCATCATTTCACAGTTGTGTACGGCGTGAAACGAAGAACCAGAATCCATGATCCAAGAATCTACACTGTTTTCAGCCTCAAGAATTAACACGTCACCATCATTGACATCCTCAGCAGCAGTGTTCAGACTTTTTTTTGGACATCGACTCTTAACATGTCCATCCTCGTTGCAGATCCAACACCTCACATTTTTCCGAGTCCGAGTTGAACTCTTTCCCCGACTTCCACTGGCTCGACTATTTTCCCTTCCCCTGCCAACATGTAACATCTCAGAAGATGATCCAACATTTGCACTTTTCAGACGTGTGTCTTCACCTATCACAGTGTCTCGGATCTTTTCAAATGTCATGTCGTTAGCCCCCATAGAATTTGTAACAACAGTTACAGTCCCGGACCAACTATCAGGCAGCGAAGATAGCAACACCAAGGCTCGAGTCTCATTATCGAATTTTATTCCCACTGATTCTAATCTAGTAAGAATAGGCATCAGATCATTAATATGGGAGGTGACTGAGCTTCCCTCTTTCATTCTCGTCATGAACATTTCCCTCATCAAGAACACCTTGTTTGCTGCAGACGGCTTTTATCACATATTTGACAGAGCCAACATCATACCACTTGCAGTGGTTTCTTTCATGATGTTAAAAGCAATGCTATTCGTCAAAGATAACATAATAGCCGCTCTAGCTTTCTTGTCCTTGGAATTCCAAACTGCTTCTTCAGCTTTCTCCATACTCTCTGGTTTCTTTTCCAGTACCATATCCAAATCCTTTTGACAAAGTAAAGCCTCTATTTGCATTTTCCACCAACTAAAATCAGTGCCATTGAACTTTTCGATCACAGTCTTCCCGTCTTCAGCCATAGTAGCAAACCAGAGACAAAAAACAACCGAAACAGGGACGATGAACAGTTGATAACCAGTCACAAAGGATAGACAAACCAGATCTGGTACTTCCAACCAAAACCCTCGAACCTGAAGCACCCGGCCCGATGCTTCACCTGCAAAACCTGAGCGAAACCAGCAACTCCAAGAGATCCAGCCGGAACTCTAATCGCAAAATCACTCAAAAAATAGCCCCGAAACAACAGTAGCAAAACAGAACCAAACAACAGCTGAAAAAACAGAAAAAATCCTGGCAGTACTGTTCACGCGCTGTACTGTGGCGGTGGCGGCAGAGGAACCCTAGGTGGCGGCTGCAGAAACCCTAAATAGCGGCGGCGGCGAAAATCTTCAAGAGCCTGATGCTCTGATACTAGTTGTTAGGTATCTTTACTCAGCGGAAATAAACAGATTATTATACGCACGCACACGAAAGCAATAAGAACACGAGAATTTATAGTGGTTCGGTTAAGATGACCTACGTCCACTCTCTGTAACTAGGTATTTTATTAAGCTCAAGGGACAAGATTACAATACAATGACATGTTCTATATATAAGAATAAATAGGGTTTTAAGAAGCTTCAATGGGCCAGGCCCATAACTCCATCCGAAAGCCCAAAGGCCTTCACACCTCAACAGTCTATGGCTTGATTACTTTGTCTTTGTTAATGGTTCTTGGATTTTATTGAAATATGAACGAAATGAGAGGAATTCGTGTAGTATAAATGTATCATAAAAATTTGGTTTTCTACATTGTTACAAGGGTATTAGATCCTTTTAAATTTTATAAATTTTGTGATGGAGAATATCTTCCCTATGCTCTTTCATGTGTCACATTCTGTTTGTCATTTTAGTTTTCAATTTGGTATGAATATGTCTGGGAGTTCCATCGTATTTGTGTTTTCTTCCCTATTGTGGTTCACTGGTTCATACATGAAATGATACCAGGGCATGTGTTACATTCAATTCGTTGCAATCTCATTGTTTCTAGAGTGTCCTTGCCCTCATTAGTCATTCCTTCTCACATCTAGAGTAAGGCAGCCCTTTGACATTATGTAGAGTAAAACCTGAACCGAATTGCTTTTTATTGTGATAAATTTTGGTTGCTAACTTGTCATGCTAATAAAATAAGGATTAAAGAAACTAGGTATATAAAGGATGGGAGTATGTTTTACATGACACCTTTTCCTGATGATAAGATGTCTGCTTCATTTTGTTCAAATTGATGCTAAGGGACAATTAAATCATTGTATATTGTTGCTTAATTACATTATAAATGTGGACAGATTGTTTCTGTTCTGTTCTTTCTGTTCTGTTTCTGTTCTATTTTTTGCTCTCTCATTATTTGATAATTTGTTGCTCCTTGAGTTGTTTGTGTGTCGCCTGTGTTTTGCTGACACCATGTGAGTGACTGCATCTGTTTGTGTTTTTTTTGGTTACGGAGGGTTAGGGAAATATAATTGATATCAGGAGCCATTGTGATACCCCGAGATCATGTTCGGTGACGAGAGGTGCTTCTACAGGGAAAAAAGGTCATAGATTGCGAGTGGCGTCGTGGAATGTAGGAACCCTTACTAGTAAGTTATTAGAGTTATTAGATGTGCTGAAGAGATGTAAGGTTCAGATAGCGTGTCTTCAGGAGACTAGATGGCGGGGTGGGAGAGCAAAAGAGTGCAATGGTTATAAACTGTGGTATTCAGGGTCAGATGGAACAAAAAATGGAGTAGGTTTTCTAGTTGCTAAAGAACTCCAGGATAATGTAATCAAGGTGAGAAGATACGATGATAGACTTATGTTGTTAAGAATAGTAATAGGGGATGAAGTAGTGGCAGTAGTTAGTGCGTATGCACCACAACTTGGTTTAGGGGAAACGGAAAGAAAGAAGTTCTGGGAGAGTTTAGATCACGTTATGGGAGACATACCTAGAGAAGAAAAATTATGCATAGGAGGAGATTTTAATGGCCATATTGGTAAGGATAACGATCACTTCCCGTGGGTGCATGGAGGCTTTGGGTATGGTCAGAGGAATGACGGCGGAAGAGAGCTCCTTGACTTTGCATTAGCGCATGACCTAGGCTCATAAATTCGTTTTTTAAGAAAAGAGACTCGCATCTAATCACGTTTACAGCGGCGGGAGACACACACAGATAGACTATCTGCTGATGAGGGGAGAAGACCGTAACTCCTGGAAGGACTGTAAGGCAATCCCGGGAGAGACACTAGTGACTCAACACCATATGTTGGTGGCAGATCTACGCGTGAAAAAAGCAGTTGTCCAGCCACCTAAGAGAATTAGACCTACGATCAGATGGGGACAGCTCAAAGATTAAAAGATTACCATCTTCAGAGATAAGGTCATACCAATCAGCCAAACTGGGCCACAGGAAGACGCAAACCAAATGTGAGAGGCTATGGCAAGTAGAGTCATGCAAGCAGCTAAAGAAACTCTTGGACTTACAACAAGTAGGACAGTCGGTCATAAGGAATCACGGTAGTGGAACGAAAATGTACAGGAGAAGATAAGAATTAAACAACAAAGTTTTAAAGAGCTTTTACGCTGTAATAATGAGGAAGAACGAGCAGAGCTAAAAGATAAATATAAAGAGGCTAAACGAGAAGCGAAAAAGTCTGTGTCGGAGGCGAAGAACACAGCGTACGAGAGAATGTATAAGCGATTGGAGACGAAAGAAGGAGAACATGATATGTTTAAGATTGCCAGGGCAAGAGAAAGTAGAAGACAAGACTTGAGAATGGTGAAGTTTATAAAGGCGGCGGATGGAAAGGTCTTGGTGAAGGAGAATGACATCAAGGTGAGATGGAAAACTTACTTTGATAACCTTTTCAACATAAGGAACCCTAACCATCAAACTAAGATTGATAAAACCACTCAAACAATGCAACAAAACAAGTGTTATTGTAGAAGCATCACAGTCGACGAAGTTACAAGAGCGCTGAAGAAAATGGGAAGGGCTAAGGCGGTGGGATTAGATAACATACCGATTGAAGTGTGGAAGTGCCTGGGAGATGAGGGCCTGCAATGGCTAACAAACTTATTTAACACTATCTTCAAGACCGGAAAGATGCCAGACCAGTGGAGAAGCAGCGTCATAGTTCCCATATATAAGAAAAAAGGAGATGTCCAATGTTGCGCAAATTACAGGGGAATAAAGCTTTTGAGTCACACGATGAAACTATGGGAAAGAGTTATTGACACAAGAATTAGAAGAGAAACCCAGATAACGGTAAACCAATTTGGATTTATGCTAGGACGCTCCACAACAAAAGCAATACACGTCATAAGGAGGATAATGGAGAAATATAGAGAAAAGAAAAGGGACCTCCATATGGTATTCATTGACCTAGAAAAAGCCTATGACAGTGTGCCGCGTCAACTCATTTCGGAAACTCTACGACTTAGAAAAGTACCAGAGAAGTATATCAAAGTAATAAAGGATATGTATGAAGGGGCAAAAACATGTGTGCGAGCACCAGGCGGAGACACAGACTTTTTCCCGGTGGCACCAAGGATCGGCTTTGAGCCCATTTCTCTTCACAGTAGTGTTGGATGAGATGACCAAGTCTATACAAGAGCCAGTACCGTGGTGCATGTTGTTTGCGGATAATATTGTCTTAATATCAGAATCTAAAACGATGTTAAACGAGAGGCTAGAACAGTGGAGAGCAGCACTAGAGCGCAGAGAATTAAGGATAAGTCGCTCTAAGACGGAATACATGCATTGTAACTTTAGTGGTGAGGCTGAAGAGGACACCCAAATCAGTATCCAGGGTATGATGGTACCACAGATGTCTAGGTTCAAATACCTGGGCTCGTACGTACAGGATGACGGAGAGATACACAGCGATGTAGCCTACCATGTTCAATCAGGATGGTGCAAGTGGAGAGCAGCATCAGGGATTCTATGTGATAAGAGGTTCCCAACAAAATTAAAGGGAAAACTATACAGAGTGGCAGTACGCCCAGCTATGTTATACGGAACAGATTGTTGGGCCATAAAGAAATCGCACGAGAGACAAATAGAGGTCGCGGAAATGCGAATGCTGAGGTGGATGTGTGGACACACAAGATTGGACCGAATAAGAAACGACGTGTTTCGACAGAGGCTAGAGGTGGCTTGTATCACAGATAGAATACGAGAGGGAAGACTAAGATGGTTTGGCCACGTGAAGAGAAGGGCGATGACAGCTCCTGTTAGAGTAGTAGAGAACGTTAACTTAGAGGGTAGGAGAAGTAGAGGAAGACCTAGGTTGACTTGGGACGAGGTAACTAGGCGGGATATGATAGACTTGCACCTCTCTAAGGACATGATCGAGGATAGGAGTGCGTGGAGGCGTAGAATTAAATTTAAGGACTTTTAGTGGGAACTGAGGGTGGGAAGGGTAGACGTAGATTTGATGCGGGTCTCCTCGAGTGAGATGTAGATTTTCTACAATCTGCTCTTATACGTGTTATTTGCCGCCTATTTCTTGTACGCACTTTCTAACTCTTTATGTGATTTATACCTTGGGTGGTATGCCTTATATTTTGATCGATATTGTTAGTGCTTTCGTTATCGAGTCGGGGGTCTCTTCGGAAGCGGTCTCTCTATCTCCCAAGATAGAGGAAAGACTCGCCACCACCTACCCCTCCCAGACCCTATTATCGCGTGGGATTTACTGGATACGTTTGTTTGTTTGTTTAATGTATAACATGTCTTTTGATGCTCTTCGTATTGAAATGGTTTGGTGTGTACCAGTCAGACACTGCTAGTGTAAAAATCCCGGAGATCGATTTGGAGCTTGCAGGTGGCACATTGGGAGGTCTCGTGACTACTGTGGAAGGTTTAGTCACCAAAATCAGTGATAGTGAGTTCATATTCTTGACTCAGTTTCTCTTCTGCTGATATTATTTACTAGACTTTTATCTTGTGACACTTCCCATGCCATGAGCCTGTACTAGACCATTCAGGCTATGTTGCACTTCAGATTGGAGCGTTAGCAGGAGTCGAACATTCCGAAGAACTGACCTTGCATAACGCTACCCAAACTGTGGAATATCTAAAACAGCCCCTGAGCCTTATAAACTTTACGAAACAACCCTTGATGTTTTTTGGAATTTGGGAACCAAAACCTTATTTTACTGAAAGAAAGTATTACTGATTAACACTACAAGCAAAGCTTTTATCATTCTGCCAACATTTAGTTAGTTGCATTGAAATGTGGTCTTTTTTTTTGTTAAGTATGTTTGTACATTGCAGGTCTTGAGAGAGTGCATGGGTTCACCTTTGGAGATAGTCTGGATGAGGATAGAAAAAGCAAATGGCTGGACTTCAGGGCAAGACTCGTCAAGGTCTGAATCTTATAGTAACCCTGAGTTTAAGATATACCTCTATACCAAGATCAGAATCCTATTTCCAAGATACATGAACCTTACGAACTTGGATCGACACTTCCATATTTAGATTAAACAAACAAACAAACAAACCCAGTATATCCCGCTCAAGAGCAGGGTCTGGGAGGGGTAGGTGTAGGCAAGTCTTTCCTCCACCCAGATAGGTGGAGAGACCGCTTCCATATTTAGATTGTTGACTTAAAAAAAAATCAAAAATTTTATTTTTTACCGTATATCTTTTGCATTTTTTTTCATAATAGGTATATAAAGGTAAAAGAGATGCACTTTACAGTTCTTGATTTCCTATTATCCTTTAACGTAATAACGCGTCTCTGCTTAAAACAATTATTTTATGTCCTGCAGCTTCTAAATATAGAAGAACCTTGGACACTGATCTTGGATGATGCCCTGGCGAACTCATTCATTGCACCAGCTACTGATGATATTAAAGATGACTGTCAGTTAACCTGTAAGTTTGTCATAAATTATATCTTTTTCGTGAAAATTATGTTTGAACGTTTCTACCTAAAAGCGGTTTCCATGATGGCCAGCTTGATAGAATAGGGGCATGGATTACACTAAATTATTTTATATTTACATGTAATCAGAAAAAAAAAAGATAAAAAACTTCCAAAGGTCATGATTCAACAACTAAGCACCGATTTTTAAAAAGATCTCGGACCAAAAATGGTTTAGAAAAATTCTGTAAACGAGAAATGGACCGAACCTAATGGAGCTGGTACCTGTTTAATTTGTTCTGGTTTTTAGTTTTGTGGGTCCGAGAGTTTTGGGGTATTTTTCAAGCATAAGTGATGTCCAATTTTGCAATTTTTGTGATGTATACGATCAGTGATCTATCTTAACGAGTTTGATTGTGGCAATTTGCATGAAAATTTCAGTTGATGAATATGAGAGATCATGGGAACAAAATGAGGAGTTGGGTTTAAATGACATGGACACCTCGTCTGCAGATGTTGCATATGCTTCAACTGATGCTTCATAAGGTTATATTTGTTCGATCATAACTTTGCTTCTTGTATCATTATATTTTTCACGTCGTCGTAATTTCATGCTCGATTGTTTTAGACGCTGGTTGTAATATCGTGTATCCATGAATAATTTATTAAAGACTGGTGCTCGGAAAACCGCAGTTTCATTTTTTGTGTGACGGGTGACCTCTAGCATGATTTTGTTGGGTCAAGAACCGACAACTTTGAATTATGCGAGGCCTATAGATGCAACTATCTTTTTCTTTATAGGCAACTTTGAATTGTTCTATTTAATGCTTTTAGAGGTGTTTTGCTCAAGGGGTCCAATATATGAACATCCTGTTAGCTGCAGCGGACACCATTTGAATTTTTTTTTCACGGCCTGTAAAGACCCTTACGGGTTGTATTGGTTTGCAAAATACCAAATCAAACAATTTATAAAATGTTACGGCTCGTATTGATCGTTACGACCCATAATGATTTTAATTTACGGGGCCGTAACAAGGCTTATGACCGTAAGTAACATTTCCTTTTTTTTTTTTTAATATTTTGCTTTAAATTTTTATTTTTTAATAAATGTTTTTTAATATTTTAAAATTGATTAGGTTATATTACTTTTTAGTTTAATATAAATTAATTTATAAATTTTGTAAATAAGTATTTTATAAAAGCAAAAAAAAAATAAAAAAATAAATAAAGAATTTGGATTTACTTTGAAGGTATATATAATAGTAAAAAATATAAAATAAAGAGTATTATAACCTAATTAATTTTAAAATATAACATGTCCCTATTGGTTATTGAGATGTTCTATTATTCTTTATATGAATATATTATAAATAAATATATTGGTTATTGGTATAAATACATATATTCTATTATTTTTTAACGGCAATTGTGTGAGCTTCGGAGGATGAGTGTTATCTTAATCGGGTTTACCTATTCGTTTTATAGTCGGGGTCGCACCCCCAACCAAGTTATAAAGAAACCCATTATTGAGAAGACCCCTGTCTTAACTAAGTGAGACTTGAATCCATGATCTTATAATATTTACATGTCACGGATAACTTCCTTTAACCGGTTAGGGCATGATGATTACTCTTTTAATTAGTGTTATTGCTATGACGGATGCATATTGCTTGTGATAATTTTGTTTTACAAAGAATTATGCCGTTTAAAATTAAAAAAAAAGTTAATATATTTTTAAACGTTTTAAACAACTATAAATACATAATTTAAACAACATTTTTTTACCCAAAAAATACAATGCTTCTTCAAAAGAATACATAATTCTTCTCCAAACTCCTCTTCATGAATCTATTTAGCAACCCTTTCAACAATTACTTCAACCAACTTCCCTACACAAACCAACCCTTTGACAGCATTTCCGATAGAATCACCGAATGAACAACAATTGAGATTTGATTTTACTTGATAAACTCAAGAAACTAAAGAGGACCTTATCTGAAATTTTATTTTCAACTTTTGCTACATGTTAAAGACAAAAGATTTGTGCAAAGTCACCTTCACCCAACACATCAAAAGTTTTGAAGAGATTCTAAAATACCTTTTGGTTTCAAATATTCATCTGGTTGTCCATCTCAAAAGTAAATTCACCCGTGTTGTAAGGGGGTGACAACTGCACTTAATCTAACGTATATAGTTATGATTTTACCCAACTCATCACATATAATTGATATCATACTTGTATTATTAATTTAATAGCTTCTTGTAACCAAATATTAATCTAACTGTTCTTATAAAAATAAAGTCTTTTTTTTTCATGGGTCCCTTTTCTTTTCAAATTGTGAAGAGCAGTGGCGGAGCTTGTATGTAGTTATAGGGGAGGTCGAAAGTCACGGGACCCCAATCACTAGGGGCCGAACTCAATACGTATAAAATTTTTAGACAAACTATACATAAATTTCCACTTCGGGGCGAAAAAACAGGGGAGGTTGGGCCCCACCTGGGCCCAACAAAGCTTCGCTGTGGTGAAGAGTAGAGATGTTTAACGGTTCGATTAGTGGTTTATTCGGTCATGAAATTCTTTTGAGCCTACCATTAGCAAAACCGAACCAAATTAGAAATAGGCCTAACCAAATCCAATTCAATCAGCTCGGTCCGTCATTGCCTTGTCTTTTTCCTGTCTTCAATTAAAGAGACCCATACATATAAAGATCTAGGTAGTTTATCTCATTCTAAGAAGTAAAATCCCCTTCCCGTGCTAAGAGCCTTTGAAACTCTTGAACTTTAAGAGGGACTTCATTTAGGAGCAATCTTTTAATCCAACTAGAAATATCATAAACAAGAGAAAAGAGAGCTTTAGAAGCATCTTTTCCTTATGCCCAAAACTCTCTGGTTAAACTAAGCAGCAATTTCAACAAGCAAGTCTTTTTGTTTTTTTCGAGTAAGAAGCAGAATAAAATAATAATTTGACTCTCAATGGAGCCTATTCTCTCACTAAGTCAACTTGTCCGAACCTTGAGAAACCTTGTTGGACAACTAGACGCTCCTGCTCAACAGCAGCCCTTTGTTGATGCCAAAAAGCTATCGACATTTTGACGCTAGCTTTTTTAAATCGGCATAATTTCCGCTAGGCCTAATTGGAACATCCACGAATTAACAGTCCAAGTTATTGAGAGGAGAATGTGAATAACCTTAAGATCTTGTTGGATACTGTGAATGACTTTGCTACTTATGGGGTGACTAGTGAATTCTTCATTAGCGTCGTCCGCCTTTTAGAAATTAGAACATAGTGTGTGGGGCATGGGAAGTTAGTGGTTGGGGAAGGCCCAGTTAAACTGATTTATTCGGTTTATTAGTTTTGGTTAGTTGATTAAACTGGTTATTATTCGGTTTATATAGATAACCGAACCAAACAAGCAAGATTTTATGTAACAGATAACCGAATCCAAAACCAAATCCTTAAATCAGATTTTGGTTACATGTACAAGCCAGATTTTTTTTTTAAATTTTAATTTTTAATACTGCTAGTGTAGACCAAAACTTTTGGGTAATATGCAATAAGGATGAGAACGGTACTGTACCGAAAAATATGGATACGAAAAATAGGTGAAAGTGTTAACTGAATACCTTAACGATTTTCAGGTCGAAACCATTGAGACTGGTACCATTGAAAATAGCAAAACCGAAGGCATCAAGTAGTGAAAGCCTAAAAGAATGAATATTGTCACCGGTGCCGATTATGTTCGGTCGGTCGTTATCGGTGGTACCTGTCTTGAGTAAAATTTGCTTATCCCTAACGTGTAATGTCTTTGTTCGAAGTCCTTTATTCATATCAGTACGCGTAATCTGTCTGAGTGCGTGTTTTTCTCCCGCGAAAGCAAAAAAGGCGCGGGAAAATTGTGCCCCTCGAATCGATTTAGGGGATTTCAGGGTTCGATCGAATCACAACATCCACAAATGAACGGTGAAAGTGCGTCACCGGAGACCGTAATCATCGATTTCGCCGGCGTGAAGTCGTCTTCTGCAGTCGATCTCACCGATCAGATCCACCAGCTTCCTTGCTGCATCAAGTACAACGGACCTTCTCAAGTTTCTCACTACTTCAAACCTAAATCCACCGGTATATCTTAATCGAACACTTATTTACGTATCGGAAGTTGTTCGTATAGATGTTGGTTGGTAAATTAGGTTTTTGAAGTGTTTTAACTATTTTGCGCTGTGAAAGGTGTTGAGGTGGATGGTCTGGATGTGAAGGAGGCTCACTTCAGAGGAAGGAAATTGCAAGGGACAACAGTACAGCTTCCTGATGGTTATTCTGGTATGATTTTAAGTTGTTGTAATTTGTTTTTCTGTTTTGATGGTTATTGCTTGTGATGAGTTGAATGTTATATGCTTTTTTGCTTGTTATGTAGATTGTTTCTTACCAGATGTGTTATTTGTTGTTGATGATTATGTAGGACCTTAAAGTTTTTGTGTTCTGATTGTGGAGCTACTAGTGTTTGTCTTTTAAGATATTTGACACTTCAGAAGCTGTTTTGTGTCTCAGAATGCTAAAAAACTTGATTGAGTTTAAAAACACCATATTTTGAACACTGAGTTGTTGACTGGGTTTGAAAACACCATATATTGAACACTGAGATGCTAATTGGGTTCAGATAAACCATATTTTGAATTTCTGACTTTGTGGATTGAGTGGTGGCATGTAAGTTGCAGACGGGGATTAGTACTCAGAAAACTTTGATTTCACTGATGTGAAGTTTGTGACCAACGTATAGATGTGTTCCACTATGGTACATCTCAAGGCAATAACTTATGAGTCCTTGGGCGCTCATGAGGATGAGATAGTTTCTATTATTTTTTTGTTCTTTGGAATTTGCTTATACATCTCAGTTGCACATACTCTAATAATGAAGAAACCTGTATGTAGGATATAGGGGTCGAGTTGACCATTTTATAAATCTTAACAACATCTAAAGTCAACATTCTTCTATGTGTAATGTGTTCCTGAAAAGGGTAAAAAACTTAAAACTTAATGCAAAAGATGATAAAAATTTGTGCTTATAATTTGGTGTCATTACGGTTCACATGCAACTTCTACATAGTTTAATTTTGGTTTTATTAGTGCAACTTGCTTAAGTGGCTTCCGATACCTTACAGTGACATCAAAACTTTGGATATCAGAACTCAATACGAGTTGTCTGATCCTGTCAAATGTGTGTTAACAAATTGTTTTTTAAAATGATGCAGGATTTGTAATAGGAAGGAAAAAATGTGTGAAGAGAAAAGCTTCTGATACTAATGGAGGGATGACCGCTTCTTGGCAGACGAATGCAAAATTCCAAAACATAACTTTATGGAATCATGATAATCTACCATCAAAAGAAGATGCTTTCTTGCGTGTGTTTCATTGGTTCGATGTTGCAAATGCAGTAAGTTCTTGTTTGATATAGACTACAAAAATTGTTGATTCATTTCTCGGATGCTTCCCATCATCATTTGGTCATTTGGTTAGCTTGTTCTTTAGGAATCATTTAAACCATTCTTTATTTTTTATACAAGTATGATATTTAGGATAAGCCAATATCATATATGTCATGTTCTGACAAGATTTCTATCTGCAGTTGCATAAACCAGTGACGGTTGAGGATATGGAGTCTGCATCAAACCCTGGAGGTACAGCAACAGATTGACCGGCTTGCGGATTTTGTTTTTTCAGCCAGAAGTATATGTACCATTTTTACTTAATTAGCTAATTAATTGAAAAATACCGACTCTTGCTGGCTAATGTCTTATACGCACAAACATTATACAGTGCACACACAAATGGGATAGCACACAAAGAAATGATGGCAGCACAAATGAAAGCAAGCTCTAAAACATGATAAAACTGCTACTACATGTGTAGCGGTTTCGGGTTGGTGAGTTAGTTGATGAACTTGAACCATATATTTGTGTCAGAAACATAACCCTGATCTGGAATACTTAAAATCATATAACTTGAACACAACCTTAGTAACCTATATATCTAAACATGTCAAATGTGTTGTAAGTTGGTTGTAATCAAGTTATAGGTAAACACAACTTCTTTATTAAATTCTTTAGATGTTAGAGCTATAGAACCTAATTGTTTTCATGCTATGTTTTGTAGCGTTTGGGATCATGTGACCCTAGTGTCATGAAAGCTCCATTCTCCACACCCTCTGTGATTAAGAATTCAGTCATCGTGACTTGAAGATCGGTATTCTGTCTATTTGATTCGTCCCACAGTCTCAATTCTTTTTCTTATTCATCATCATAGTTTCTTTGTCCCCTGTTAGAAATTAATCTTGATGTTCAAGGGTGTATACGGGTGAATCAAGAAAGATGAGGGTGGAATTAGTTAACATGTAAAATGAGTCAAGATAAATATTAGGAAAGTATTGAATGTTTTGGCTGTAAATGTGCTATTATTCTAGCTATGCTTGAGCTGTGATTTCATAGTAATGGTTAGGAGTAGTATAAAAGAGGATTAATGTATAGAGTTTTAGTTGTGGTCTTTTGTAATTGTGTTTGAGCTGTGATTTCATAGTAATTTAGGTTAGGAGTAGTATAAAAGAAGATTATTGTATAGAGTTTTAGTTGTGGTCTTTTGTTTTTCATATTAATAAAAAGTCGTAGTTGTGGAAGACATATTGGGTTTTGTGCGAGGCAGAATGTAAGGTTGTGTGAAGCTGTGATTGGAAGTTAAGAAACCTGAGCGATTCAGGTCACCACTGAAAAGATTTAATCTTTGAGGGATTATTCATATATGGGACAATCTGTGTGACACAGGTCATGACAAGAACTCAGAAAAGCAAAAGGCGAGAAGAGCTTGTTGATGTTTGCAATCAAAAGAAACAATTGGCAAGTGATTTGCTAGGAAGTGAGATTGTTGTGTTGCTATGATAGCAGGTTTGCAAGGCTGTAAGCAAGGAAGAAAACAGACCAGAAGCTGTGTGAGAGAGAATAGGAGCTATATGAAGTAGATCTGAAGATCGATGATTGATCAAACTTGGAAGAAACATGGTTCCAGTGATTGGAATTCAAGACCAAGGTGGTATAACATCAAGATTAAGGGTGAGAATGTTAGAAATTAATCTTGATGTTTAAGGGTGTATACTGGTGAACCAAGAAAGATAAGGGTGGAATTAGTTAACATGTAGAATGTGTTAGTCAAGATAAATATAAGAAAGTATTGAATGTTTTGGCTGTAAATAGGCTGTCATTCCAGCTGTGTTTAAGCTGTGATTTGATAGTAATTTAAGTTAGGAGTAGTATAAAAAAGGGTTATTGTATAGAGTTGTGGGTGTGGTTTCTCACAAAAATCATTGTTGTCTTTGTGATTTTGTGACCAATTGGCAAACATCCCCACCCGTTGGTGGTTTGATGCCTGTCGAGTTGAAGCAAGACTTTGGTGGCCTAAGGTTGGTCAGTTGTGGTCTTGATAACAAAGAAATATAGGTGTCTTGGTCATTGGTTCATTTGGTTTTCACCAACCCATCAGATTCAAATGAGACCGGTTTTGTTGTAGTTGTTCAATCGGTTACGTCCATCTAGATTTTTATCAAAATGGGTTTTAATAGTTTTTATATGTTGCATTTTTTATATTTTATTTTATATTTTTTATCTTTTTTTTATTTTTATTTTTATTGTTTTGTGTGTTTGTAAACATCTTGACCTATTAAGCACAAAAATTTCAAGGATTTAAGGTCAACTTTGACTCAAGTCAAAACCAACTCTATACGGAATACAAGTCAAAATTAACTTTGACCGAAGAAGGTGAAATCTCATTTTGAGCAAATTGGACACAAAGTCGACATCATACTGCACCAACATCTAAAAGCAATGTTCTCAGAACCGGATCGGACGTCGAACCGACGTCTTGCTGGTTCGGTGGTCGGACCGGTTGGACCGGATTTAACTATATTTTAATTATATTTATATATGTAATTAAATATAAGTAATTTATATATGATTTATACATATATTTTATAGTTATATATAAAACTTAACTATATTTGTATATCCGACGTACTAATTTATGGTTTAACACCCCGTTTTTACCCACTAAAATAAAAAAAAAATTGAAAACTGGTCGGAACCGGCCCGGTTCGCCGGTCCAACCGCCGGTTCGGGTACGACCGGCCGGTTTAACCTACCAAAAACGAACCACCCCTGACCGGACCAAACCAGGCCCCGATTCGCGGTCGAACTGGTCGGACCGGCCGGTCCGATCCGGTCTCAACAACAATGTCTAAAAGTAGATACTAATCAACCTAAATTCTATTGGTTAATACACAAATTTGCACAAACGTTGATTCAACCTTAAGTTTTAAATAAAAGGTCTATAAAGAACGATACATTTCATTTTTAATGGGATTTTGCTTCTAACTCTTGACCCACAATTAATTTCATTTGATTCCTATAAACAAATTCTTCACAACTTCGTCACCCTCACACCATTATACCATTAAAGATTTTTTATTGGACATAATTATTTGATGTTTTAAGGTCTTGTTGGGAAGATTTTCGGTGTTTTTTATGTGAATGTGGATTGAACATGTTTTTTTGGTGTTTTGTGTTCCCTTACCATAGATGTTATGGATTCAAGCAAACACCTAAAGCAGGACATGAAATATTAGCTAATTACTTAAACCCCAAAGCACAAAATGGACTCATACTATGGGGTAGGAAAAGGTGTTGTGGGTGACTCATGTTTAGGATTCCAAGCATATTATCCTCATTGAACACATCATGAGAAACTATGTGAAGAAAAATACCACTATGCACAAAAAATATATCATAGACTTGAAAACTTGAACATACATCAAGTGTTATGAATGAAAGAAAGACAATTTGCAATCATATACTTAGTCTTTTTAGTTTTTACACATGCGTAGTATACCACTTCTTGTACTGGTCATTTTTTAGCAAGACCAATGGCTTGATGTGGACTCAAAACAGAAATGAAACATATTAACACAGTTTTGACTTGAAAATTACAACCTCAAATCTTAGAATTCTGGGGCACATCAAGAGTAGGGATGGAAACACAAAACATACTATAGTTACGGCATTTGTATGAGGAAAATATCGTTGATCCTACTGTTTCTTTTCTTCCTTGTTAGCGATTGCTTCCTTCTCGCGCGCTTGAGCGCTAGGCGGAGTTGCCATTGACGCGTACTTCTCCGTCTTCCCCAGTACAATCTCAATCTAAATCTCATTTTTAAAAGAGAAAAGAATGTTAGTATTGATGGTTTCTTTAGCTAGTAACATGAACACCATTGATAACACTATTTGAAGATCACCAGAAAGTAGCACATGTCATCAAACATATTTGTTAAACATGTGCATTTCATGCATGTATTAATGATTTATTGATCTCACCCGAGCCTTTTGAATGAGTCGTCCCCTCGTTTCATCCTTCATGCCGATTGTGGATGTCACGACCTCTGTGGGAAGCAAATTTTTGTTATTGACACTATCATTTGAAATATGAATATGAATGTGTGGTGTGCTTACTTTTCTCAACAGCAAGTCCATTGTTCTTGAGTATCTCAGCTACTGTAACAACTGTTGTAATTGCTATAACAAAGTGAAAGAACAAATAATTCATTTAATATATACATATCACGATTATTTTATGAGAAGATGAAATCACATTATTGATACTAGAGAGAGGTTGTACCCATGCCCAAAGCCGAGAGCTCAACTTCATCATGTTGTTGAATATACCTCTACAACACAATAAAAACAAACAAATCAATGAGAATAGTTAACCCCGTAATTTATTTCAATTAAAATCTAAAAAAAACTTATAATACAAATATCAATATATCATTCATCAATCTTTATGTTCTCTATCTAGATTTCCCGCGATTTTATACGGCGGGCATATAACGAGTCTTAGGCTTTTTGTTTTAAGGATAAACACAATGTAAACACATACGCGATAATATATTACTCATAAAGTAGGGTCTTGAGAAAGTGATATGAGTACGTATCTTACCATGAGATAGAAATGTTGTTCCTAAAAAGATCCGAATCAAAAGTTGTTTTTATTTATTTATATTTACAACGTAGAAAGGTGCAAGTTTCATAAAGTATATGTTAATAGTAGAGGAGAAAAAGGAGTATGATAGATAAAGGATCACGAACCACGTAGCAAGTAACTAGTACCGATGTCTAAAAAGAAAAGTCGTGCATGATAACAAAACAATGTTGGATGAGAATACTATCGTTGTGACATGAAACAACCTACCTTTGCAAGATTGACATAAAAGAACAAAGGCTTTTTGGTGTTGGAAACTTGAATCCGGTTCTTCTTGGGATGTTCGGGGCTCGTGATAATAGGAGTGACGGCAGTTTCAGTGGTCATATCTCTAGCTTGGAATGGTCTCAAAGAGACAACGGATGTATGTTGTAAGTATAATCTATATTTACTGCCTCTCTCCCTATGTCACTTACGTATTATGTGCGTCAAAACATACAGTTAGGGACCTGTGCACGTAGAACCGTATTAAGTATTAAAATATGGTGCATATATATGCCCTGTGCGGTAACAAAACAACTTGATTTCCGTTATGTTGCGCTTAGGTTGACTCGGTAAAAAGGCCATTTTGTGTCCAAATGGGTGGTTGTACGAAATAAATGGTATAACACATGTTTACATTGTCTTTTATAACCATTGCTACTTATTCGGAGAACTCATGGTTGAAGGAAAAAAAATGTTATTGTTCATTTATTTGTATTATAAAATATATATGGTAGATATTGATCCAACTCAAATTACTATCATCTTTATCTAGTTAGTGGTTATGGACTTGTATAAAACCTTACAAATTTAATGCTCCTTTTTAATTTTTTAGTCATATTTGTGATTCACTTCTACCCATGTAATGTCAAACATATATATACGTTAGTAAATGAAAACTTAAGTGTATGACACATCAAAACATGTTATGTGAAGTTGTTATTCCATCATGTATGTACATGCGTGTATCAATATTAACTCGAACAGATGGAGATCTAACACGATTCGATCTCGAATGAAAGTACAAACACCTTGATGATCAATAGATAAATGTGGCATATCTTAAGCTTCACACAACTGCTTTACTAGTAGACTAGTGAATCGTGTGAAACATACCTACAACATCAGCATATCTTGTAGAAGCCAAGTTCACATGTTATCGTGTGAGATCTTACTCCGCATATTATAACACTAGAGTTGCCCATGCATGATTACATAAATTTCTCGTATTTAATCTCCACTCCAGATTTAGTGAGCTTTCAAACCCAAAACAAAAGTGTTCTAGCATTAATCATGACTCCAAGCACATCAATATATTGGCCAAGAATACTCAATCAAGAAAAGGTCCTATGTAAGGGGTTATTCAACTTGTCAAAGGCTTCAATTTTGCTTTAGAACACCAAAACAAAAATCTCTATCTTATATTTTTTGTTAGATATTTTAGTGTAATTAGATTGACTACATGACTAATGTGATCATAATATTCACCAAACAAGTCAGAAAGTGCGAAGAGTACGCTTGTGTGTGAGTTTATGTGATTATCGATATTAGAACCTTATAGGTTTTCATGGGCGAAACCCATAATAAAGCTAAGGGGCTTCCAAGAGGGCAACTCCTATTGACGGGTCCGGGGGCAACGCCCTTGGTAGGTGGGTCCAAGAGGTAGAGCCCCTAGTTGAGGTCAAGTGATTTTTTATTTTTATAAATTTTGTTTTATTAAAAATGAATTAAAATTTGATTTTCTGAAAATTTAACATTTGAGATTCAGGGTGAAAATGACGTAATTTTTATACAATTTTCAATTTAAATGAAAACTACGTTTGACATTTTCTGCCCAACCCCCTGCAAAACATTTGGATTCATCTTTGGTCATTTCTTCTTCTTTTTGGTTCACACATTTACACACACACGATCTTGATTATAATCTGAGTTTTATTTAGTTGTTGTTTTTAGATTGAACCATCGAATAACTTTAATACGAAAGGACAATATACGACTCTCAGTTTCACCCAGAGTTTGATCATCTAGAAAAACGAATTCTCTACGTTTTTGCTCTGTAACACCCGGACCTCCAAAGAGTCCGTTTAAGTTAAATAAACATGCGAAATTTGGACCCAGAAAATTTCATTAACAGTTAACTCCAAAATTATGTGTTTCGTGTCAACCGACACTCAAAAATGAGGTTTAACAATCCATTTACATAAACACATAATAAGAAGTTTCAAAATAATGTTAACGCGTTAATTTCTACAAAAGAATCGCGTATGCAAGTCCCGTTCGATCCTTGTATACCCTGTCGATCACTTTAGCCTTCCGGTCCCGTAACACCTGAAAACACACGTTTAGACATCCATTAGTTCATAGGAACTAAGTAAGTACACTCTAACATTCATTTCGGGTCTTTACGGGGGTTTAAACGGACTCGGAACGCGTTAAATCGATAATCGCCAAAATCTGAGAATGGACCCTACCGTAACTTACGGTGGGTACCGTAAGTTACGGTAGCCCCAAATTTTGCTACGGTGGAATCATTCTGGCTTACGGTAGCCCATTTCGCCCAGGGACCTACCGTAACTTACGGTACCACCGTAAGCTACGGTGGACCCTGCAGCAAAAACATCATTTTTGACCCGTTAAGTGTCGTTTCGCGTTCCCGAATCACCCCTTTCGATCCCGATTGTTCCAAACCCCTGGAAATAACATATTTTAACCTATACGTGATTCCCACGGAGTTTCAACGAGTCTAACCCGACTCTTGGCAACATACCAAAATTTTTCTATTTATTTGGTATTTAATGCCTTAATTAACCCATTTATGGTTCGTTTGTTCTTTAGAGTTCCCGACCGTCCCGACAACCATGGAATCGATCTATTATAACATATTACATATGTTTGGTGAGTTCTTAGACCCAACCCATCCCATTTGCTTATCAAAACGCAAATTTCCTTTTTATACCCAATTTGACCCGTATAGGGTCAAAACCCATTTTAATGAGCGGTTTGCCATTCTTTCATGAACGACCGCTTTCCTTGGCGTTACCCAACGTTCACACACATTGCAAATCGTAGGGATAACCCTTTACCCTAGTGTTCACACACGATGTGAATCACTTTAATTCGGGTTTATCCTTGGCGTTACCCAACGTTCACACACATTGCAAATCGTAGGGATAACCCTTTACCCTAGTGTTCACACACGATGTGAATCACTTTAATCCGGGTTTGTCCTTTCTTCCCATTTCCATGGGACGGTCACGTACGTCGTGACTCGTTCTGTTCCACAACCATGTGGTATAACACTAAAGTGTTATTTTCCTTTATGTTCACGCACGTCGTGAATCATTTGTCATAGAAGCTCACATACGGTGCAAGTCAACTATTTATCCTTTTTAAAACGTGTTTCATTTTGTTTGAGCTTATGAGCACATGGTCACACACATTGTGACTCATGCCTTTACTTTGTTATGCTCAATTTAAAGAATGTCTTACCTTGAGTCCGGAAGGTTTAAGTGGTCAATCAAACGTGTTCTTTGCCGGTTCCCTTGGATCCGCTTGCCACACCACTTCCTATTACCATTTTAAGGACCCATTTAACACATAACATTCATTTAATCACACATATGGTCTATTTGACCATTTATCACCTTTAACCTACAATCTAGGCTTTCACATTGCACATTTCTTGCAATTAAGTAGTTCATTCATGTTTTTCATCTCATTGGAGCATTTTATCAAACACCTTATGTGCATAACTTAACATATTGGTTATTTACTAGCTTTTAAACATCATCAAGCTAGTTTTATACCCAAATCACATAACACACATGTTATTCATCAATTTTCAACCAAATGTTATGCACATAATCATATTTCTACAAGAATGAACATGGATTCTACAACTAGCAACTAGTTTACATGAAGAATCCTTAGTTTAACCTTCTAGTAACTAAACCCATTTCCATGTTTCATGTAAATCTTCAATTAAGGAGAAATTACACATCTAGTTACCATACTACACACATGCACATGATCATCTAGCACTATAACACTAGGGTTTCATGTTTAAACCACCAATTTCTACCCCCATCATGTGGGTGGCGATTCTACCCCTCAAGAACATCAAATTACACTTACTTGTAGCTCTTGATGAGATGAAGAATGATTTCTAGGGCTAAATTTCGGATCTTGCACTTGAATCACCAACAATTTGAGCAAAGAGATGATCAAAACCCTTTTCTTCTTCTTCTCTTGAAAGAAACGTGAGTGAGTAGATGATGCTCACCAAATGTATGGCAAATCATACATATCCATGTTCAAGTTTCATCAATTGGCAAGATCCACCCCTCTAGTATCATTTTTCATGTTTCCACCACTATTAACTAACTAGTAAATCTTCTAGTTAAGTCTTAATTATTTAACCCTTAACATATTTTACAATATTGGGTTTTAACACATGATACGTTAATTGTATTTTAATTACATAATACGAATTTCGGGTCGTTACAAGTCTCCCCCTCTAAAGAGAGTTTCGTCCCCGAAACTTTACATACTAATCAAATAGATGAGGATAAGACTTCCTCATTTCATCTTCCGATTCCCAAGTGGCATCGGACCCCTTACGATTCTTCCATTGCACCTTCACCTGATCGAGTGTTTTGTTTCTCAGTTGCTTGACCTTTCTATCCAAGATAGCCACCGGCTTCTCGATATAGTTCAATCTGTCATCAACTTCCAAATCCTCGTACGGGACATAGGCCGACTCGTCAGCCAAACACTTCCTCAAGTAAGATACATGGAATGTGTTGTGAATTCCTTGAAGCTCTTCCGGCAATTCCAACCGGTAAGCAACTTTACCCACACGTGCGATGATTTTAAATGGCCCGATAAACCTCGGACTCAATTTTCCTCGCTTCCGGAATCGTATAATACCCTTCCATGGGGAAACCTTTAACAAAACCAAATCACCCACCTCAAACTCGATGGGTCGTCTACGCCTATCCGCGTAAGCTTTCTGACGGTCTTGCGCCGCCTTCATGCGAGCACGGATTTGCTTAATCTTTTCATCCGTATTCATTATCGTATCGTGGCCCGCGAGTTCCCGTGGACCAATTTCTCCCCAACAAATGGGAGTTCGGCATTTTCTTCCATATAAAGCTTCATACGGAGGCATCTCGATGGTGGAGTGGTAGCTATTATTGTAAGAAAATTCCGCCAAAGGCAAATACTCATCCCAACTACCCCCAAAGTCAAGAACACACGCTCGTAGCATATCTTCTAATGTTTGAATGGTTCTTTCACTTTGTCCGTCAGTTTGGGGATGGTATGACGTGCTTAGCAATAGCTTTGTCCCCATCTCCGCTTGAAATTTCCTCCAAAACTTGGAAGTAAACCGTGTGTCTCTATCGGACACAATCGACACGGGCACCCCGTGTCGTGACACTATTTCGTTCACGTAAACCTCCGCCATTTTCTCCGAATTGTAAGTCTCACGAATGGGAAGGAAATGAGCGCTCTTGGTCAATCGATCGACAACAACCCATATCGCATCGTACCCTTTCTTCGTTCTTGGAAGTTTAGTAATCAAATCCATTGTTATCTTTTCCCATTTCCATTCCGGAATATCCAACGGTTGCAATTCACCATGAGGTTTTTGATGTCCCGCCTTCACTTGCAAACAAGTTAAGCATTTCTCCACGTATTTGACAATATCGCGTTTCATGCCCGGCCACCAATAGTTAACCCGAAGGTCTCTATACATCTTAGTCGCTCCCGGGTGAATTGAATACTTGGATTTATGGGCTTCATCTAATAGATCATTCTTCAAGGTACAAGTAGGTGGTATCCAAACCCGACCCCATCTTGTTTTCAGTCCTTGACTATCATCTTCCAAGTTTTGAGTTTGACCTTTGATTCGATTTTTCTTCAAATTTTCTTCCTTTAGCGCTTCAGTTTGTGCTTCCTTGATTCGTTCAACCACTTCGGATATAACGGTTATCTTCATTGCGGTTATTTTGATAGGGGTATGATCCTCCTTTCGACTCAAGGCGTCAGCCACGACATTGGCCTTTCCCGGATGATATAGGATTTCACAATCATAATCCTTTAGCAATTCCATCCACCGCCTTTGTCTCATGTTTAACTCCTTTTGCGTAAAGAAGTACTTTAAACTCTTATGGTCCGTGTAAATCGTACACTTTACACCATATAGATAATGCCTCCAAATCTTTAACGCGAACACCACTGCGGCTAGTTCAAGATCATGGGTTGGGTAGTTTCTTTCATGCACTTTCAGTTGTCTCGAGGCATAAGCAATCACCTTGCCCCTTTGCATTAGAACACAACCCAAACCGGAGTAGGAAGCATCCGAGTATACCACAAAATCGTCGGTTCCCTCGGGTAAAGACAAAACCGGAGCTTGAGTCAATTTCGACTTTAACTCTAGAAAGGCTTTCTCTTGCTCTTCACCCCATAGGAACTTCACCTCTTTCTTGGTAAGCTTGGTTAAAGGAGAAGCAATCTTAGCAAAGTCTTGAATGAATCTCCGATAATATCCGGCTAACCCAAGAAAGCTTCTAATCTCCGTGGGAGTCTTGGGTGGACTCCATTTGGTCACCGCGTGAATCTTTGTGGGGTCTACGTGTATACCCTCCGAGTTTACCACATGACCCAAGAATTGTACCTCTCGTAACCAAAAGGCACACTTGGAGAATTTTGCGAACAATTTCTCCCGACGAAGCGTTTCGAGAACTTCACGCAAGTGACAAGCATGATCACCCTCATTTTTAGAATAAATAAGGATATCATCTATGAATACAATGACAGATCGGTCTAACATGGGTCGGCACACCCTATTCATCAAATCCATGAATGCTGCCGGGGCGTTTGTCAACCCGAAAGACATCACAAGGAACTCATAGTGCCCGTATCTAGTACGAAATGCCGTCTTGGGGATGTCTTCTTCCTTTACCTTCAACTGATGATAACCCGACCGTAAGTCGATTTTCGAAAACCACGATGCACCTTGCAACTGATCGAATAGGTCATCAATCCTAGGCAATGGGTAACGATTCTTAACCGTCACCTTGTTCAACTCTCTATAGTCGATACACATCCGAAGACTTCCATCCTTCTTTTTCACGAAAAGAACCGGTGCTCCCCAAGGTGAAGTACTCGGACGTATGAACCCCTTGTCTAAAAGATCTTGCAATTGTGTCATTAACTCTTGGAGCTCCGATGGCGCCAAGCGATAGGGAGCCTTTGCAATGGGTTTAGCTCCCGGGGTTAGGTCGATTCGAAACTCGACCTCCCGTTCCGGTGGGACTCCCGGCAAATCCTCCGGAAAGACATCTGGAAAATCCCGTACAACCGGAATATCTTCCAACACTTGAACTTTCGTTTCCGTGTCTATTACATAGGCTAAGAACGATTGTCCTCCATGGCTCATGTATTTCATCGCTTTAATCAAAGAACATAAAGCTACGCCACCGCGTTTTGCACCTTGGATTATTACCTCATAACCACTCGGAGATATCAATTGGATGCACTTGCGATTGCAAACTATATTGGCGTGGTACATGGAAAGCCAATCCATACCAATTACTACATCAAACTCCCCGAGTGTCATGGGTATTAAGTCGACCGAATAATCCTCACCTTCGATGGTAAGTATGCAATTTCGATAAACGTTGAACACTAAGAACGTTTTTGAATCCGCTACCTCAATCTCTAAAGGACTAGGTAAGTTGTCTAACACCATGGAAAAATGACTCGCAAATTTAACCGAAACAAACGATCTATTAGCACCCGAGTCAAATAGCACATAAGCAGGTAGTGAGTTGACGAGAAAGGTACCCGTCACAACGTCGGCTATAGATTTGGCTTCTTCAGCCGTAATCAAGAAAGTTCTCGCCTTAGCTTTTCCTCCATCACCCTTTTTCCCCGAACCTTGAGCAACCGAGGATTGACTTGTACCATCCTTCTTTAGTTCCGGACATTCGCTCTTTTTGTGGCCCGGTTTGTAACAGTTGTAGCACACACTTAACGGGCTTGTGCATTGAGATGTCGAATGACCCGACTTTCCACACTTGAAGCAATTTTTAGATCCGTATCTACAAACTCCCCCATGCTTCTTTCTACAAATCTTGCAATGTTTGGAGTCTTTGTCGTTCCCAGACTTGTTTGATGAAGATGAAATCTTGGCTTTCTTAGACGAACCCGTCTCCGTTTCAGCCGCACGCTTCTCCCCACGATCAACTTGCCTTTTCAATTCCGCTTCTCGATCCCTAGCACAATCGATAAGCTCTGCTAGAGTTTCACATTTGGACGGTGTAAGAAACTCTCGATACTTGGCACTCAACATGCCATAGTAGTGGTTAATCCACATCCTTTCATCCTGGAGCAACTGTGGGCAAAACTTGGCTTTGTCGTAGAAGATGGCCGTGATGGTATCAATACTTTCGTCTTTTTGTCGCAACTGTAGGAATTCTTCTGCTATTCTGTTGATAGCGGCTTGTGGGCAAAACCGCTTTGTGAACAACTTCTTAAATTCTTCCCAAGTCATACTTTTGATACCTTCCCGCCCCTTCTCATCCCGTTGCAATTCCCACCAGTCTTTAGCTCGTTCCCGGAGTTGGCTTGCAGCAAACCTCACTTCGTCAGATTCTTCACAGTGTGAGGTCTCAAAGGCACTTTCCATATCTTTGATCCACCTTTGACTAAGTAGTGGATCTACCTCACCCTTGAACGTTGAAGGGTTGCATGCAACGAACTCCTTATAGGTCACTTTCTTTGTTGGCCTTTCAGTTTCTTTGTCAGCCTTCAGAGCCACAAACTCTTGTTGAATGAGATCCCGTAGATCTTTGCGTACATCCTCGATGTAGCCCGGCAATAAAGCCTCAAAAGCCTTGCCAACTTCCTCCTTGACCATTTCCCGTGTTGCATCATCGGGATGGGTCTCGTGATTCTCTATATTGATCACGTGATCGTCACCAGCCATGACCTAAGACTGTGACAATTAAATTTTACATTAGTGCTAGGTACGTCATCTATAGCATATACACCGATGCTTATGATTCTACTATCACTAGGGCCTAACCCTATTCACACAATACCCATTTCCATCCTTAAGTTTAAAACAACATCCCTAAGAACCCATTCGCGTGCCTTTGCTTGTTGTTAGGCTGGCCAGGCCTAGCAACAAGCTCACCACACGGATGCCTTCTTAGTTCCTTTGTTCCAAACTTAAGTCAAGAAGCTAGGTTCAATCAGTTCATATGGTATATATCATACATATATCATACATATATCATACATGTGTCAAGCTTGTTACGTTTATAAACGGCACACTAACCTTGTACCTTTAGGCTCAGTGATCGGCTTCTTGGATCGAACGTTTGCATTTCTCATATCTAGAGCTCAAAAGTTTGAGTCCAAGTGTTCGCGACGCACTTGAATCCCTCAAACCGTTGGCTCTGATACCAACTTGTAACACCCGGACCTCCAAAGAGTCCGTTTAAGTTAAATAAACATGCGAAATTTGGACCCAGAAAATTTCATTAACAGTTAACTCCAAAATTATGTGTTTCGTGTCAACCGACACTCAAAAATGAGGTTTAACAATCCATTTACATAAACACATAATAAGAAGTTTCAAAATAATGTTAACGCGTTAATTTCTACAAAAGAATCGCGTATGCAAGTCCCGTTCGATCCTTGTATACCCTGTCGATCACTTTAGCCTTCCGGTCCCGTAACACCTGAAAACACACGTTTAGACATCCATTAGTTCATAGGAACTAAGTAAGTACACTCTAACATTCATTTCGGGTCTTTACGGGGGTTTAAACGGACTCGGAACGCGTTAAATCGATAATCGCCAAAATCTGAGAATGGACCCTACCGTAACTTACGGTGGGTACCGTAAGTTACGGTAGCCCCAAATTTTGCTACGGTGGAATCATTCTGGCTTACGGTAGCCCATTTCGCCCAGGGACCTACCGTAACTTACGGTACCACCGTAAGCTACGGTGGACCCTGCAGCAAAAACATCATTTTTGACCCGTTAAGTGTCGTTTCGCGTTCCCGAATCACCCCTTTCGATCCCGATTGTTCCAAACCCCTGGAAATAACATATTTTAACCTATACGTGATTCCCACGGAGTTTCAACGAGTCTAACCCGACTCTTGGCAACATACCAAAATTTTTCTATTTATTTGATATTTAATGCCTTAATTAACCCATTTATGGTTCGTTTGTTCTTTAGAGTTCCCGACCGTCCCGACAACCATGGAATCGATCTATTATAACATATTACATATGTTTGGTGAGTTCTTAGACCCAACCCATCCCATTTGCTTATCAAAACGCAAATTTCCTTTTTATACCCAATTTGACCCGTATAGGGTCAAAACCCATTTTAATGAGCGGTTTGCCATTCTTTCATGAACGACCGCTTTCCTTGGCGTTACCCAACGTTCACACACATTGCAAATCGTAGGGATAACCCTTTACCCTAGTGTTCACACACGATGTGAATCACTTTAATTCGGGTTTATCCTTGGCGTTACCCAACGTTCACACACATTGCAAATCGTAGGGATAACCCTTTACCCTAGTGTTCACACACGATGTGAATCACTTTAATCCGGGTTTGTCCTTTCTTCCCATTTCCATGGGACGGTCACGTACGTCGTGACTCGTTCTGTTCCACAACCATGTGGTATAACACTAAAGTGTTATTTTCCTTTATGTTCACGCACGTCGTGAATCATTTGTCATAGAAGCTCACATACGGTGCAAGTCAACTATTTATCCTTTTTAAAACGTGTTTCATTTTGTTTGAGCTTATGAGCACATGGTCACACACATTGTGACTCATGCCTTTACTTTGTTATGCTCAATTTAAAGAATGTCTTACCTTGAGTCCGGAAGGTTTAAGTGGTCAATCAAACGTGTTCTTTGCCGGTTCCCTTGGATCCGCTTGCCACACCACTTCCTATTACCATTTTAAGGACCCATTTAACACATAACATTCATTTAATCACACATATGGTCTATTTGACCATTTATCACCTTTAACCTACAATCTAGGCTTTCACATTGCACATTTCTTGCAATTAAGTAGTTCATTCATGTTTTTCATCTCATTGGAGCATTTTATCAAACACCTTATGTGCATAACTTAACATATTGGTTATTTACTAGCTTTTAAACATCATCAAGCTAGTTTTATACCCAAATCACATAACACACATGTTATTCATCAATTTTCAACCAAATGTTATGCACATAATCATATTTCTACAAGAATGAACATGGATTCTACAACTAGCAACTAGTTTACATGAAGAATCCTTAGTTTAACCTTCTAGTAACTAAACCCATTTCCATGTTTCATGTAAATCTTCAATTAAGGAGAAATTACACATCTAGTTACCATACTACACACATGCACATGATCATCTAGCACTATAACACTAGGGTTTCATGTTTAAACCACCAATTTCTACCCCCATCATGTGGGTGGCGATTCTACCCTCAAGAACATCAAATTACACTTACTTGTAGCTCTTGATGAGATGAAGAATGATTTCTAGGGCTAAATTTCGGATCTTGCACTTGAATCACCAACAATTTGAGCAAAGAGATGATCAAAACCCTTTTCTTCTTCTTCTCTTGAAAGAAACGTGAGTGAGTAGATGATGCTCACCAAATGTATGGCAAATCATACATATCCATGTTCAAGTTTCATCAATTGGCAAGATCCACCCCTCTAGTATCATTTTTCATGTTTCCACCACTATTAACTAACTAGTAAATCTTCTAGTTAAGTCTTAATTATTTAACCCTTAACATATTTTACAATATTAGGTTTTAACACATGATACGTTAATTGTATTTTAATTACATAATACGAATTTCGGGTCGTTACATGCTCCTATAAAAACACAAAGAGATGTACACACATCTACATATCTTGTATATAATGAAAAAAGATCAAATAAATACTCAGCATGGTTTAGCCTATACAAGCCTACATTGTTTAAAAATTTCAAATCAAGTGCGTGAAAAGCTCCTCCATGATGTGAATCTTGGGTATCCTAGACATAATCTAGAGTCATATTGAATTGTTTATCATTGTAAGACAAATTTTGATATTCCATATAAACTTTATATTATATCTAAATCTATTTTCATTTGTTTGATAGTTTTATCTCTCATTCCGTACGTGTTGATTTCATATGTTGAGACATTTAATGGTTACCCTAACCCTGAACCAATAGTAGTTGTAATCGACATTAATTGTAACCCTTGACTAGTAGTAAGTTTTAATAAGTTTCGTCGGTTGGAAATCTTCGGTTTCAATAGCATCATGTTTTAGTTGCAAGTCTTGGTTAATTGCATGTTTAAGAAAGTTGCAACTTCAAGCAGTTGTAAGTTCTCAGCGATTGCAATTCTTGATTTATTTTGTATCGTCAGTCCCAATTATTTAGTGTCAACAATCTCCCCCTTAATCAATGATATTGATTTGTTCTTCAAATTAGATTCATTTGATTTAGATTCATTTACATTTAGCTAAAACCCATAAACAAACAAACAAACATACCCAGTATATCTCACTCAAGAGCAGGGTCTGGGAGGGGTAGGTGGTGACGAGTCTTTCCTCTATCTTGGGAGATAGAGAGATCGCTTTCGAAGAGACCCCCGACTCGTTAGCTAAAACCCATAAAAGAAGATAATTCAATACATTGAAAGCTTGATATGATTAAAAACCATGAATAGGACTTTGAAGTCTTAGAGAGAGTGTCAAAAGTTCTTTGAATGTGAGATAAACAGTTATATCTTGATAAACCAAAAATTTCTATTGCAATGAAAGTATGTAGGTTTGTGACAACTTAACTTCACATAACGTCATTGGTAGCTGCATCATCCAAACACAATACGAAACGAGTTTTGTCTTTATTAATCAAGACCATAATCATTTACCCTAGTATGAGTGGTGCTTTACAGTATAGAATCAACACCTGTGAATGTAAACTAGTATTAATACTTACATGTTGTGACTAGTACGACTATCCCCATCGCGCGCCCGTGACCGGCCCGTCACCGACGTGGACCGCGCCCGCCGGAAGGGCGGCGATGGGGTGCGGTGCCCGTGAATATGTTGCCCGTGAAGAAGGGCGGTGGAAAGATGGGGTTGGTGGGCCCCACCACCATAAATAATAATTTTAAATTCAAATGTTTTAAATTAAAATATTTTAAAATCTTTTAATTAAAATAAAAATATAAGTATAAAGTTTTAATTAAAATAAGTTAATTAAATAAAAATATTTTAATTTTTTTTACATTTGTAGTATAAAGTAATTAGTTAGAGTTAATTAAATAATAATTTAAAATAAGTTAATTAAATAATAGTTTAAGTATAATATTTTAAATTTTTTTACATTTATAGTATTAAAATATTTTAAATTTTGTTACATTCATAACGACTACTTTTTTTGTTGTTTCTATCTATTAATTTTGTATCGTCGTTTTATTTTATTGTTTTACGTTGTTGTTTTTATTTTATTTTAATTAATATATTTATAATAATTTAAATATCTTTATTTAAAGTAAATTAATAAAAAAAATATGAGGTGGAAAAATAAAGGTGTTTGTGGGAAGGATAGTGTTGGGGGTAAAAAGTGTTTGTGGGAAGAATGGGTAAAAATGAGTGAAAAGCTGATGTGGCATGCTGATTAGGACTGTTTATAGGAAGGATGACCTGTCTAAGTAAAAGTGTTGGGAACATTCTAAGTAAAACCGTGAAAACAACTAACATCCCAATAAAAAAGTTCACGGTTAGGTTAGTTTTATTCAATTTTTACGTTAAACCATAATCCAAACCTTTACGGTTTCATGGTTAAATATTAAATACCCCTCGTTCCCAAAGCTTAAAAACAACACCACTTAAGTTTTCAAACCCTAATCAACCACTGCTTCTGCTCTGTTAGGTGGCTCGTTTTCACACATAATCTTCTTTTTTTCTTTGTTTTTTCTTGTTGAGGTGCTTATGCCGTTTTTAATCGATATGTAACCTGTAATATATTTAACTCTGTGCATGATTTATATGTTTGATATTCATAGTACTATAGAAATGACGAATGAAGATGTAAATGGCGGAGAAGGAGCCTCCAATGCAAATTTAGTGGTGCCCTTGCTACAGTCGAAGAACTGAATGAAAAAGCCGATGAATTGACGTTAGCGGACTCCTCAGGTATTACAATTTGCATATTTTTGTTTTTATGTTTTGAAGATGATAAGTTTTGATTTATGATTCAAGCCGATTACTTCCCCGAAACCAAATTGATAGCTATTTGAGAAATGGACTTCTACTACCTTTAGGCAAAGTATGAGGTGGAATCTAGTTCTGTAATGAAGGGAGAATAAAGTTTTTCATACACCTGCATAATTCTTGATTTTACTATCTGTCGAAGTTGTTATGAATGTTTCATTTTGATAAAAGAAGACTAGGTTAATGTTGTATCTAACTTTTGGAATACTGGTAGTGTTTTCTTTTATGCAATGAGGATACCATGGGAAAGTACTATAACAATGAATAGAAAAAAATATACAAGCTCAACAATTCAACAGCAAGACCCCCACCAATTCAGGGGAAAAAAAACCCAAGAAAATAACTTAAGCGAAACTAGCGATATGGATCATGTACTAGGCTTCAGGCCCGACCCATGGATGATATTTTAGAACCCAGCATTAGATAAAAACAAAATCTAACTCCAGCACTATGCCAGGGCTGACAATCACTTTGCAAAAAAGCCCAACACCAGCCAAAGCACATCAGTGAAGTTCAGCAGGCAGGGGATAAGTAGGATATCTGTTGTTGTAGCATCACATCACCTTGCCACCAAACTTCCGGTTATGCTGCAAATTTAACAGTATCAGATCCACTTCTATAAGCTCACCTCTGCTGCTGATCTTCATGACTGATCTTCTAGCTGCCAGCACTCTTGCTTAAACCAAAATAGTACACTATACTGATGGTATGATTCTCCTGTTCATACATGTCACCAAACTGCATAAGTATTGAGTTTGCTATGAATTTGGATGAAGCAGATGGTCTCTTTATATGTGCTCTTAGTAAACTTTAAAGATAAAATTTTCAGCTTTATAAAGATCATATGAAGCACACCATGTGGTTTAACCATAGAAGCTTAACATCATCTTTTAGTTAGAACTAGATAAATTTAGTAGGGCAGTAATAGTTTAATTTCACGTTGCCGCATACTGGCAAAAGGTGATTTTTTTTCTTTTACTTATAGTTTTCTTCACTTGACATGCCAAATAAGAAATTAATTACAGTCTAAAGATGTGATATTGTTAGGACATCACATGCTGTTATGGTTGGGGGATGGGCTCAATTATAAAAATGGCATGTGCTGGTGTAAGGTCAATAAGCAATTATATATAATGCCAGCTTATGCGATATCTTACCATTCTTATCCATTACCTAGAGGGGGACTTCTATGTTGACTTCTTAATTTCCTTAATGTTTTGTCGCACCTAAAGCTATGGCTTCTAAAGCTTCTAGTATGTGTTATATTACTGGTAATATGATGTGCATTCATGAACTCCGTCCAACAAATTATATTTGCATGTATATTTGCTCTTAGGAAGCAATGCAACCCAGTCTATATAATGCTTTGATTCTTGCTAATCTGCGATTTAGTGGTGTTTGGCATATGCACATATAGTAGTTTGAAATATGAACCATGAAGCAGATCTAAGATCTGATATGCTTATATGTAACTGGAATATGCATTTAATCAAGTATCGAACTATCGACCTCTATGTTAATTGGTATATGAAGTGACTTGCTTATCCTGAATTGATTCAAATGGTGCTTCTTGCTGTATTGATTATCTGTGATGTTAGTTCATGGACCCCAAAGCTCTTTTGCAAAGCTGTTAACTTTAGTGAAGTTAAGCTGGTTTGGAGGTTCGGAGCTAGAATGAACTCTGAATCGACTCTTTACTCTAACTGTATGAGAAAAAATAATAGTACCTGCAGAATGCCAAATTATACTTGCTTCCCAAAAAGAATGTTTTCCTATGCGCTTTATTCTAGTCCAGTGTGGAGGCATCAGTATGTCTTTGTATTTATGTGTACAATCTGTTCACAGAAAAAAACTATTCAGAGTAATTATATGAGCAAGTCCTAGTGGATCTTACTTTCTATTTTTTGATAGTATCTGCTAGGCAAATTTATTAACTGCACTTGCATACAGAAACTGGTTCTCAGGAAGCTGCAAAAAAGAAAAAGAAGAAGAACAAAAGCAAGTAAGGCTTATTATAAGATTGCCCTTATGTGACCTGGCCGCTGGGTTTGACAATATCACCTAATTCTCCAGTTTTCTTATTTATTGTTATTTGTCACCCCAGGAAGAAAAAAGAAACAAAAGAGCAAACTGATCCACCTACAATTCCTGTTGCGGAACTTTTCTCGCTAGGAAACTTTCCAGAGGGTGAAATTCAGCAATATAGAGACGAGTAAGGGCCAACTTTTACATTAGTCTGCACTTCATTTTTTAATGGCCTTTTTGAATTACAATACCTTTCTGTCTACCCTCCACTTTGTTGCTTAGTAATTTGTGGAGGACTACATCTGAAGAGAAGAGAGATTTAGAGCGCTTAGAAAAGCCTATGTATGACTCAATACGGCAAGCTGCAGAAGTTCATCGTCAGGTTTTTTCTTTTGTTTTGTCTCAATGATTTTTAGCAGAACTAGTAATTGGATTTTAAGAAATATCAAATATATCTTACTGCTTCTGTTTTTAAAGTATGATGGTTTGTTTTAGGTCCGGAAACATATGAGGAGCATTATAAAGCCTGGAATGCTGATGGTTGATCTGTGTGAAACCTTGGAGAATACTGTTCGCAAGTTAATATCAGAAAATGGTCTGCAAGCTGGCATTGCATTCCCTACAGGATGCTCATTAAACTGGTGAATATTTTAAATCTTCACAATGATCACTGTTAACCAGTGCTTGGCTTAAGTAGTGTATATTGTTGGTTTCCAATTTTTCATTGATAAGTCTTAGTTATATCTTTATAAGATAGTTATTAGGATTTTATTTATAGGTGGGTATATTCATTAGTATTATTAGTTAGGGACTTATATAAAGAGGTATCAGGAGAATTGTTACATCATGTTGAATGTGGTTGAATAAATAGGGTGAAGATTTGAATCTAGCGCTGCGTCATCGGAGAGACAGTTGACTTCTTGAAAGTCTGTCTTATTTTGTGGTTTTGTTTGTTAATTGCAGTCGGGTCATAACAGTTACTGTCTCATTTTTAATATTAGTTGTGGTTCTTTGTTATTTTTTTCCTTTTATGTTTGTTCTACTTTCCAGATTGTAAAACATATTTTACCGTACAGGGTGGCAGCTCACTGGACCCCAAACTCTGGAGATAAAACTGTGCTTCAATATGATGATGTGATGAAATTGGATTTCGGAACTCATATAAATGGTTAGTAATCAGAATGCTTAGCTGCTTTGGCTCTCACTTGCAGTATTTTAGTCATCTCTTTAATTTGTGCATTTTTTTGATATATTTTGGGTTGTAACACATTTCAGGACACATAATTGACTCTGCATTCACAGTTGCATTCAATCCTATGTTTGATCCATTACTCGAGGCCTCCCGTGAAGCCACAAATACTGGTATAAAGGTGAGCAATGTGGAGTGAGTAGTTATGGGTGATTAATGTGCATCATGCAAATGAAAACTTTGCTATAAGTTAAAATATTCTACTTCTATCAGCAGATGCAACAGTTTTCTTCTTTTGTTGTTCGAAAGTGAACGCAACATTTCCTTTTGGGTAATTTTTTTGCTCTGATTTTATTATGTCTACTAGTAACTGTTACATGATCTTTGTAACGTTGATTTGCTATTTGGTGCCTTAGTTTCTTCATTTTCTTATGGAGACGCATTTTAGATATCTGACCAACAGTCAAACCCTCTCACTAGATCATGTTTCATGCCAAGTGTTGCATTTGTTTTCGTAGTGAAGGAGTAAAATAAAACATGGCTTACATGAACTCTTTGTGGAAAGGCTCTTTATGGTTTATTGCAATATAGGTGTAGTTTGTGTTGGATAAATTGGATCAAGCAACACAAACAAACAACCGGTTTTGACCCAACTCTAAGTCGACTCTTTCTATGCTGTTATTGATCGGAAACCACACAAAAACTTTTTACAAAGACCCCTATTTATACCACTCGTAACCTCGCCAAACAAGCAATCTTTATTTTACTCAAATACCAACTCCTAAAATAGCACAACCTATCCTTATTTGACTTGATCTCCTACCAAGATAAACATACAAAACAAATAACCAATAATAAATAAACAAATCTATTTTGTTTCAAATACTAAACGTAAATTCAAACTTTAATTTATGTGCTACTAGTTCTCCAAGATTCAGAATTATTGCCTTTATGGTGTCATATTGGTAATCAATTTTCGAACTTCTGTTTTATGGTATGTAGGAAGCAGGAATTGATGTACGTCTATGTGATATAGGTGCTGCAATCCAAGAGGTCATGGAATCATATGAGGTAGAAATTAATGGGAAGGTCTTCCAAGGTATTTTCTTCATTAGGCTATAACTTGACCATGATACTTTGCGAGTTCTTTAATTGCATGGTTTCAGCATCATAATGGATTAGTGTAGATATGGAAAGTTTGACCCATTTATCTCCAAATGAGTTGAGATTGAGAAATTTCATACATTACTAGTCATACGTGTAAACTTTAGAAACATTTACAACTTTTAAATGTTTACAACTTTTAAATCTCTTTATAAATAAGGGTAAATATTCTTGCGTTTCATATTTAATACAATAGTTCATTAAAATTTGATAATAGGAACAATAAAATGTTGGAAGGTTAGCCCAACACAGCCAAATTGTTCTGTTACCCCTGCCCAAATTGTCACCTATAACATAGATACAAGCACCTCGTATTCGATAGGTTTTAACAATGCTTCAAATCATTTTGTTTACACCTTGAGAGATCTTACTACTCTAATCTTAAGGAGATTCGTGTGCATAGGCCATTTAAGTATCTAAAATATTACACCAAGGGCACCAAATTTCCATTTTAGTTTCGTTGATGGCAATTTTGGCCAAAAACTTGCTGGTAAATATTGAAAGTAAATTTCATGGCTTTATGTGTGTCGTAATTTATAATAACATTTTGGGTGCCCTATTGAAAGGCAGTTAAAGGTTGTGGTTTATAATTGGCATTAATGGAATCAAATCTATGCTTGGATCACATGCAATGCTGTTATGATTTATGGTGGCCATGGTGCCATTATCCCAAAAAGGGTACTCTTTGAACTTAGTTGATTTGTCTTTCGTCAAAATAGCATTGAAAAGAGTATAGCGTTACTAACTTTACAATATCTTAATATCTTTTAAAATTTACAAGTTGTCAGATCAACAGATTATCTACATTGTAGGAACAGAGTAATTTTAGTATTTAACTTTAATGCTGCAACATTCGCAGTGAAAAGTATCCGGAACTTGAATGGACATAGCATTGGACCTTACCAAATTCATGCTGGGAAATCAGTTCCAATTGTGAAAGGAGGAGAACAGACAAAGATGGAAGAGGGAGAATTCTATGCAATTGAAACTTTTGGATCTACTGGTAAACTACTTGTACTTTCAATATCTTTCTATTGAGAAAGAAAAAATAATAGTGGGCATACAAATACATTTATTATGTTTTATTGTGTTTAGGGAAAGGTTACGTGAGAGAAGATTTGGAGTGCAGCCATTACATGAAAAACTTTGATGTTGGGCATGTTCCATTGCGATTGCCAAGAGCAAAACAGCTTCTTGCCACTATTGATAAGAATTTCTCTACCCTAGCTTTCTGCAAACGTTATTTAGATCGACTAGGGGAGACCAAATATTTAATGGCTCTCAAGAATTTGTGTGATGCTGGTGTTATTCAGGTATGTCCAACCACATGGTCTTTTTTAAACTTATATTTGGAATTTGTTTGCGGTCATCTGAAGAGTGCTTACACACTGATTGTGGACCTATGATTTTCTTTCAATATCCTGTTCATAGATCGAAGGGTCCGTTTTAAATTAGCAATATACAAACATACAGTTTTTGCACTTTGAGATGCCTTTTCTAAGGTAGAAGAAAATAGAACCAGGACTTTCAACTTTTAAACTTTTGGGATCCAAAGAAGCTATGTCATAGTTTTCCTGAAGGTCCTACGTGCTTAAAAATTGGTAAAGTTCACAGGTAGTTTGGGGAGGAGGTTCCTCACATGGTCATGAAGCCTATATGATAATGTTGGTGCTCTAGCTGACATTAGGTCAAATTCAATGTTAACTCAGTTCTGTTTATGTTGTTGGGGTTTAGGTTTCGGCCAAAGACAAGGGGCAGGGCAGCCGGCCCTAGCCTAATCCCGATTAAGGAGACTTCTTAATTTAATTTCACTATTAACTGTAATTTATGTATTAAGAAATAGAAGGGTAGACATTTGTATTTCATCACCACCTCAATTATAAATCAAACCAGGAAACAATAATTAGATAGTTAAACTTGTAATAAATAATTATTAAAAAACATTTTTAGAAGAAATTATAATAAGAAAAAATAGTTGGTAGTTAAAATTGTAAATGAAAGAAAGAGAAAGAAATAATAAAAAAAGAATATAGAGACAAGGATGGGGAATGGGATGTGGGAGGTTTTTAGAAAATGAGGTATAAATTTAGGAATGGTGATTTTAGTTAAATTATAGTGATGGGGATGTGGAATGAAATGTAATTATGTAAATGCTCTAAACAACTTGGAATCAACCTACATTAGCCCGAAACATGTCAAAAACTTCTAAAATGGTATTTTTATACTATATGCTTGACTTAAAAAACCCTCACTTTTTAAGCACTTTACGCCTAGGCTCAAGGCTCATTCTTCGCGCCTTGAGTGTGCCTTGCACCTTCGACAACTATGAGATTAGGTTGATCTACCATACAACATTTTACCACTTTTTTGGATATTATAAATAATTAATGTATTAAATGCGTTTATGTAACCGTCATTTTAATACGAGTTCCCCTTTTCTCCACTTCGTATTTCCTTAATTTGTTGGTTCTCCTGGCAAGTCAAATATGAAAATCCGTAACAAGTTCTTGTTTTGCAGCCGTATCCGCCATTATGTGACATAAAGGGTAGCTACGTCTCTCAACATGAACACACCATATTACTTCGTCCAACATGCAAAGAGGTTGTGTCACGAGGCAGTGATTATTAGCTCTACTTGTATGTAACTTATCATCTCCCAGACACATAATAAACTCTCTGATTTTGAATTACTTGTGTTTTTGTGTACTATGAAGAGACTGCTTATCAATACCCTTTTGGCCTTTCGTTTATTAATATTTGTATGGGTTGACTGAGTTTTCTATTTTCATATTATGGGTTGATATTAGTTTCACCGTGTGCTGTGATCGACAAAAACTGTTCATGATAATGTAAGATATTAGTTTGGCCCGTTTGCTCTTGACTACAAAAACTGCTCATGTTACTGTATGGGATTAGTTTGACCTGTTTGCTATTGACTACAAAAACTGGATGTGACAGTAGGATATTAGTTTGACCTGTGTGCTGCTATTGACTGAAAAAATTGTTCGTTACACTACGATATTAGTTTGGCCCATGTGCTTTCACTACAAAAATTATTCATGTTGGGGTGAGGTAGTAGTCTGATCTAGAGGTGCACAAACCGGTTTTTGTTCGGGTCCGAACCGGACCGGTTCCAGGTCAACGCTTGCAGACTGATTTTTGACCAAGAACCGGGTCGGGTTGGAACCGGTTTTGGGTGGGGAAAAACCAACCCGGTTGGAACCGGTTCGGGTCCTAACCAAACCGGGTCAGGGTCCAAGAACCAGTTTTGAAAAACCGAATTTGTTTTTTTTATTTTTTTAATTTTAATTAATAAATTTTAAATTATACAATTTAACTAAAAATTAGTAAAGTAGATTAATTAAAACAATAGTAAAGTAGATTAATTAAAATAACTACAAATATATTTTATTGAGTGATGTTTTTTTAAAAATTACATTAAAAGTAAACTTAAAACTAAACACTTAAATCGTTGCGAAAAATAAACATAAAAAATTACATTAAAAATAAACAAAACAAAACAAAAGATACATGTTGCGAATACAAGTTTTTTTAATTTAATCGTCTTCGTTGATTTGTGTGTCAATGCGTTGAGACAAATCATAAGCGAGTTCTTCGTCAAAGAGCGGTGACGGTCAAAAACACCCTCAAATGGCTATATTACCGTTTAAAAAAAATAAAATTTTAACGGTGAAACCGGTTTTTTTACCGGTTCTTGAACCAGGTTGGTCAAAACCGGTTTCAGACAAAATAATCCAAACCGGTCCCAAACCGCCGGGTTTTTCCGGGTTGGAACCGGTTTGGCCTAATACATGTTCCAAACCAGTTTGGGTTGGGGTCGGTTTTCCGGTTCGAGTCGAGGACCCGGTTCTTGTGTGCACCTCTAGTCTGATCCATGTGTTGCTATGACTAAAAAAATGTTCATGTTACAGTAAGATATTAGTTTAACTGTGTGCTATTGACTACAAGAAGCAAAAAGTCTCATATTCAGTCACTGAAGTGATCTGAACATACAGTGTTTGCATAGTAGCAGAAGACATAATACATGAAAATGTTTTTGGTTTGATCTTTGAATAATACGAGTCTAAAGTTCTGTTGCTTTTGAAGCTGCGCTAAAATGGTGGCGGATATGATGTTGATGTGTGCAAGTACATCATCAAACAATATGAAAGAGTGTGGAAGTATTCTTATACATGGTTGGTCATGAAATTGTTTTTGGTAAGACTAGGTTTGAGCAATATTATGAATATGAAAATATTTTTGGTTTGATCATCGGAAAATATGCGTTTAAAGTCATGTTACTTTTGATGTTGCACTAAGAAAGTGACGAATATGATGTTGATTGTTGCTACAAGGATCTTGATCAAGTGATTAAGAACCAGGAGCAGTGCTAAGTGAAGTTTATGCTTTGGCTCAGGCTCAGATTATCAGTGGTGGATGTGTTCGTGGTTTTTGTGATGGTCCCATTTGATCATGGACGAGTGGTATTTATAGTATTTGTCAGCTTGGCTGGATCCAAGACTGACTTACTCTTCTGGTACTTGTCAACCTAGGATTTGGGTCTACATTCCCTTATGTAAGACTTTGTATCCTTTTTGGTGCAAATGGTCTTCTGGCTTAATATTAATGCATCTTGTCTTGGATAGTTGACTTTCAGCCTATTGGTTCTGCAAATGGTTTCAGGTTCTTGGACTTATGTGTTTTGTTCCTTAGCGTCCTGACTTTGTTCGTTTATTGCCCAATGACGATTGTTCTTCTTTGTTGAGGCGTTCTGCTCAATATTCTCAAGTGTTGGATTCCAGTAACTTAGACGTTTTATTGGTGTTGCCGCGGCTGGAGGGTGTGTCACATGTGAGCCGCGGATTGGAGGGTGGCGTATGTCATGTTGGCCGCGGCTTGGAGGGTTGTGGTTGCCTCGTGTTGCTTAGTTCGCCATTATTATTCGTTTGGCTCGTTTAAGATACGTTACCCCATCACATGTGATGGTCTTTTGGCCGTGGCTTACGCGTGTGATGGCCGTACGGCCGCGGCTTATGCATGGGATAGGCTCCCGGCCGCGGCTCGTGTCCAGGTCCCTTCCGGCCGCGGCTCATGCTTATTTTTAACTCGTGGTTTCAGCTTTTTTCTCTGATATTGATCCCGGGTTTGTACTGGTACCTCTTCAAGTCCCCCAGTCCAATGTTATGATGTTAATCATGACGTTGGACTATTCCTTGGTTTTCTCCTGTCTTTTCGGATGTACTTTGACGGCTTGCCTCGAGTATTGTGTAGTCGCCCTACTTTTAACTTTTGATTATCCCATCTAGGGGTAGTGTGTACCGCGGCCACCCCTACAACTCCTCGAGCCGTTACCTCGTAAATCGCCGCCCCTCTTTTGACATTGAGCCCGGGCCTTACCCTTTTTCTTCACCACTTCCCCTATAAATGCAAGACCCTCTTTTTCATTTGCATCCCCCACCTCTCTCAAAAATTCTTCCCTCATTGTTGCCGTGTCCCGCGGCTGCTGGCCCGCTGCTCTCTAGCCGCGGCTGCTGCCCCGCTTCCGTTCTTGTGCTACGGCTTGCCATCCGAGATCAGTGCCGCGGCCGTTTGTCCGGGTTTTTGCTCCTGTGCCGCGGCCGCTTGTTCGAAGCTTGTGCCTGTGCCGCGAGTTGAGTTTTTGAAGGTCCCGCGGCTGTTTCTCCACGTGCGTAGGAGCCGCGGTTGTTCCCCCGTGCCGCGCCTTGACTCGCGGCCATTTCCTTGTGCAGTGATTTTACCCGTCGTGCTCTTCCTTATCATTGGTTAGTTACTTGCCTTGTTTCTTTATTTTCTTATGGAGTGTAGGAATGACATGCGTGTTCAAAGGTCGGTTATTAGCGAGGATTATTTGAATAACTTTGTGACCCGATATGGCATAGACCGTAGTTTGAATCCCTTAGTTCCACCTCCTCATTCGTCGGTTAGGGATGTGCCTCCCGGCATGATTGCTCTTTACTGTTCGTTTTTTAGTTTTGCAAACTTTAGGATTCCTATGAGTCGGTTCCTGTGCATTCTTTTGCGTTATTATGGTATACATCTTTCGCAAGTGGTTCCACTTGGTTTAACCAAGGTCTTTCACTTTGAGGTATCGTGTCGGGCCCATCAGTTAGTGCCCGAGATTAGTCTCTTTCGAGCTTTCTATAAGCTTGCTCATGTTGGTGATTGGGTTACCTTCGAGAAACGTAAGGCGCCTCGTCCCTCTCTAGTGTCTCGATCACTTACTAGTTTGAAACATTGGAAAGACCACTATTTCTTTATTTCCGCTAGTATTATCCCTTTTGAAATGAGTTGGTTCCCGGCTCGGGAAAGAATTGATGATCCGTTGCCTGAAGCCAAGGATTATGATGCGTCTGCTTATGACACCTTGAAAGCCATCCCCACAGCATTGCAATCCTTTTCTGAGCATTTTCTTGTTATGGTCGGCATTAGCCGTAACTGGTCTGAGCCTAGCCTGCTGCCGTGTATTTCTTATAAGGCCCAACGTAAGTACTTTATTTTTTGTCGATATGCATCGTTTTTGCTAACTTTACTTGCTTTGATCTATTGTTCCTTTTCATAGGTATGGGGCTGTTTGATCGCATGAAGCTGTCTGCTAAGGATGACGTTACTGAACATACTGAGCCCCTTCCTCTGGGTTCCCCTCCGATTTTGGAAGCTACTAGTGATGTCGTGGTTCATGCTGGGGAATCTATTTCCGGTTTTCCAGAGAAACGTAAAGGTTGTGTTGAGGAAGGTTCTACGTCCATGAAACGCGTCAAGACTGTTGTTAAGAGGCAAGGTTTAGGTGCACCAGGCTTGAAGCCCCGAGACTCTCCTCCTGCTGTGGCTGGGATGGCTGGTGCATCTTCAGCCGCGGCCGGGGATTCCTCGACTGAGGGATCGTCTTCCGACTCCTCTTCTTCTGATGGTGATTCGGCTGAGTCAGGGGATGATTTGGTTCGGGATGAAACTGTTGCTGATCCCCATTGTGGCTTTACCGAGGCCACTGGCTTGAATCCTCGCGAGAAGTTTATACCTGATTGGAATCTGGTTAATAGCTCACTCCTGACTACTCCTGAGCTTAGTAGGGAGTATATGTACTGGGCTCGTCCCCCTGCTGAGTCTTTGAGGCTTGAAAATTTGAGCAGGAGAGAATTGTCTGACTCTGGTTGTTCTTCTCTTGTGAATGGTTTCTTATCTTTTGTTGAGATTCACAATCGTTGGCTTGTAAGCAACAAAGAAGCTCGGGAGACGAAGAAACAAGTCTTGCGTTTGACTGACGATAATGCCTCACTTAAACTTCGTTGTGAATCGCTTGAGAAGGAGAAGAAGCATTTTTCAGAGATTTTTGATGAGGCTGGAAAGAATCTTTCTCTTCAGGTGGATGCTAACCGACGTCTGAATGCTGAGTTGAATGACCTCAAGAACTCTTCCTCAAAACGAATTGCTGAACTTGAGGCTATGGTTTCTACTCAGAGATCTGATAGGGAATGGATTGTGTCTACCGGCATCGGCTTGGCCTTCAACAAGATCCGTAATAGTGAGGAGTATCTTGGTACACTGGCGGAGCTCTTCTCCCTTTCGGAAAAAGTTGGTTATAATGCAGGTTTGTGGCTAGCAATATTAGTTCATTGGTATTCTGTTATTGCTAACTTCACTTTCTGATTAAGTTAAATGTGTTGTAGGTTTGCTGGATGGTGCTCGTCTTGTTACTGAAGGAAAAAGACCTGAAGATGCGTAGAATTACAACAAGAATGCTTTGAAGGAATTACGCGATCTTTCCAAAAAGTTTGACGAAGCTTCTTTCCCTATGGCTGGATCCATTGCTGCCCTTGCTGCCTCTGATCTTGATGTTATCAAGGCTTTCCTTGCTACGCCGTGATGTAGGATTTGCTTCTTTTGCTAGTGGTCTTTTGTTGTCTTGAACTAGTTTCGCCTTATCTTTGTTGTCGTGTCGTTCTGACTATTATCGTAGTTTCTTTTGCTAGTTTATAATTGTACCCAACTAAACTTGCACGCTTTGAAGTATGGTTTGCTTGTTGTCTTATTAATCCTTGTCTTGTGTTAAAGGTTTGTTGTTACTATTCATGATGTGTATGAAACGAAATTTGACCTGAACGATATAAACCGGAGTATTTCCGGGCTTGGCTGAAGAACAACATTACCCTGAGAAAGGGTTGGGCCGCGGCTGCCCCCCTCTAAGGAGGTTGGGCCGCGGTAGCTTACCTAAATTTTTGGATCGGGATGTTACCGGATTGTCATGTTGACTTCTCACGCTTTATTTCCTGCTTGATTTAACCCGGGTATTATCGAGTTATTATATTGATTTTCCCCAGCCTGGTTACTTACCTGGGTCAACCCAGGTGTCATCGGGTTGTTATGTTAATTTTTCAAGCTTGGTTACTTGCTTGAGCCAACCCGAGGGTTATCGGGTTGTCATGTTAATTTTTCAAGCTTGGTTACTTGCTTGAGCCAACCCGAGTGTTATCGGGTTATTACATTGATTTCTCAAGCTTGGTTACTTGCTTGAGCCAACCCGCGTGTTATCGGGTTATTACATTGATTTCTCAAGCTTGGTTACTTGCTTGAGCCAACCCGAGTGTTATCGGGTTATTACATTGATTTCTCAAGCTTGGTTACTTGCTTGAACCAACCCGAGTGTTATCGGGTTATTACATTGATTTCTCAAGCTTGGTTACTTGCTTGAGCCAACCCGAGTGTTATCGGGTTATTACATTGATTTCTCAAGCTTGGTTACTTGCTTGAGCCAACCCGAGCGTTATCGGGTTATTGCATAGTTATCATAAGTTATAAGGCACAAATGCTTAGATGTAATTACTGGTGTTCGTTTACACCTTCTTTCTGAAAATTGAATTACATCGGTTACATCTTGGTTACCCCATGATTACATATAGCATTTGCGGAGTTGCGCTCCATTCCATGTGCGTGGTACCTCCCTACCATCTAAACACCTGAGCCTATACGCTCCATTCCCTCCAACCTCTATCACTTGATATGGGCCTTCCCACCTCGGCCCCAACTTCCCTTGGGCTTGGACTCTGCTGGCTTCATTGCTTCTTAAGACGAACTCTCCCTCTTTGAACTCTTGTCTTTTTACACGAGCGTTGTAGTATTGCTCTATCTTTTTCTTGTATTTTGCTTCTCGTATGGCAGCTGCCATCCTTCGCTCCTCCAACAGATTTAGATTAGAACGCAGCTCCTCTTCGTTATTTATTTTCGTAGCTTCCGTGACTCGAATTGTTGGTAAGCCTATCTCCGCTGGTATCACAGCCTCCGATCCATACGTTAAGCTGAAAGGCGTCTCTCCATGGCTTGTTTTCGGCATTGTCCTATGAGCCCAGAGCACGCTTGGTAACTCCTCCACCCAATTGCTTCCTTCGAAATCCAGTCGGGTTTTTATGCCCTCCACTATACTTCTGTTGACTCTTTCCACCTGTCCATTGCCCTGCGGGTGTGCGACCGAAGTTAAGATTTGCTGGATCTTAAGCTCGTCACACCAACCTTTGAATGGGTTTTCTGCGAACTGTTTGCCATTACGGTCACTATGAACAATGGGAGCCCGAAACGACAAATGATATGTTCCCATACGAATTTCTTCACCTGCAACCCTGTTATCGATGCCAGGGCCTTAGCTTCAACCCACTTAGTAAAGTAGTCAACGGCTATTAGTAGGAATTTCACCCTTCCTACGGACTCCGGGAAAGGCCCCACGATGTCCATGGCCCATTTTTGAAAAGGCCACGCGGCATTAACCGGGATCATGTCATTCTTTGGCCGAAAACACATTGGCGCGTGCCTTTGACAACTTTCACACTTCCTGATTTCTTCCACGGCACTCTGGTGCATCCCTGGCCAATAATACCCTGCACTCATTGCTTTAGCTACCACCATTCTTGGTCCTGCATGTATCCCGCATATACCCTCGTGTATCTCATGTATCACGTACGTGGCCTGCTCCTTGGTCAAGCACCTTAAAGATGGCCCCAGGTATGACCTCCGGTATAAAACTCCCTGCTGCATTTCATAATGCAAAGCCCTTGCCTGTATTGCTCGTGCTTCCCCTTTCTCCGCTGGTAGAAATCCTTCAGTTAAAAATCTGACTATCGGAGTCATCCATCCGTCTTCTTCTCTTGTTTCAACTGATGATACTTCTGGTTCTTCGATGGAAGACCTTTGCAGCACCTCTACCTTAACCTCCTTTGCAAGATGGCTAAATGACACTGAAGCCAATTTACTCAATGCGTCGGCCTTCTTGTTTTTACTTCGCGGGATATGCGAGATGTCACGCTTCTCGAAACTGCTCATTATCCGTTTTGCCTTATCTAGATATCTCTTCATGGTGTCCTCCTTTGCATCATAGGATCCGTTAATCTGGTTGGCCACCAGCAGTGAGTCCACATGGGCGTGCAATTTCTTAATACCCATTTGCTTGGCTAGTCTTAATCCGGCTATTAAGGCCTCGTATTCTGCTTCATTGTTTGAACTCTTGAAAGCTAACCTTAAAGCATAGGTTAATTCCTCCATGTCAGGACCTACTAGGATCAATCCTGCTCCGGAACCCTCATCATTTGATGCGCCATCTGTGTGCAGACACCACTCTTCAGGTGGGAGCTCTTCCTCCTGCATGTTAGGTGCGTCTTCCTCTTCCTCATGAGGTACCTCAGCCAAAAAGTCAGCCACTACCTGCCCCTTGAATGCCACTCTCGGCTTGTACTCGATCCCAAAGGCTCCGAGTTCAATTGCCCACTTTGCTAGCCTCCCCGAAATCTCGGGTTTCCTCAACACCTGTTGTATTGGGTGCCCGGTCCTCACCTCGATTGGATGAGCTTGAAAGTAACGCCTTAGTCTTCGAGACGCGTGCACCAGGGATAGTGTGAGCTTCTCCATGGGCGAGTACCGGGTCTCCGGGTCTTTCAATGCTCTACTGACGAAGTATATCGGGGTTTGCTCTCCTTCTCGCTCGGTCATCAGCACGGCACTTACCGCGCCCTTGCTTGCCGATAAGTACATTACTAGCTTCTCCTTTGGGAAAGGAGCTACCAGCCTTGGCAGGTTACAAATGTACCCCTTCATTTGCTGGAACGCCTCCTCTGCCTCCTTTGTCCATAAAAAGTCTTTCTTTCTTAGGCAGTTCCGTAGGGTGGTTATAAACGGTAGGGTTGTTTTGATAAGAATCTGTTAAGGGCCACTAATCTTCCATTCAACGTCTGCACATCCTTTACTGACCTGGGAGATGGCATTTTCAGCACTGCTGCAATCTTCTCTGGGTTGGATTCAAAGCCATCCTTTGTTACAATTACGCCGAGAAACTTTCCTTCTTCCACTCCGAATGAGCATTTTTTCGGATTCAGTTTCATGTTTATCGCCCGTAGGGTACTGAATGTTTCGGCGATGTCCTCGAGCAGGGCATTCTCGTCACGACTTTTGATGACGACGTCGTCTACATAGACCTCGATGTTTCTGCCGATCTGTGATTTGAATGCTTTGTCCATTAACCGTTGATAAGTGGCACCGGCGTTCTTTAGTCCGAATGGCATTTTTGTGAAGCAGAAAATGCCGACATCCGTGTAAAATGATGTCTTGTCTTCGTCTTCCGGTGCCATTTTGACCTGATGGTATCCTTTGTATGCATCCAGGAAACATTTTAATGGAAAACTTGACAGAGAGTCTACCTTCAAGTCTATTTCTGGGAGGGGATAGCAGTCCTTTGGACAGGCATTGTTGAGATCTTTAAAATCAATGCACATCCTCCAGCTACCATCACCTTTTTTTACCACTACTGGGTTGGCCACCCAAGTCTGATATCGGACTTCCCTTATAATACCCGCTTGCAGCAGCTTCTTGACTTCCTCTATCACAGCTTGGCTCCGCTCCTGCCCCATATGGCGACGCTTCTGGGCCACAGGTTCCTTGGATAAATATGTTTTTAACCTGTGCTCTGCGATATCTCGGGGAACTCCTTCCATGTCGGAGGGTTGCCAAGCAAAGACATCTAAGTTGTTTCGTAAGAGGTGGTAGAGTCGATCTTTAGCCGCGTCACTTAGCTGTCCTCCTATCACGATCTTTTGCTCTGGGTATTTTGGGTTAACCACCCATTCTTCTTGAGTTGGGCACAAATCTTCTTCTTCCCGGGAAGCAGTCCCCGATTCCACTGCTTTTACCTCTTTGCCCTCCCTACTAGAATACATTGTCACCACTCCGGTAGGGGTTGGGAATTTGATTGCCGCATGCACTGTGGATATCACTGCTCCCAGAATGCATAACCCCGGTCTCCCCAGTATGACATTGTGTGATGAGTCCGATCGTACCACAAGAAATGTGATTACAACTTCCCTCTGGCCCATGCTATTTCCCATGATTACTGGGAGCTGGATCTGGCCTATTGGCCACACCACTTCCCCGGAGAAACCCGTTAGTTGATGGGCTTGGGTGTTGAGACCCCTCCTGACTTCTTCATCCAGCTGTAAGAAGCAATGCTCGTACATGATTTCCGAACTACTACCGCTATCTATGTATACCCGGTGCACCTGATGCCCTGCGATTACTGCTGATATTGTTACGGGACCACTGGCGAAGCTTCCACCATGGATTGGAGGGAAAGAGATTGCTTGGGCCATCCAGGGTTCCATGTGGTCAGAACGTCGCTTCTCCCCACACCCTCCAGCGCGCACCATGAAGATCTCCTTCCTCTTTTCTCCTGCTTGTGGTGTTTTCTTTAGTTCCCGCAATAAATGGGCCAGTTACCCGGTTTTGACTGCCACATCGATCTGTCGTTTTAACGAGAAACAGTCGTCGGTTGTATGGCCGTTTTCCTTGTGAAATTCGCAGAATTTGTTCATGTCCCGCTTTACTCCGGGTTTTTGTGGGGTAGGCTTCACGAAGTTAACGTTTTCTGTTGCGAGGATCTCACTGGGGGTCTTGGTCAGCGGTGGTAAATTGACGGGTGAAGTGCGTGTGTGGGGTGGAGGGTTGACTGTGTGACGCTGATGGAAAGGTGGGCCTCTAAAGTGGAAGTGGGGTTGGAAGCGTGCTTTTTCCCAGGGTTTTGGAACCCCAGACCGTTTTGGCAGCTCCCAAGTGGGTGGCACGGGTTTCTTCCCACTTTTTTCTCTCAGTTGTTCACAGGCCTTCTTTCCCCTGACGAGGGCCTTTGCTCTCTCCAACATTTCTTCCACTGTCTTCGGCAGATTCTCGTGGAAACGCTCCACTAGTTGATCGTTCTTTACTCCGTGAATGAAAGCTGAGATCCGAATCGTTTCCCCTGCGCCGCGCACTTGCATGCTCTCCTTTGAGTATCTGGTGATGAAATTTTCTATTGACTCGTTGTCGCCTCTTTTGATGTTATGAAGCTCGGTAGGGTCTCTGACTGATCTTCTTTGCTGGCTGAAATTCTTCAGGAAGCTGCTTTCCAGTTCTTCAAAGTTTCGTATTTCCCCTGTTGGAAGGCTGTCAAACCACACCCTAGCTGCTCCGGTCAGCGTCTGGGAGAACATGTGACACCATACCGGGATGGTCCACTGTTCCACCTCGGCTGCTCCTACAAAGATAGCCATGTGATCATCAGGATCACCCGAACCATCATACTTCCCGATATTGCTAGGCATCTTGAGCTTAGGTGGGAATGAGAACTCCGCAATTTTCGGGATGAATTTCGATCTTGACTTCGCCGTTGAAGGCCGATACGGCTTGTCAAACTCGTCTTCGTGGTCTGGTTCCGGTGGTGGTCTTCTTTTATCTACATGATCTTTGCTTCTTCTTCCATGTTCTTCTTTATCTGGTGGTTCCTCGTACTCCAGACGCATTCTTACATCTTCAAAAGGATGTTCCTTTTGATTTAACAAGGACTGGAGCTGGTCTCTGTTCTTGCTAACAAACTCTAGGGTGATCAGTCCGCTTGCTGGGTTTTCTGTCTCTGGCACGACACCGGCACCGGATAAGGGCGGTGTTACCAGATGTTCATTCACCGTGGTGACAATGTTGCGATTGTCACGGGAAGGGGTTTTCTGACCTGAGTCCATAGCAAGTCGTTTTTGCGTTGCTAGGGTCCCACGGATGGCGCCAAATGTTGCTACAAGGATCTTGATCAAGTGATTAAGAACCAGGAGCAGTGCTAAGTAAAGTTTATGCTTTGGCTCAGGCTCAGATTATTAGTGGTGGATGTGTTCGTGGTTTTTGTGATGGTCCCATTTGATCATGGACGAGTGGTATTTATAGTATTTGTCAGCTTGGCTGGATCCAAGACTGACTTACTCTTCTGGTACTTGTCAACCTAGGATTTGGGTCTACATTCCCTTATGTAAGACTTTGTATCCTTTTTGGTGCAAAGGGTCTTCTGGCTTAATATTAATGCATCTTGTCTTGGATAGTTGACTTTCAGCCTATTGGTTCTGCAAATGGTTTCAGGTTCTTGGACTTATGTGTTTTGTTCCTTAGCGTCCTGACTTTGTTCGTTTATTGCCCAATGACGATTGTTCTTCTTTGTTGAGGCGTTCTGCTCAATATTCTCAAGTGTTGGATTCCAGTAACTTAGACGTTTTATTGGTGTTGCCGCGGCTGGAGGGTGTGTCACATGTGAGCCGCGGCTTGGAGGGTGGCGTATGTCATGTTGGCCGCGGCTTGGAGGGTTGTGGTTGCCTCGTGTTGCTTAGTTCGCCATTATTATTCGTTTGGCTCGTTTAAGATACGTTACCCCATCACATGTGATGGTCTTTTGGCCGTGGCTTACGCGTGTGATGGTCGTACGGCCGCGGCTTATGCATGGGATAGGCTCCCGGCCGCGGCTCGTGTCCAGGTACCTTCCGGCCGCGGCTCATGCTTATTCTTAACTCGTGGTTTCAGCTTTTTTCTCTGATATTGATCCCGGGTTTGTACTAGTACCTCTTCATTGATCGAAATGAGTTGTATCTGAAGCTGAAGCTATGTTTGTACCGTATACTTCACCTAAATAGAGGACGTGATAATATTCTATAGCTTGTTAGACATGTGGATTGTTTTCATAACACAATTATTCCATATAGAATGTTCTTGATTATTTATTTGATTGTTACAAGTTGTTTTCCAAGATTAGAGTATTAAATTTTTGCTCGTGATTAGAAATGATATGCATAACCTTGTAGTCTAGTGGTATTAGTGATTGTTCGCAAATGTGATGTGGTTTAAATCCTTGCAAATGTAGGATCATGTAGCGTTAGAAGTCTCACTTCTAGTAAAGTTATTAGGGCCTGAGAGCGTAAATAATTGTGGTTTAAAAGAAAATGTTATTTGTACCTTAACTTCTTGAGACGATATCGAGTACTAGACCAAGTGATAGGTATTCGTCGAGTACTAAATGTTGCCCTAGATGCTCATCAAACACGTGTGTTAAGTTGTGTCACTGATAAAGCATAAGCCTATGCATGTTTTATATTTGATTAGCTTATCAATGAGTATTAATTTTAAGCATGTTAATTTGGATCATTGTATTTTCATCTTCTATTAAGCATCATCCTTTCTATTTAAAACAAGATGGACAATCAAGAACTACATTTGGAATTCAATTAAAAGTCTTTCGAGCTTGGTGCATCAACCCAGAATTACGTCTAGTTGGGCTATGTGTTATGCGAGTGTTTTTTACGTTGATACAATGCAGAAGGCACTCCTAAATTTAGGGGTGCACCAATCGGTTATTTAAAAAAAATTTGATTCGGCTATTGGCTTATTTGATTAAGGGTCAAAACTGATTATTTACAAAACTAGTTCGGTAATTAACTAGTTTGAGAAGGTTTAACAATAGATTTGATGGAACGGGTTAGATTTGGTTACTAACTAATTAAAAAACAGTTTTTATTGCCGATTAACCTTTTGAACATTTTATACCTGATACAAACCATCAAGTTGGACAGGTGAAAAAAACAGTTTCTACAATATTGGTTATTAACTTGATCGTTAAAGGATGGTTCCCGATCCTAAGCTACTTTGGTCTATAACCCTGTTCCCAACTTAGGAATACAAGGAACGATCTAACGTGATTGCAAACTTCCAACCAGAAGGGTCTTTTATCGCAATGTTATGAAAGCTCCGATGCGTGCTACGCAAATCTTCATAGCAACACTTAAACATCATTCTCAAGACTACATACAAAGTATGCTTTGTGTTTATTAATTTTGCTATTTTGATAAAATAGAACTCGTGAAATAAAATAGCATAATTCATTAGTTAAAATAAAAAATAAATTCCGCTACTTAATAAAAAGAACAAGCTACTCTTGCTAAGGCTTGAAACTATAATTACCAAGTCCGATCTAAGCTACTGATACACTTCTCGGTTTCGTATCTCATGTTTGTTTGCTTCTTGTTGTTTTTCATCAGCTTCTTCAACTAACACGTTCATTTCATCTTGATCGTATCAACAAATCTTTTGTTCCTTGTATCCTAAAATCAAATCATGCCTAATTATTCAAGCATATATCACCCTCTTGATTTTAGCCGGCAACCAAGCTCTTGACGAATGTTTAATGATATGCTAGTGTTGCTACAAATTACCGAATGCTCGTTTCGATATTTTTTCTTGTTTACACGTGAGTGAATGTGTAGGTGATACGTTTCTCATCCACTAGAGCGTTAAACACTTTGAATATTATAAAATATTCAAGATATATTTAATCGGCAAGATAATGTCCTCGCATATATTGTTCCTCTAAGATGAAATGAATATTCGGTCGCGATCCCATGAAGCATATTATCAATAACAGGTGATTGGGCTAAATACGTTAATAATATTGTTGGATTCACCAAATAATGCATGCATAATCCATTGATCAGCATATTCCTATGCCATGGGTACAAGGATTATGAAAGATTACCGATAATCACCAAGGTGTGTACTACCGAGCATCTCGTGGAAGCTGTGTCTAGCTCTTGGGCCTCGTATAGCACTTGAATGTTGCTTGGCGTCGGTCTTCTTAAATATCTCTTACCATACACTTTTTTCCGTATCCTATTTGCAGAATAACAGTCAAATACTTTTTTTTCCTATCGTCATCGAGTTGATACAACTCAAACTCCAATAACTATAAACTTTTTTCACTAGCAAACACCTATTATATTATGATTATTATTATTATTATTATTATTATTATTATTATTATTATTATTATTATTTATTATTATTATTATTATTGTTATTATATTATTATTATTGTAACATCCTGTGTTTTTACGTTAATTAAAAATTAAAAGCGTTTAATCTTATAAGGACCATTGTGGCCATTTATGAAACTCATGGGTGATTTGCGTGTTAATGCCTTTAATTATTTAGTCAAGCTTAAAAATGTTAAATAACTAATAATAATAATAATAATAATAATAATAATAATAATAATAATAATAATAATAATAATAATAATAATAACCTAGAATTAAAGTGCAGGGGGTTGTTTTGTTATTTTGAAAACTTTAAATAAAAGTTTATTAGATAAAATAATAGAATTTGAAAGAACAGGGACCATTTATGTAATTAAACCAAATTCCCACCTCTTTCTCTCACCCCGTTTTTCCGGTGGCTTCGGCCGGAGCTCCGGCCGAGCTCCGGCGAGCCTTCAAACCATCGTTCTAAATGCTTTTTGACCCATTTAAACCGCCCCTCACCCTCGGCTCAAAGTTTCGAACCCGAACCCAATTCAAAATTGAGTTCCCGCTCGTTCATCTTTCCAAATCGAAACCGTGACTAACCTTAACAAAAATCCGAATCAAACATTGCCCAAATTCACAAATTGAATCAAATCAATCATTCCCAAAGTTAATACGCGGTTTAACAAATTAATCAACCCATCAGTTACGCATCATAACAACTCGAATCTCTCAAAGTGGTAAGTATAAACGCGGTTTAAAAATCAAACGTGTTAAGCCCGTAAACCATGAAATCAAGCTTATAAATTAGGGGCTTTCGGTTCATTTTAAAGTTCCTAAACTATCTGAACCCTCAATTTCACCATAAACTCTCTCGATCAGAAAGCCCCAACCCAAGAACATCCGAACCTAAACCGAACTCGAAATCACCCAAAACCTCATCAAAACAGGTAATTAAAACCCGTTTTCTACTCGGTTTTGTTCAAAGATCAAAAGCCCTATGATGATTTAGGTGATTAACACCAAATCGAGGGTCGATTTTGGATTTGAACAAAACTAGGGTTCATAGGATTGGGGGAAACAGGGGCGATTGGGTTTAAAATCAAAACAAACCAAAATGAACCAAGGCCACGGCCCTGGTTCACTGGTTCCTGCGCTCCATGTTGGAGGGAGCCCCGGGTTCGACCCCGGGCAACCCCCTCCCCTTCCCTTTTCTTTTTCTGATTTTTTTTCTCTCTCTTTTTATTTCTTTTTATTTAATCCATCTTTTTAAATTCTGAAAATTTCTAAAATTATTTTATAAAATGCAGATTTTTTTTAAAACTTTTGTTTAACTAATTTGTGGTTAAATTAATTTTATAAAATACTTTTGTATTTATAAATACATTATTGTATTTCTAAAAGTACAAAAGAAGTGCGTAAATATAATACTTGTAGATATATTTATATATATTCAAACAATTAAATTGTTTAGTTATTTATACCTATATATATATATAGTTCTTTTAATAGTTAAATCACTTATTATGATTATTATATACAATATTGTAATTGTTTAGTATATATATTTATATATATTCAAACAATTAAATTGTTTAGTTACTTATACCTATATATGTATATATATATATATAGTTCTTTTAATAGCTAAATCACTTATTATGATCATTATATACAATATTGTAATTGTTTAGTATATATATTTATATATATATATTCAAACAATTAAATTGTTTAGTTACTTATACCTATATATGTATATTTATATACAGTTCTTTTTAATAGCTAAATCACGTATTTTAATTATTATATACAATATTATAAATCGGTTTAACGTACAATTAGATTAGGTTTTTCTTTATTTATTTCTTCCTCGTACGCGCAAGCAATTAATTATGTCGAATATAAAAATCCATTTGTTCCATTAACCCGATCGCATTATTAAAATGTAATAAATACGAATAAATAATAAATCATATTAGACCTACCACCCTAAAAACATAATTAATCATCAAACAAATTATAACGCGCTACTTTATTTCAGTTAGGTGCCTTGTGACGTTGCGTTGGAAATCTTATTCGTGATTACTCTTATCTCATCTACGAGTCTTCTATTATTCAAACATGTGAGTTCTTATGCCCCGCTTTACGTTTATTTCACATCTTTCGGGGTGAAACATGTTGCTTATACAAATTTACACATACACGCTTTGATACTTATTACACACGTGCAATTCTTTACATAGTCGTGGTTGTTTGAATATGTTAAGTATTATATGAGATGTGACATACGTGTGCAATCATTAACTATTGCTAGCCTGGCGAAGTCTTAGATCTTTGGGTCTGACAAGCCTATTTGGTGCTAAAGCCGAGGGATTGCCGGCTCCTAGGAGCCGTATGCTTGTGCACTAGGGAACCAAATACACTTAGCTAATCATGCTTATTCATATTATTCAGTCGAGGTTTGATTGTAACTATGCATGTTCTATATACTTACTATCTTGTGACCATTGACTAGAATTGCCACATTTTTATATATTTATTGTATATAAAACAATGAGAACTCACCAACTCATTAGTTGACTTTATTTTCAATATGTTTCAGGTAATGTGCAAGCTTAGTGATGATTGAAGAAATGCTTAAACCTAGAACATGGACCTAGGCTTAATAAAGACAATTGGATTCTTGTTTTCGTTTGATTTATTTTGAGACTTTGATGTATGTGGTGTTTGAAACAATTGATTAATGACATTTTACATTTTAACATAGCGTTATGTGGCTGTGAACAATCTTAACCCTCACACCTCGACGTTTCCGCCATCAAGGTTGGGGTGTGACAATTATTATTATTATTATATTATTATTATTATTATTATTATTATTATTATTATTATTATTATTATTATTATTATTATTATTTATTATTATTATTATTATTATTACTACTACTATTATTATACTATTATTACTACCATTATTATTACCATTATTACTACCATTATTACTACCATTATTACTACCATTATTACTACCATTATTATTACTATTATTATTACCATTATTATTACGGCCGTTATTGCCGCCGTTATTGCCACCATTATTGTCGCCGTTATTACCACCGTTATTATTATTATTATTATTATTATTATTATATTATTATTATTATTATTATTATTATTATTATTATTATTATTATTGTTATTATTTTAGGCTTTTAGCAACACACGCTGTGTATATGACTAAGAGGCTGTTTGGTTGAGTCTGACCGACCCCGGTCAGACATGCACGTCTGACTCGGTCAGACGTTGAATGTTTGGTTGGTTACCTCTTACCGGAGAAGAGGTCTGACTGAACCACTTATTCGGTCAGACCTAAACCAAGATCTGACCCGAGTCAGATGTGGAGCGGAGGTCAGCCGACGACGACGAGGGTCTGGTTTGCGATGGCGAGGGCGGATCCTGCGACGCGAGGGCGATGTCGAGCTTCTCCTTGGTGGTCATGGTGGCGTCGGGGGACTGTTCGTCATCGCGAAGGGTGGTGTCGAAGATGCGGATGTAGTTAGGGGTTTGGGATGTGGTTGGGGGTAGGGCTGCAAACAAACCGCACGAACACGAACAAGACCTTGTTCGTGTTCGTTCGTTTAACATTTTACGCGTTCATGAACTGTTCGTGAACATATTAACGAACTGGATTTGGTGTTCATGTTCGTTTGTTAACAAAACCTGTATGTTCGCGTTCGTTTGTGTTCGTTCGACAATGGATATGTAACGGACACAAATGGACACAAACGAACATTTATGAACACAAACGAACACTAACGAACACTAATGAACACTAACGAACACTAACGAACACACACGAACACTAACAAACACAAACGAACACAAACGAACACAAACGAACACAAACAAGTAAAACTACCATTTTCATCCCTAACTAAACAATACATAAAATCCACACAAAATAAACACAAAGTACGTCACTTAACTATCCGACTAAAGTTGACAAAAGTAACATCAACGTAAGTTAAACAAAATAATGTCTCAAATAACTAAATTCTTCATATAGCTAAGCTTCAAGTTCTTCATTTGATCTCTAATTCACTATTTCTTTCTCATCCTGAGATTGATAATAAACAAAAGTTAGATAAAATATGTAAGAAAATTAAGTGATGCTTTTCCATAAAAAATGGCTAATCTCACCAGTCGTCTGACAATTATCCAATATCAAGTGAGCTCAATATATACGATATCATCATTTTCCTACAAGTATTAAATAAATTAGGGATCACTCATATCAAGAAAACAAATACTAACGTTGAAACTATAAGAAAATTACCTTGCTCTTTTTCTTTTCCAATCCATAGTAATGACGATACCAATCACCTCCACATATTAGCATATCTACCGTCTTTGTTCCTAAACACGAACGATGTGGGTCAATGGTCCTCCCACCTGCACTAAATGTTGATTCTGAAGCAACAGTGGTGATTGGTATAGCTAAGATATACGGTGCCCTAATTTTGATCTGATACTTCAAGTCTATTTGGAAGAGAAAACTCAAGTCAATTATATTATAAAATTATATTATACAGGATTTAAGTTTTGAAAATTATAGGTAATTAAAAATATATAAAAACTTTAATTACAGAACGAACACAAACGAACATAACCGAACGAACATAAACGAAAATAAACGAACGAACGTTAACGAACATATTATCGAACGTTCATGAACATAAATGAACGAACAAGTCCTTTGTTCGTGTTCGTTCATTTAATAAATGAACAAACATAAATGAACTTCCCGCCGAATGGTTCACGAACTGTTCGCTGAACGTTCAGTTCGTTTGCAGCCCTAGTTGGGGGTGTAGTCGGGGCGGTGGGAGCAGAGGAGTTTGAAGGACTTTAAGGGGTGGGTTGTTGAGGGTTTGTAGTGGAGCAGAGTTTGGATTGGGAGGTCGGTGGTGGTGATGATGGTGGTGGTTGGAGAGAATGGTGAAAGGATGTAGGAGAGTGAAGGTTATTGTTTTAAGTGATTGTTGAAGATGAATAATGGATTTTATTTTTATGGGTGGATGCAACGTGTTCCATTCTCATCTTCACAAATTATGTTAGATATTTTCTATACAAACTATCTTATATTATTATTTAAATTTAAATGGTTGTTGTTAAAGATGAATAATGGGTTTTATTATTATTGTTAAATATTATTGTTCGATACTACACTACCTGATATTATTATTATTTTTTTCATGTTAAGTTTATGATAGTTTGAGCTTTTAGTTCTAAACAGGCTTGTTCAAGTGGGTTGATGGTTCAAATTTGTCTAATATAGGATCAACGGAAATTAGGGTTGTTTGTATTTGGGGTTGTCTGTATAATTGGGGTTGTTTCATCTTCTTTGAAAGAAGTTCATATGATTGGATAAAATCGTCATTTGACACAGTTATTTAGATATCCAACCAAACAAACTTAAACTGATTCAAAAATTATTGATTTAAACATCTTATTAGTTCAAACCAATTATTAATTCTTACCCATTCAAAAATTACAAAACAACCCCAAACTTACTATCATCACGCCACCCGCTAGTAACTTAATAGCTCCGGGTGATCTGTCGTTACTCGTTAGATTCAACAAAGGCCCACGAAAACAGTATCAATCCCAATCGAACCAAACGTTACGGAATCATTAACCAATAATTTCATAATTCAATTCAATTCCATTCAAATCCCTAATTTCCTCAATTTCCTTTTTGCGTTAATCGTCCTTTCAGGTTACTTTCAATGATCATCGATTCAATTCGTAAAAACATTCAGTCAATTCTGTGGTTTTCTGTAAATTCTCTACAATTATCTTTACTTTCGTATATAAAATCGAAGTTTATTAGTGTATCTCTGCTTACACCCTGTGTTTTCACTGAATGTATGTGTCTGGTTTGTGATATTACCTAGGGTTTTTGTAACGATTTGCTTGTTTAATTTCAGGAGAAGGGGTTAAGTATACATTGCTTTTCTTTTGTTTGATTATTGGATGCAAAGATGAAACCGGATATTTTGGAGGTTCAACCGCTAGAACTTGAGTTCTTATGTAAGCTCATTTCCCGCTTTTTATATCTATTGCTGATTCTCTTGATTAAATGTAACTATGTTGGTTAAACTTTGGTCACATGAAACTCAATGCTGATAAAAAGATTTTATTGACATGGATAATTTGGTGAATCCAATCTAGTAACACTCACAGATTAGACAACCAGTGAGTTAGTTTATAGGTATCATGGATTTACCCTTGTATCAACTAGGTCTATTGGTTTCAAAAGGTTGATAGAGTCCCTTGTTTTGTTGGGTTTTGGCTCTTGAATAGTTGAATGCAAGCAACTTGGCTTGCTTTGACAGCAATACAACATATAGTAAGGTTCCTTTAACCTCAAATTAAGAGTAGACAAAACAGCTTTAATACGAGCTTCTCGCCTTCTTGTTTATCATCCCACTCGGAATATGTACATGCACATGCAGACATTTATAATGGAAAGTGAATTATGCACCTGTACAATATGGAAGATGAAGAATGGTGCGTTTGGAGTTGAGAATGGAAAAAAGATCAATTGTGTTGAACAGTCCCAGAATTGTTGATAAATGTGGTGAAGGTGCAACCAGTGGACTTATAGGATTGTTGATTGCTTTCATTTGCAAATGATATATTTTCTTGTGGTTTGCGGTGACTCCCTTTGATATTACTACTTAAAAATCTTATGTTTTTGCATTAGAGTAAGGCAAGACATGTCCTGTGTATCTGTAAGGGCTGTGCGAGGAAAATTTTAATTGGGGCCAGTATATACACACACATATACATACTTGTTTAAAATAGAAAAGCAATCATACAAGAAGACCCTTGGTTATATGTGGCTCCACTTCTATGTGTCAGGTGATCTCATCATATATCACCTTAGCTCACATTTCGAGGCCTTGTCTAAGACAACAATGAAGAGTCATGCTAACTACAGTTATATTTGCAGTACTCACATAGATCCTGTTGAGTAAGTTGTCTTGTGGTATGGCAAGGTTAGGTCACCTGAAGGATTAGTTTATGATTCGAAGAGACAAATGTGTTAGTTGTGGTAGTTAATTCTTTTGTATTGTATGTTTAGTTTTGTTGTTAGAAGTATACTTTAGTTCTAAATGTGTTTAGTGCAAAGTAGAAGGGCTAAATGTGTAATTGTAAGTCAGTTAGTTAGTTCTAACGACTATATAAAGAGATAGCATGTAATCATTTGGGTTTAACACCCTACAATAATCAATATCGGAATTTCAAGTAGTTAACATTTGGTATCAGAGCCTGTAAGGCTCTCGATCTTGGTTACCCACCCTCCGACGATTACCTGTAGCACCGCCGGTGCAATTATCGGCCACCACCACTGTATATCGATTGAAATCGATCCCCACCTACCTCGCCTCCTACCCTCGACTCCAATCCGATCAAGATTCGAAGAAACTCGATCAAGATTCGAACCAATTTGGCCCGAATTCGATCGAGAGTCACTGTAGATCGATCTCGGTTCAGAGCAATTCGACCCAATCAGGTGTTGATTCCGGCCAATTCGACTTCAATTCGTCTCTATTTCGTTCAATTTGATTCAATTCGGCCCCAATTTTGATCCCAATTTGATCCCTGTTCGATAAAATGGCCGATCCCAACCGACAATTGGCTGTTAAGGATTCACCGAACGATCCAATTTCTTTCAAGATTCCGATACTTACCCCCAACTCTTACACCTCTTGGGCAATTAAGATGGAGGCCTTCATGGATGCGCAGGGCCTATGGGATGCCATCCAACCTGAAGAAGGTGCCACAGTCGATGTGCGACTTGGCAAGAAGGCTCGTGCGTTCATCTTTCAAGCACTGCCCGAAGATGTACTGTTGCAGGTTGCTGCACATAAAGATGCCAAAGATGTGTGGGGGGCCTTGAAAGAAAGATTTGTGGGTGAGGATCGAGTCAAGCAGGCCAGGATTCAAACTCTTGACAGAGAATTTGAGATGCTGACAATGAGTGATCAAGACTCCATTGATGAATTTGCTGGGAAGGTAGGAGAATTAGTGTCAAGATACCGGGCGTTGGGAACCACTATTGAGCCATCGAAACAGGTGATGAAAGTCTTGAAGGCAGCCCCTGAGAGACTTCTCCCAATTGTGGCTGCAATTGAACAGTTCTCCAAGCTTGACACTATGTCATTCGAAGAACTCATTGGGAGGCTAAAAGCCTATGAGGAGAGAGTCAAGCCAGTGTCACATGGCAAGAACTCCTCTGGCCAGCTTTTGTTGACAAAGGCTGAATGGCAAGAACAGACTAAGAATGAATCAAAGGGTTCAAGAAGCTCTTATGGCAATGGCAAAATGAGTAACAGAGGAAGGGGGAGAACAGGGAAGAACTCAATCAATAAACCACCATCGAGTGGAAGTGAGAAGGGTGGCAAGAAAGACAAGAAGAAGATGAGGTGCTATAACTGTGATAAGCTTGGGCATTTCTCAAATGAGTGCAGGGCACCCAAGAGAGAAACCCATGAAGCCCACTTATCACAATCTCAAGAAGACAATGAGTCAACTCTCCTGATGATCAAGGAGGATTTGGGCCTCCTTGAAGAGACTGCTGTGTTCCCAAAAGACCTGTCCAAAGGAGCTGAGGCTGATTCGAGCTCCTGGTATCTAGACAATGGGGCTAGTAATCACATGACAGGGATAAAGTCTCATTTCTGTGAGCTTAATGAAGCAATTAGTGGGAGAGTTAAGTTTGGTGATGGATCAGTTGTGACCATCAAGGGCAGGGGGTCAATATGCCTTCAATGCAAAAATGGAGAACACAGGGTAGTTACCCATGTGTACTACATACCTGCCCTTATGAGCAATATCCTGAGCCTAGGCCAATTAGATGAGGTAGGCTGCAGGATAGAAATGAAAGAAGGATTCCTTTGGGTCTTTGAGAAAAGTGGAAGGACCTTGTTGAAGGTCAAGAAAGGGGAAAATAGACTGTACACTGTCAACCTACATGTAACTCAACCTGAGAATCTGCTAACTGTTGTTGAAAATGATGCTTGGAAGTGGCATGCTCGACTTGGCCACCTGGGTTTTGAGTCAATGTACAAGATGTCTCAGCACAGCATGGCTAAGGGAATGCCTAGGATCTCCCACAAAACACAGGTTTGTGAGAGTTGCCTAGTGGGAAAACAAAGGAGACACTCCTTTCCCAAGGTCAGTGCTTATAGGGCAAAACAACCCCTGGAACTTGTATATGCTGATTTGTGTGGCCCCCTTGATCCACCTACATCAGCAGGGAACAAGTACTTTATGTTGCTGGTTGATGACTTTTCAAGGTACATGTGGGTATACATGTTAAAGACCAAGGATGAAGCATCAGTGTACTTCGAGAAGTTCAAGCAACAGGCTCAAGTGGAAACAGGCTTCACCCTGAAGGCCCTTAGGACAGACAGGGGTGGGGAATTCACCTCTAAGACCTTTGAGCAATTGTGCTCAAGTGATGGAATTAAGAGGTATCTCACTGCTCCTTACACTCCACAACAGAATGGTGTTGTGGAGAGAAAGAATCAAACTGTTATGGGCATGGTAAGATCAGTCTTAAAGGCTATGTGTATGCCATTGTACTTGTGGGGAGAAGCTGTTAGACACTCTGTGTACTTGTTAAATAGAGTTCCTACAAAGGCTTTGGAGAAGATAACTCCCTATGAATGTATATTCACTAGAAAACCCAACCTAACACACTTGAAAGTGTTTGGTTGTAAGGGGCATGTAAAGGTCCCTGGAAACCTAGTGAGAAAGCTTGATGACAGGAGTATTCCAATGGTTTATCTTGGAGTGGAACCTGGTTCCAAGGCCTATAGAATGTATGATCCTACTAACAAGAAGGTTGTAGTAAGCAGGGATGTAATTTTTGAGGAGAACATACCCTGGGATTGGGAAGCTCATATCAATGAAGTATCAGCAGTAGGGTACTCAGAATTTGGGTTCACAGCCCTGTCCACTTCAGGACAAACAACAAGGGCTCCTATTCATGAAGTAGGAGAAGACAGTGGTTCCAGTTGGCATGATTCAGGGGTGCAGGGTTGCATACATCACACCATTCAGGGGGTGTTGATGTGAGAAGTGAATCTTATGATGCTTCTGGGAGTTCATCAGCAGGTGATCATGTTCCCAGATCAACTTATGATGATACTCCACCAAGGGGGTTCACTTCTATGGGTGATGTCTTTGACAGGACAGATGTCCTAGAAAAGATCCCATTTGAACCACCAAAATTCATTGAAGATGAACTGTTGTTGCACATAAATGAACCTGTGGGGTTCAGGCAAGCTAAAGATAGTAAAGATTGGATGGCTGCAATGAGGGATGAATTGTCTAGCATTGAAAGGAATGGGACATGGAAGTTGGTCACTTGTCCTAAAGGTGTGAAGCCAATAGGGTTGAAGTGGTTGTTCAAATTAAAGAAAAATGCACAAGGAGAGATAACTAGGCATAAGGCAAGACTAGTTGTGAAGGGTTATGTACAACAGTATGGGGTTGATTATGAAGAGGTCTTTGCTCCGGTTGCAAGGCTTGAAACAGTGAGGGTATTACTGGCTATTGCAGCAGTCAAACAGTGGGGTGTTCATCATCTAGATGTGAAGACTGCTTTCCTAAATGGTGACTTAAATGAGGAGGTTTATGTAGAACAGCCAGAAGGTTTTGTGAAAAAAGGCCAGGAAGACAAGGTTTATAGGTTAATCAAAGCTTTATATGGACTCAAGCAAGCTCCAAGAGCTTGGAATCAGAAACTCCATGATACCTTGGTCAATTTTGGGTTCCTAAGATGTCCTAGGGAACATGCTGTTTATAGAAGAAGGTATGATAAGGGAGTAGTTATCATAGGAGTCTATGTTGATGATCTTATAGTGACTGGTTCTTGTGAAGAAGTCATTAAAGAGTTTAAAGACATGATGTTGTCTTGTTTTGAGATGTCTGATCTTGGTCTGTTACACTATTATTTGGGCATTGAAGTTAAACAATGTGCTGATGGTATTTTTGTTTCACAAACTGGTTATGCAAAGAAGATCCTAGAAGATCAAGGATTATTGGAATGCAATGCCACAAAGATTCCAATGGATCCTGGTGTAAAACTAGGTAAAGATGATGAAGGGGAACCTGTTGATTCCACACAATATAGGAGGGCTATAGGCTGTTTGAGATACTTGACTCAAACAAGGCCTGATATCAGCTATGCAGTGGGAATAGTTAGTCGATTTATGGAAAAACCTAAGACTTCTCACTGGCAAGCAGTGAAAACCATACTAAGGTATGTGAAAGGAACTGTGAATAATGGGCTGTGGTATAGTAAAAGTGCAGCAGGAGAGCTGATAGGATTCAGTGATAGCTCTCATGCAGCTACTAAGGTAGATGGGAAGAGCACAACTGGCATGGTTTTCTATTTTGGAGGAGGTCCTATCAGTTGGGTTAGCCAGAAACAAGAGACAGTTGCATTGTCATCTTGTGAAGCCGAATTTATGGCTGCAACAGCCACTGCACAGCAAGCTATATGGCTTAAAGGTTTGATAGAAGAGCTGCTTGATAAAGAAATGGGTCCTATCCTGATCTATGTTGACAATAAATCTGCTATACAATTGATGAAAAATCCAGTTTTCCATGGTAGATCAAAACATATTGATGTAAGGTATCATTACATCAGATCATGTGTTGAAAAGAAATGTGTGATGGTGAGACACATTGAGGGAAATGAGCAGAAAGCAGATATTCTTACCAAGGCATTACCCCGGTTGAAGTTTGCTGAAATGAAGAGTAAGCTTGGAGTTGGAGATTTGAAAGAATTAAAGGGGGTGAATGTTAGTTGTGGTAGTTAATTCTTTTGTATTGTATGTTTAGTTTTGTTGTTAGAAGTATACTTTAGTTCTAAATGTGTTTAGTGCAAAGTAGAAGGGCTAAATGTGTAATTGTAAGTCAGTTAGTTAGTTCTAACGACTATATAAAGAGATAGCATGTAATCATTTGGGTTTAACACCCTACAATAATCAATATCGGAATTTCAAGTAGTTAACAAAATGTACATTCAGGTGTTATCGTTATTTTTATATGCATGCAACTATGCAAAGACATCCACTCTGATTGGTTTCTTTACATAAAAATGTAACTGGTCTTTTTGTGTCATTATGTGATGCCTTCTTGAGAAATCTGCTCACCTTCTATTTTGGTATTCCATGTATCATACCAGTTGAACTGAAGAAACAAAGCTCATGTTCTGTTCAAATGATCAATAAAACCAATCATCATGTTGCTTTCAAGGTGCTGATGGGTTTTCTGTGTTTCAGATTTTCCAACTTATATTATCATTGCCAAAGGTGAATAGCAGTAAGCTTAACCACTTTTTTATCATTTTGCAGATCAAAACCACCAATCCCAAGAAATACTGTGTGAGACCCAATGCTGGAGTTATTGATCCAAATGCATTGTGTGATTTTACAGGTATAAGCTTGCTTACTGGAAATTTTGAAATATTTTTTTTATTTTTTCAAAGTTTATAATGCCTTTCACTGATACTAAGGGGCTGTTTGATTGTGCTGACTGAGTAAGATCTGACTGAGTCAGAAGCTGACCCAGTAAGAAGTTCTGACTGGGTATGCATCTGACTGAAACTTGGCTGTTTGATTCGGTATCTGACTAGAACCAAATCGATTCGGTATTTACGTAACAATATTTTCTTTGACGGACAAAAAAACCATATATTTTCTAATCAACTAGAATCATTAACAATCTTAATCAGCTACTAAATCAAAATCAAAATCATAATAATCATACAAAAATCAATCATAATAATCACACACAAATTAATCTTTTCATAAATTACACTTTATACCTTCTAACAAAAACATACATGCCAATAACATCATCATCAACAATCCCAAATGAGCTTCTGAAAACACAAATCTTCACCCACCGTCTCATCGGAAACATCCACCGGAAAACCACCAACTTCCGCCGCCGCCCACGGCGGCGACAACCACTCCTCCACCGAGTCCACCACCGAGTCCACCACCGTCACCTGACACAACGATTCCGGCGAGTCAACCCCATTCAAACTCGGCAACTCAACGATCTCCTCCAACTCATCACCGGTGCTCACAGCACCACCACTGTCACCGGCCAGAAACCGACCACCACCACTCACAGCACCACCACGGTGCAAAGATCAAGGTCGCGAGGGAGCGGCGGCCTGTGGGTCGCGACCGTGATGGAGGTTGTGGGGATCTGCTGCTCTGGTCGAGGGATTGGGGTCAGGTTGTGGAGGGGGCGGTGCAAAGATCAAGGTCGCGAGGGGGTGGCGGCCTGCGGGTCGCGACCGGACGGAGGTTCTGGGGATCTGCTGCTCCGGCGAGGGATTGGGGTCAGGTTGTGGAGGGGGTGGTGCAAAGATTAGAGGTGCAAAGTTCAGGTTGTGGAGACTGGGTCAGCATATTTTCTTTTTAGGTCTGGGTCAGTAATAGAGACCCGGTCAGCTAGCCACTTTCTCAAAATCAAACAGGCTGACTCGCTGACCGAGTCAGCCGGTCAGCCGGGTCAGCCCGGTCAGCCGAAAACAAACAGCCCCTAAGTATGAATGTACTATGCATAACCCATATCAGTTCACTCAGACCAGCATACACAACACTACTGCAATATCTCTAGGAAACGGAACTTGACTTGACTACCTCCAGCACATCCCTTAGACTACCAGACAAAAGTTACCCCGATCCTCCAAGTCTTAGCATTTGCCATCCAACGCCATTTCAATGGCAGCTCACTCCTTACACTTTTGCTTCAATTCTGTTCATTAGTTTCAAACCAAATGTTGGTATACCTGCTCAGAGTGGAATAAGTGAGTAACACCACTTATTTTCTAGAATCAAAATCAGTTCATCGTTTGACTTTCACGAACTTAATCTCCATCTCACCCTTTCACTCACCGGTTCCCACTCTTTAAAGATGAGGATCGACATGATTTTTTTACAGCATCTTGTAGACACCTTCCATGTGTAAGATATGGATCTGAAATCATTTAGGTCAACTGCGCATATCTTTTCTGAGTCAATGTGATAAGATTCATTGACTGATTTTGGAAGCCCCGTGATCTGTGAAGCAACTTCATAAACTTTAGCATTTCAACTCCATTGATGTCCTACTGAGCTTTGAGGACTAAAAATTATATCCTGCTGGTCCAGGAGCTTTATATCCACAATTTTTTAAAACAGCATTCTTTACAGCTGGTCCAGGCTTCTGAATTCGGATAGCTTCTTAAATCTGTCACTTTGTGGTTTTAGAGAAGGGTCATGTGCGTTGGAAAAGTGATTCTCCGAATAGCTTTCAATGCCTCTTTAACACGTGTTCAGTTTTACTTCCTCCATTAAAGTTGAAGAAAATTGATTAGCTCTATGTCTCATCCCTTCTAGTTTGTTCTTGTTTCAGTACAAAGATTGTAAAAAGTGCATGATTTTAATGCCATGTCAAGTAATTGAGAACATGTTAATTTGTTTTATTTGTGCTTTCTTGTAATGTTTACTACTTTTTATATTTCTCTATTTAAAAATTCCATCACATGACTCTACACTTTTATTAGATGTCTAAAATCTTTTAATCACTAGATAGTATATTCTTGTGGTCAACAAGGACCCTAATTGGTAGCTTAAATTATCTGAACAAGGAGGAAAGCATGGAATCACTTTATCTTATACTTGGTACTTTTTTTATAGAACAACAACTCACACACCCATCTAACCTACCTCTAATTCTTCACCACAACTAAATAACACCGTCCGCCATAGGCGGGGCATGAACCTTTGACCTCAAGGGGAGCTTCACCACTCTAACTCCAATTGGCATTGGACCCAACCCCCTACCCCTGGCCTACTTGTACTGAACTGCGGACTCCGATTAATAGCGTTCTTATACCTAGTGCATGTGTAGTGAAGAAGGTATATTGTGCGGTAGCACTTAATACCTCGTCTATGATTCACATAATAAAATAAGAACTCTGGTCGTTCTATCTGTTAGGTGAAAGCTTTGATGGATTAAGTGCTAAAGAAACCAATATTTTTTATACTGGGAGTTGGTTCCTACAAACTTAATGGTGATATTTTTTTATGCAAAGAAACCATTCAGTCCTTTCACTGCTGATGCAGTTACTATGCAAGCGCCAAAGGTTGCTCCTCCTGATATGATCTGCAGAGACAAGTTCTTAGTTCAAAGTACCATTGTTCCAGAGGGGACAAAGGAGGAAGATGTCACATCTAACATGGTTAGTGTTTAATGAAGATCTTGTTTTTTATGGTAATTTCTTTATCTAATTCTTCAATTTTTTAGTTTGCCAAAGAGGATGGTAAAATTGTTGATGAAAAGAGGCTCAAAGTGATATTCGTCCCCCCACCAAACTCCTTAGAATCATCGCCATTTGATGGACCACCAAAACTGGTGCACAATAACGAAAGTAGAGAATTAAAAGATGACATCATTCAGAAAGATAGCTCGCATGCCAAGGTATGACCTTATCGTATGTACTAACTGTGGATATAGGACTTATCTAGCCTTGATATTTCTACTCCTTAAAGTTAAAACGAGTCAATATTGCTAGATTTTGTCTCTCAATGGATTTGATGCTTCATAACGTAAAAACTTGCATAAAAGTGACATTGATAGAATGGGTCAAATGGGTTGAAAGTTTCCCAAATTTTTATCGCATATCAAATGCCAAACAGATTTAGATATGATTTTGATTGTATATATCTCTTAATCATTGTTAATACACTCATTATTTGTAACATCAAAAAAATGTTAATGGGTCAACCCAGCTTGTTTGTCACACAATTTTTAAGGGGTACTTGTTACCCAACCTGACCTACACACACTTTTTTTTTGTCACTTCGAGACTTATGTTTGCAAGGGCTAACATGGATATCTTACATTTTACACAGACATTTTACAGGTGCTATAGTAATTTCTCTTGTGTTTATATGTTGTTCTATGTAAATATAAATTTTTCCAAATTCTTGATCTGCAGAAAATGGATGGTTAATTATTTATTACAAACTGATGGCAGGTTGATGATGGCATGAAAGTGTCCAAAGGGGATGGTGAAAGTGAAAAGTTAACAAGGAATGAAGAACCTTTTAAAGGAAACATAGCAGTAAAAAGGATAGAAGAATCTGTAAAACAGAGCCAAGAGTATATAAACCAAAGTGAGGTGTTTATGAAGATGAATGATACAGAAGAGCTGATATTAGCTAGAGATGTTGAAGAAATGAAGTTAAAAGTCAAAGAACTTGAGTCAAAGCTTACCGAGGTCAGTTAAATTTGTTCTCTATTTATATGGTCAATTGAAGTGCTTGACAATTTCGTTTTGGATTTATATCTCAGATAACATATATTAATTTCTTTAAAATATTTTAATGCTTGTTGATTTTCTTTTTGCAAATGTGTACATATTGAAATTGTTGTTTTCTCTGGCCTTCAAGCATAGGTAAACCTAACCTCCTCTACATCACCCACAAAGGCTATATGCTGCTGCCCTAAGTACAAGAAATCAACAATAAATTGATGGAAATTAAATTAAATTATTTAATGATTAGTCTGTTAAATAAGAATAACCTCCGCAATTTGCAAATGTTTTTTATGCTGATTTGAAACTACTACTGGCCTTCAAAGAATTTAGTGTTGTTTATTTTGGTCTCTTAACAACTAAAACAACTGCATGGTTTTTTTAACATTCCGTTAGATGGAGTACTGCTTTCTTTTAATTTTTGTTCTATGGGCAGAGTTTATAGTTTCAAATTTTAGTACCTTGATCAAATTGTAGTACCTTGAGGATCTCAGTTTCATTGTAAAATCTTCTCGAAACATAAGAGTTGTTTTTTATTGCAGAATTTCAATCTTGTATTCTTGTCAAATTTCATATTGCTGCCTTTAAAAACCTAGAAGTATTTCCATGCTTAATTATCCAATCTTTATAAGCTGCAAAGTCCTGTCTATTGCTACTTCATTTATGCTATCTGGATTGTCCTTGGCTTATTTTGATTTACTAATTGCTGTGGGCTTCTTCAGGCTAAAGCAACTATTCTACATCTAACAGAAGAAAAAAGATCAACTACTCAAGAGAAGCACTGCTTACAGGGAGAATTGGTATGTGTTCTCAATACATCTGTTTAATATCTAGTTTTTGTAGGAAATAAATTAGTTAAATTGCTCAAGAGTTTTGAAGTGTAATGTCTATCTCTACTTCATGTAATTTGCTGTCTTAATAGGTTAAATGCACAGTGTTTCCAACTGCACACTAGGCACGGTGCTAGTTTGTCATAGTGACGTGATGATGTCAGTGTCCAGTTTTACCTTCTTTTACCTCACATCTTTTATTGACTCACTTGCTGTCTGGATTAGTTATAGGAAGATGAGTAGTTATGCTCAACTCAGTTGGGTAGGTTTCAAGGCTAATCTCTTCGACTCTTCTGATGATATATTGGAGCTGTTATGTTAAGAAACTGGAAATTAAATGTGATTGTAATGTCACAAAATTACGTGTTTCAGATGAAATTCTGTATGGCATGTGATTATTGGCAACTTGTTTGAACTTGTGATATGAGTAATAAGAATAAATCATGGGATTGCATTTATGTGTGATGCATTAATGTTTTGAAAAAATATTTAATATGTAAATGGCATGAATGTATACTACGCCCGCCCCCACACCCCCACCCCCACCCCAAGAATGTACGACATTTATACGTCTGAATATTTTAGTTGGAAATCAAAATGCACAGAATGGTTCAGTCACGTTAGAAAACAGAAAGAAGTCGATGTTAACTTGTATATATTCTGGAACGGATCAAAATGGGTCAGACCTCCCACGCAATCTATATATTCTTAAATTTTATTAACATATAGTGTTTCAATACGTAAAAGAAGCATTTTATTACGATGATGCACTTTTGGTAACTTTCAACCTGTTTATGTTTTAGCTAAATATTTTTCTAACTTTTACATGTTTAACCTATTAGAGCGAAAGTAGAACTTTTACCTGTTTTAGATCAAAATTGTCACCTCTAATGTGTGTACGGAAGTTTTTGATCATTTATTCATCCATGCTTTCTGATGTTAACTTGCAGGATTTGCTGAGAAGTAAAAGACACAGGGCTCAGGTGGGATTCCCGTTGCTGTTCGTCTTTATGGTTTCCCTTGTGAACCTATATATCGGGTACCTATTGCACAGCTGACTGATACTGCGTCTTTATGTTTATATATGCGCGACTGTTGTTTTGTGTCTATAATGTTGTTCAGACCTTGTCAGTTCACGATATTGGTTTCGCACTTAACCTGGTTTTGAATGTTCATGATAATAGGTATCTAGACTAGACCTGGTATTAAAAGGGTTGTAGCAACAATTTGGCATTTTCATTTTGTGGTTGGTTTTTATATAATGTTAACTGTATAAGTGTAATGAATACTTGAGTTGAAAAAAGCATGTCTAAGCCGCACCTAGGCGGGAGGCCACTCGTGAGGCGCAGGTCAAAATTGCTTGAGGTGCAGGCATTAGGGGGCCTCTTTGTCTATGAACAAATTTTGTGCGTCTGAGAGTGTGTCCATATAGCCTTTTAGGTTGTATCGTTGTACAAAGGTCTTATATGTTTTAAATTAGTATATGGATGTTTATATTTAAATTTTGGGTTCGTGATTATAAAAGTCTTTTAAAAATTAAAATTAATAAAAAATAAAAAATACTTTATAAATACCGTTTACCTCGTCTATGTGATATGGGCATCTTCTTGTTCTTTTCTCACGTGTAAGGTACCCTCCCTTTTGTACGTTTTACGCTTTTTTAACCTGCATTGAATATGACTTATAGGTAACAGTGAGTGAAGTGAATTCCAATATTTTATTGATTTTTATCGACCATTTAGTTTTTTTAACGGTTTTTTAGATCAATAATATATCATTAACTCATCTGATCGTCTTTGTTATTCGATTACCACTAACTCATCTGATGGTCTTTGTTATTCGATTACGAAACCTTAGGGCTATAGCCTCGAAGCTACCACATTCTTAAAAAGAAAACTCGTACATCAGATTATACTATCAATAAAAGTAATAATATTAGAAATGAAAATAAACTATGTATTAGTACGTAATTTTGATAATAAAATAATAATATCAAGAGAAAAATCATTATAATTTGTAATTCTCTAAAAACTTCTTATGTATACAAAATTTGATGTTTTATTACTAAGTTTAGAATATTTATCTAAAATTAGTAGCTTTAGACCCTCTTTATTTTTAACCTTGAATAATTTAACATACAATCCACCATGTATGAAAATAGATTATCTTAAAAACGAACCAACCTTGGATATATAGTCACTTTCATTGACTTTTATCTATTGCTATTTAGCTTTTATGTATTATCATTATGGAGCATATGAATGTTGTCTTTTTAAAATTGGAAAGTAATCACTTTGTTTAAGACGTTAAACTCGTTATTTAAATAAAAATGTGATTTTCAATATTACTTTTAGATATGATATACGTTTCCATAACACGATTACCTGATGATATCACTTCCAGTTTTATCCCAATACATAAACTATTTTTATGATCAGACTTTTAATAGCATCATTGGAAGTTGGAATGCCGACTTAAGCACAAGCTTTTGTTTAGCATACCTAATACTTAAGCCTATTAAGATTAAAGACAATGCGGATGTATTTTTCATTAAAATTAGTTGAATTTAGGTTTTTCTTTCTTGTATGATAAATTTTAATAGTAAACGCATGTGTCTTCATTTATTACGTAAGTTAGACGCAAATGATCGTGCTAGCTTTTGAGGAGAAGAGTTAATGGTTGGTTTAATATTATTTTTCGTGTATATATTGTTTTATTTAAACACAAGTGGGTTATTGTATTTATAACTTTTTGTCTTTGTTTGTTTGATGGTTAATAATACTTCTGTTACTTCACACTTAGTTAACATCAAAGTTAACTTTCATCTTAACAATTAAAGTTAACTTTCATCTAATTCTAAAAACCAAAAGATTACATATGTGTGACATCCGGTGATTTTCCGTTACCAAACTCCGTTAGTTCCGTTAAGTTTTACATACACGCGTCGTAAGCACACACTAGTTGTCGTTTGACGTTGGTGACTTAATAGTAATTAATAATGTTAATTTAATAATAATCTAGTGGATTAAATGATTATTATGTTATGCTTATGTGTTTACGCGATTTAAAGACTATTCGGGAATTTTATCGCGTAACGCGAATACGCGTGTGTTAATTCGTATGTTGCGTGTTTTATAAAGATAAAATATATAATTGTTATTACTAGTTTATATATTTATTAGATGGTTAAAAACACTTTTAAAAAGAAGTCAAAAGCTGAAATTTTAAAAAAAATACAAAGTGCAAGTTTTAGAGGGGGTATACTTGTAAATTGGTAAAATAAAACACCCCAAACCCCCACCCAAACACCCAAACCGACTTGCGGCCTCTCTCCCTCTCTTCCCTGCGAATTTCAGCCAAGAACACCCAATTCTTCACGGTTTTGTTCGATTTCAAGCCATAGAACGCGAATTGGACCTTCATTAACAAGTACACACGTGAATTAAATGTTAGTTTTGATGTTTTTTGTGGATATTTCATTAGGGCCGAACCCTGCTGCGAAATTAGTGTTCTTGGGGCTGAATTTTTGATGTTTTGATGTTGTTAACATGTTAGTTAGGTTGTATGTATGTTGTTTAAAGTTGATTATGCAAGAAAACTACACTGTTGGTTGATTGATCATGAACCTTGATGTACATGAACCCTAATTCGAAAATTTTGGGGCTTTTATGGAATTGATTGTTGTTTGATGTTGTTAGGATGTTAATTAGTTAGTATGAATGCTAGGAAACATGAATCATGCAAGAAATTGCTGAATTGAGAGCTTGGATCGTACCTTACTATTAATAGTAACTTTTGTGCATGAACTTGATAATTCAATGATGAATTGGTGTTACTAGGGTGTTAATGATGTTGTATGAACATTGGGATTATGATATGAATGCTAGATTGTTGCTATGAATACTAGAAATCTTAGGTTGGATGTTGTTGTTCATGTCTTGCCAAAAGTAGAAACTTTTTAGTTTTGGATGAATGAATCAGGCTAGGATGATGTTGTTGATCATAATTGGATGTTGTTATGAGCTTGAAATAGTATATTATTGATGAATTGTATGTTCATTGGGTGTTTACTATATTTTGGGATGAACTTTCCCAAAAGGGAAACTTTATTATGCATGAACATTGGATATTGGGAATTGGACTTATTCATGGCTTTAGGATCATGCTAGAATGATTGTCGTGGATGCCTAAAGTGGTAGAATCTGTTAATTAGGTTGTATAGAATGTTTATTTGGTTATTGGGTGATTTATGCCCTTTGATGACCATGTATGGTTGGTATGTTGACTAGTAACTAGGACATCATGTTTGGGACTGGAAATTGATCATATTGATGTATGTTGTATGTATTGGGCATATTGAATGTGTTGTGGATAGTATGGATGACTTTTTGGTAAATTATCTGTTTTGACCCGTATATGCTAAATCATAGTTATAGGTCATATAAGTAGGTTATGCATGATCTGACCTGTTATATGATACACTGGTTGTGTTATGAACACACTGAGTATGCTAGATGTTAAGAACTTACATGACTTGTATGATATATGCTCATGTCTGTTTAAATGGCTTACAACACATAATGTCACCAACGGGTCAAACGGGTCAACTGAGTCAAACATGTCTATTCTTCCAAAACCTTAAGTCTTGGTTGTAGTGCACTTAGGGTTTCTCATATTCACTGTTTACATAAACTCATGTACTTACATGATCTAGGTAACTTTTGAGGGTTGACTGTCCACTTTGTCTTTCAAGTAAACTCTAGTACTCAATACGCGTATCAGGTGAGTTCATGCCCCACTGTTTTACTTAATCTCTTTTGGGGGAGATAGCATACTGGTAACTCTATAACGCTTTTTATATTTAAGATGTGTATGATATTAATATAGTGTTGTTTACCATGATAAAGTCCTCACACTTTCGAATTATTAATATTGAATAGCGAGGAAACTTGGGTAGTACTACTGGGTCTGACGAGCCCCACCTGTGTGACTCGAGGTCAACCGGGTGCAATTTGTCCTATGTACATTTGTCACGATATGGTAAAGTCGTGACAGGAGGCAAACATAATACAGTCAGCTTTAATTGCGAAATCACTATGTATTAATATCTTTTTGTTAATAGACTAGCTATCTATTACAATGCACATGCTTATATATATCACGATTGTTAAACTGTTATGTTTACACGCAAACTCTTGAACTCACCAACAATTGTGTTGACTTTTTAGTATGCTATTCTCAGGTCGATAATCCGGATTGCCAGTAGGAGCACTGTACGAGTCAAGCATGCATCCTAACACTTAAACGGTGATACATTTGTTTATCTTTACATTTTGGGTTTTAAACAGCTGGTTGGTGCATGTTTTGCCATTTTATACATTTTTATATTTTGGGTTTGTTTTATTACTATACGCTTCCGCATGATCGTTAAAGTTTGAACATTGGTTTGGTTTATGTTAAACGTAGCATATAGAGTCGTTCCGAGTAACTATTGACTGTGATCCTGGTTTGTTCACACGCCTCGCGGTAAAACTCTGCACGTGGATTTTGAGGGTGTGACAGATTGGTATCAGAGCCATAGGTTATAGAGAACTAGGTTGCATACACACTAGACTATAACCGCACACAGTTAGTTAGTTACTTGTTCCTTATTTTTCTACTGTATACTCATTGGCATACACAAATCACACTCTCTACAGCATGGTATCTTCATCGAGAGCACCTGGTAAACAACCAACATCACCCACCCGATCAGAGTCCCCACCTCCGGGACCAGTACCCGACGATAGACTTGATTAGCCTCGTTTGGACTACCCACGAGGTGAGTTCGACTGGGGTCAATCGTTTGTGCCACCTGAACGTGATCCTCCACGAGACTGGAGTTTCTACCTTGAATTCGTAGATCACCTCATGTATAGGGAACGTGTACCTACACCAAGACCCAGAACTAGGACCAACACCGAGAAACCATTACCTTCACTTCCACGGACAGGACACTCTAATGAGCAGGTGATTGCTGCATTGGTGGCAGCACTGGACACGGAACAACACCGGGTCCGGCGACCCACGAGCGATGTCTGTACACTACAGCACGAGGTGTACACGCTACGACACCAGCTGGATGCACTCGAGGAGCATCATGGTAAGACCTTGAAGGGGTGTTACCAAATGCAGATGATTACCATACGCTGAGTGGACGCATGACCGCACAAGAGCAACGCGACGAAACAGCCGACAACAAGAGGAAGTGGGATGCCTCCAACACCAACAACAACAACAATAAAGCATCATCGTCCGGTGGTCAACATCAATCTCAGCAACAACCACCGCAACAACAACAAAGGAGGTTCAACAACAATCGTAATTTCAACCAGTCAGCCTCGAACAATCAAGGACCGAGCGGTTACGGTGGTAAACAACCTAGGTGCCCGCGGTGCAACTATCATCATGTTGGAAGATGTGACAATTACAAGTGTCAGCGGTGTGGCAAAATGGGACACTTAGCCAAGGATTGTCGTGGTGATTTGGTTAGGAAGCCACAGCAACCTCATGAGACTCTAAAGGGTTGCTTTGAGTGTGGGAAAGAAGGGCACTACAGACGAAACTGCCCACAGCTGAGGAAGAACGGTAATGGCAATGGCCAAAACAACAGCAATCAAGGCAACAACAACAACAATGATGGAAGAGGCGATGGAAATGGTGGTAATAATACTAGAGCCAAAGGGAGAGCCTTCATCATTGGCTCAGGTGAGGCTCTAAATGACCCTACAACTGTTACTGGTAGGTTTTATGTTAATGGATGTTTTGTTACAGTACTGTTTGATACTGGAGCCGATAGGAGTTTCATGTCTTTAAAGTTCTGTAGTTTCCTAAATGATATCCCTTCTGCTTTAGAATCCAAATACACCGTGGAGTTGGCTGACGGTAAACAAATCCATGTAACACACATCCTTAGAGATTGTAAGATAGAACTCGCTGGTCATACTTTCGCTATAGATCTTCTGCCTGTTACACTAGGAAGTTTTGTGGTAGGCATGGATTGGCTCTCTAACAAGTAAGCGGAAGTTATATGTCACGAGAAAATCATACGAATCCCTATTGGTGATGAAATCCTTATAGTCCGAGGCGATAGGAGTGGTGCAATGATGGGCATTATCTCTTACATGAAAGCACAAAAGTTATTGCGAAAAGGCCGTTTGGCTATTCTGGCACTCGTCACCGATAAGCAACCAGAGGAAAGAAAAATAGAGGATATTCCAGTGGTACGAGACTTTCCAGAGGTGTTTCCAGAGGATCTTCCTGGACTACCACCTCATCGTCAAGTGGAATTTCAAATTGAACTGACTCCTGGCGCAGCCCCGATTGCTAGAGCACCTTATCAATTAGCACCGAACGAGCTACAGGAGTTGTCATCACAACTTCAGGAACTTCTAGATAAGGGCTTTATTCGACCTAGCACATCACCTTGGGGAGCCCCTATCCTTTTGTTAAGAAGAAAGATGGCACGTTTCGAATGTGCATCGATTATAGAGAATTAAACAAAGTCACAGTCAAGAACCGATACCCTCTACCTCGTATCGATGATTTGTTTGATCAGCTTCAAGGATCAAGCTATTATTCAAAGATCGACTTGAGATCTGGTTATCATCAACTCAGAGTCCGTGAGGAAGACATCTCCAAAACTACATTCCGTACTCGTTATGGTCATTACGAGTTCTTGGTCATGCCTTTTGGGTTGACTAATGCACCTGCGGTGTTCATGGACCTCATGAATCGCGTGTGCAAACCCTATCTTAATCTGTTTGTTATTGTGTTTATCGATGACATACTGATATACTCTAAGACCAAAGAGGACCATGAAGAGCATCTACGATTAATCTTAGAACTACTGAAGAATGAGCAACTGTACGCCAAATTCTCTAAGTGTGACTTTTGGATACGCGAGGTGCAATTTCTAGGTCACATTGTTAATGAGAAGGGTATACATGTTGATCCTGTCAAGATTGTGGCGATAAAGAATTGGGCTATACCTAAAACACCGAGCGAGATAAGGCAATTTCTGGGATTAGCAGGGTATTACCGACGATTCATAGAGGGATTTTCTAAGATCGCACAACCTCTCACAGCTTTGACCCATAAAGGAACGACATACAAATGGGTAAAAGTCAAGAGGCAGCTTTTCAGTTATTAAAACAGAAACTCTGTAGTGCACCGATATTGGCACTGCCAGAGGGGACAAATGATTTCGTGGTGTATTGTGACGCATCCATTCAAGGATTGGGTTGTGTCTTGATGCAGCGAGATAAGGTAATAGCTTACGCCTCGAGACAACTGAAGGTTCACGAGAAGAACTATACCACCCATGACTTAGAATTGGGTGCAGTGTTTTTTGCCTTAAAGATTTGGAGACATTACTTGTACGGTACCAAATGCACTATCTATACCGATCACAAGAGTCTTCAACATATCTTTGAGCAAAAGGAGTTAAATATGAGGTAACGTCGTTGGGTAGAACTTCTTAACGATTATGATTGCGCTATCAAGTACCATCCTGGAAAGGCGAACGTAGTTGCCGACGCCTTAAGCCGAAAAGAAACAGCTAAACCCAGGCGGGTACGAGCCTTACCACTTACAATCAGTGCCAATCTGCCTGAACAAGTTAAGGAAGCACAGATAGAAGCATTGAAAGAGGAAAACATTGGTTCTGAGTCATTACGGGGAATGGATAAACAATTGGTAGTGAAAGAGGATGGAATTCGGTACTTTATGAATAGACTTTGGGTGCCTGTCTATGGAAATCTGAGGGATTTAGTTACGAGTGAGGCACACAAGTCTAAGTACTCTATACATCCTGGATCTGACAAGATGTATCCCGACTTAAAGGCGCACTATTGGTGGGCTAACATGAAGGCGTACATAGCTACCTATGTGAACAAGTGTTTGACCTGTTCGAAGGTAAAGGTGGAATACCAAAAACCATCCGGACTGTTACAGCAACCCGAGATACCAATGTGGAAATGGGAACAAATTTCTATGGATTTTATCGCTAAATTACCCCGGACTAATACCGGTTGTGACACAATCTGGGTTATTATGGATCGGTTGACCAAGTCCGCTCACTTCCTTGTAATTAAGGAAATGGACAAGATGGAGAAACTAATCCGATTGTATCTTAAGGAAATCGTTTCCAGACACGATGTACCGATCTCGATTATTTCTGATCGCGATGCTCGTTTCACGTCACACTTCTGGCAATCACTGCAGAAATCTCTGGGTACACGATTGGATACGAGTACTGCTTATCATCCACAGACTGACGGTCAGAGTGAGCGTACCATACAGACTTTGGAGGATATATTACGTGCTTGTGTGATTGACTTCGGGAACAACTGGGAAGTTCACCTGCCTTTGGTGGAATTTTCCTATAATAATAGTTATCACACTAGCATACAGGCAGCACCTTTCGAGGCTTTGTATGGGAGAAAGTGTAGATCACCGGTTTGTTGGGCTGAAATTGGTGATAGTCAACTAACGGGTCCCGAGCTAATACATGAAACCACTGAGAAGATTGTGCAGATACGGAATCGTATGGCAGCAGCGCGAGATAGACAAAAAGTTATGCTAACAATAGACGGAAACCACTAGAGTTTCAAATTGGTGACAAAGTCTTATTGAAAGTCTCACCGTGGAAAGGCGTAGTTCGGTTTGGCAAACGAAGAAAGCTGAATCCGAGGTATGTTGGACCATTTGAGATATTGGAAAGAAAAGGTCCGGTGGCCTATCGACTAGCCTTACCTGATTCGCTGAGTGGAGTTCACAATGTATTTCACGTTTCAAATCTGAAGAAGTGTTTATCTGACGAAACACTAATTGTACCACTAGAAGATGTGCAAGTGGATGAACAATTACGCATTATCGAAGAACCAGTCGAGGTGATGGATAGTGAGGTGAAAACACTTAAGCAAAACAAAATACCTATAGTCAAAGTTCGTTGGAACTCACGACGTGGACCGGAATTCACGTGGGAACGTGAAGATCAAATGAAGCTTAAGTACCCTCAACTGTTCGAGACGATGCCTGCAGACAAAGGTATTGATTTAAATTTTAGGACGAAATTTCTTTCAACATGGGGATGATGTGACAACTCATCCAAAACTCACTCGATTTCGATTTCGGTGTGCCAATGCAGTAGACCAGTGATGAAACACTCTCACCGTGGGATGGAACACTCTCACCATGTAACGCAATTTTCGGGACGAAAATTCTTTCAACATGGGGATAATGTGACATCCGGTGATTTTCCGTTACCAAACTCCGTTAGTTCCGTTAAGTCGTAAGCACACACTAGTTGTTGTTTGACGTTGGTGACTTAATAGTAATTAATAATGTTAATTTAATAATAATCTAGTGGATTAAATGATTATTATATTATGCTTATGTGTTTACGCGACTTAAAGACTATTCGGGAATTTTATCGCGTAACGCGGAAACGCGTGTGTTAATTCGTATGTTGCGTGTTTTATAAAGATAAAATATATAATTGTTATTACTAGTTTATATATTTGTTAGATGGTTAAAAACACTTTTAAGCTGAAATTTAAAAAAAAATACAAAGTGCAAGTTTTAGAGGGGGTATACTTGTAAATTGGTAAAAATAAAACACCCCAAACCCCCACCCAAACACCCAAACCGACCTGCAGCCTCTCTCCCTCTCTTCCCTGCGAATTTCAGCCAAGAACACCCAATTCTTCACGGTTTTGTTCGATTTCAAGCCATAGAACGCGAATTGGACCTTCATTAACAAGTACACACGTGAATTAAAGGTTAGATTTGATGTTTTTTGTGGATTTTTCATTAGGGCCGAACCCTGCTGCGAAATTAGTGTTCTTGGGGCTGAATTTTTGATGTTTTGATGTCGTTAACATGTTAGTTAGGTTGTATGTATGTTGTTTAAAGTTGATTATGCAAGAAAACTACACTATTGGTTGATTGATCATGAACCTTGATGTACATGAACCCTAATTCAAAAATTTTGGGGCTTTTATGGAATTGATTGTTGTTTGATGTTATTAGGATGTTAATTAGTTAGTATGAATGCTAGGAAACATGAATCATGCAAGAAATTGTTGAATTGAGAGCTTGGATCATACCTTACTATTAATAGTAACTTTTGTGCATGAACTTGATAATTCAATGATGAATTGGTGTTATTAGGGTGTTAATGATGTTGTATGAACATTGGGATTATGATATGAATGCTAGATTGTTGCTATGAATGCTAGAAATCTTAGGTTGGATGTTGTTGTTCATGTCTTGCCAAAAGTAGAAACTTTTTAGTTTTGGATGAATGAATCAGGCAAGGTTGATGTTATTGATCATGGTTGGATGTTTTTATAAGCTTGAAATAGTATATTATTGATGAATTGTATGTTCATTGGGTGTTTACTATATTTTGGGATGAACTTTCCCAAATGGAAAACTTTATTGTGCATGAACATTGGATATTGGGAATTGGACTTATTCATGGCTTTAGGATCATGCTAGAATGATTGTTGTGGATGCCTAAAGTGGTAGAATCTGTTAATTGGGTTGTATAGAATGTTTATTTGGTTATTGGGTGATTTATGCCCTTTAATGACCATGTATGGTTGGTATGTTGACTAGTAACTAGGACATCATGTTTGGGACTGGAAATTGATCATATTGATGTATGTTGTATGTATTGGGCATATTGAATATGTTGTGGATAGTATGGATGACTTTTTGGTAAATTATCTGTTTTGACCCGTATATGCTAAATCATAGTTATAGGTCATATAAGTAGGTTATGCATGATCTGACCTGTTATATGATACACTGGTTGTGTTATGAACACACTGAGTATGCTAGATGTTAAGAACTTACATGACTTGTATGATATATGCTCATGTCTGTTTAAATGGTTTACAACACATAATGTCACCAACGGGTCAAACGGGTCAACTGAGTCAAACATGTCTATTCTTCCAAAACCTTAAGTCTTAGTTGTAGTGCACTTAGGGTTTCTCATATTCACTGTTTACACAAACTCATGTACTTACATGATCTAGGTAACTTTTGAGGGTTGACTGTCCACTTTGTCTTTCAAGTAAACTCTAGTACTCAATACGCGTATCAGGTGAGTTCATGCCCCACTGTTTTACTTAATCTCTTTTGGGGGAGATAGCATACTGGTAACTCTACAACGCTTTTTATATTTAAGATGTGTATGATATTAATATAGTGTTGTTTACCATGATAAAGTCCTCACACTTTCGAATTGTTAATATTGAATAGCGGGAAAACTTGGGTAGTACTACTGGGTCTGACGAGCCCCACCTGTGTGACTCGAGGTCAACCGGGTGCAATTTGTCCTATGTACATTTGTCACGATATGGTAAAGTCGTGACAGGAGGCAAACATCACACAGTCAGCTTCAATTGCGAAATCACTATGTATTAATATCTTTTTGTTAATAGACTAGCTATCTATTACAATGCACATGCTTATATATATCACGATTGTTAAACTGTTATGTTTACACGCAAACTCTTAAACTCACCAACCATTGTGTTGACTTTTTAGTATGCTATTCTCAGGTCGATAATCCGGATTGCCAGTAGGAGCACTGCACGAGTCAAGCATGCATCCTAATACTTAAACGATGATACATTTGTTTATCTTTACATTTTGGGTTTTAAACAGTTGGCTGGCGCATGTTTTGCCATTTTATACATTTTTATATTTTGGGTTTGTTTTATTACTATACGTTTCCGCATGATTGTTAAAGTTTGAACTCTGGTTTGGTTTATGTTAAACGTAGCATATAGAGTCGTTCCGAGTAACTATTGACTGTGATTCTGGTTTGTTTACACGCCTCGCGGTAAAACTCCGACGTGGATTTTGAGGGTGTGACAATATGGGTAAAAAGTTGGGATCAAATCCGTAATTTCTCAAGGTTTGTGACCAAATCATAACATATACAAACCATAAGGATCGTCTCCAATTGATTATATTTTTCACTTTTTTTTACTAAGATTAATATTTTTAACAGTCAATGAACACATTTTTTGAAACCTATTTTTAAGTTCATGCATTGTCTATTTTTACAATACTTGAATCCGTATCATTTTGATAGGAATAAACTCCACATGTTACCAGATGAATACCAAATTAATTAATATACCTTGTTTTTGTAGCCCACTAGTAAAAATCGTTTGGTTCACAAAATGTTTTATAGAAGAATTGAATTGAAAATGGAATTAGAACTGGAATTAGAAATTTATTAAAATTTCATAGGTAAGTAGAAGAAATGTGGATTTCAAAGAATGTAAGAAAAATTTTCAATTTCAATTCCTTCCGTAACAAACATGATTTTAAATGAAAAATTTTCTAATTCTAAATTCAATTTTTAAAAATTTTGTGAATCAAGACTAAGAGTTTATTACTACCTAGTGAAAAAAGATAGTTAAGATCTCAACAAAGCAGGAATAGATAATCTTAAGTTGTAAAAAAACAATTTAATAACTAAGTTATTAGGTTTTACACATTTACAAGACATCTTTAAAAATAGTGTTAATTACACAAATAGTCCCTGTGGTTTAGCGCGGATCCCAGGTTTGGGTACTAACCTTTTTTAGTAACAACTATGGGTATTGTACTTTAAAAATCATAACAGGGTAAAGTATTAGGGCTAACGTCTGTTTATTTTTAACAGAACACCCCCCCACGTGACAAGCACGTGAGGGCATTTTAGTCAATTTATGTACAAACATAATCACAGACCCTAATCATACAATCGATCCTCGTATGTTTACCCAAATTTGAAATCATTCTCAAATCTAGGTCAAAATGAACAATGTTTGGTCAATCAGGAATGAAGATGAAGAATTTGACTATGAATGCGTGTATAGTAAGTGTTTTAAACCCTATAATCTTGCTGAAAAATGATGAATTTTTTGAAACCCTATATGATTTTTGCAGGTGTTGATAATTATCCGGAATACTTTTTATTGGAGGTTCACCACGGTGGATCATTTGTTATCAATGAAGAAAGTGAAAAGGTATATATATGTAGATGGCAGCTTAAGGTATGTAGATTTCGTGTCGAAGGAAGATTTCTCTGTTTTAGTCGTAGATGAGATTATGAAATAGTTATCTGTCAAGGATAACTGTAAGATTCGTTATAGTTATCTTGTTCCTGGTAGTAGTTTAAGCACTGGTTTGAGGGCATTAGAAAGTTATGACGATGAGTTGGACTTTTTGGGTTATGTTAGTGATAACTTTTGCCTAAGTCTATTTATTGAAAGACTTGAGAATGTAGATGATACAAATGGTCCTGATGACGTAGTAGATGAAGCAAATGAAGTAGAAGAGGTTGAAGTGGATATGATGAATTTTAACAAGAATTTTATTCTAGAAGATGAGAATGAAGTAGGGGATGATAGTGATAATGCTGTTGATGAAGACTACTTGAGTGATGATTCATTTGGAACATCTGCATCAGAAGTAGAAGATGAGAATGAAAAGAGAAGGAGAAGGGCTTTTAGAAGAGTTAGAAAACAACAGAAAGGTTGTAAAGATCCACGTAGTTTCTATGTTGGGCAACAATTTGGTACCAATGCTGATGTTAAAGCTTTAATCAAAAGACATGCAGTGGAGACAAGGAGGGAGCTGGCACTATACAGGAATGATCAAGAAAGGGTCGGGGCTGTATGTAGAGGTGCAATACCCACTTTTGAAAAAGGCTCAAGTGAATGCCCAACTAATTTGGGAGAGAGTTCAACTGGTAATTTGGGAGAGTGTTCAAGTGGTCAAAAGAGGACAAAAAGAGTTAGTGTTTCTGGTCAAAGTGTGGGCCCCAGTAAAAAAGATGGTGGAAGAAAAACCCTAGAAAATCCAAACAAATATCCTTGGGTCCTGTATATTTCCAAACTGAAAAGTGAACCCACATGGATTGTGAAAACATACAACCCTGAACACAGATGCCTTCTATGTAGATCTGTTAAAGCCTTTATATCAGATTGGATCTCAAAGCAATTGGTTGTAGAACTTGAGTCAAATCCAGGCATACCCATCAAGGCTATTCAGGAGCAACTACAGAAAAGGTATGAAATGTTAGTATCTAGAATGAAGGCATTTAGGGCTAAGACACAAGCATCTGAGAAGTTGATGGGTGATTATACTAAGCAGTATAATGAGTTAAGGGATTATGGATTTGAATTGATGGTTAGAAACCCAGGAAGCACAATAAGAATTGAGACTGAACCATAACCAAATCCTGCATGTAATTTCAGAGTGTTAAAGAGAATCTATGTATGTCTTGGTCCATTGAAACAAGGATTCAAAGCTTGTAGAAGAGATATCATTGGGTTAGAATTAGATGGGGCATTCATGAAGGGCCTTTTTCCAGGTCAACTACTAACAGCTGTAGGTATGGATCCTAATAATGGCATATACCCGGTTGCCTATGCCATAGTGGAAGCAGAGACTGTCAATTCTTAGGCTTGGTTTATAGATATTCTGGGAGAGGATCTAGAGTTACAAGTGAACTCCAACTTCACATTTATATCAGACAGGCAGAAGGGTATTATTCCAACAATAAAAAAACTATTTCTAGTTGCAGAACACAGGTATTGTCTTAGACACATTGCAGGATCGGATTATGGGTGGTTTTTCTCTCAACTCACTGTGAACAACACTCGGCAAGCAGTCTATGAAGAGTTGATCACAATATAACAAGTAACAAGCAGTAAGAAAATTAACACAGCAAGTAAATTTTCAAGGTACTTTTATATATTGCTTCTCAACTCAAAGGATTACAAGACACTTGGACTCAAATCGCTTACCTGAAGAGTTACAGGGAGAAGATATATATAATACTACCTACAGCCGGATATACTTTGATACCAGCTGGACACCTCTAACCTTACATCTATACTACAAGACTCTAGGTGAGGTCTTTCAGACATTTTACCTGAGAGTTGGTAGTCAGGACATGTCCCTGACTTACCTTTTGTCACCAACTAAAGTTGGTAACATGTACTATCATAAAAAGGTGAACAGTAGAATAAAGTATGGTCAATAACATGGCTCTTTAGGAAGATGCCATGCTGTATCAGAGGTCTGCAGCGGACTGTCAGGGACCATACTTATATCTACTGGACATAGCAATGTCTTCCGAAGGATAAAGTTCTTCGGAAGAATAACTTCTTCCGAAGCCACTTATACTTCGGAAGACTGCTTCTTCCGAGGCTTGGAGTCTTCTTAGTCTTCGGAAGCAGACTTTGTCTTCAGCTCTTTCATCAGACTTTGTCTTCGGAAGCTCTCAGACTTTGTCTTCGGAAGCTCTCAGACTTTGTCTTCGGAAGCTCTCAGACTTTGTCTTCGGAAGCTCAGACTTTGTCTTCGGAAGATAGTCTTCAGCTGTTGTTCTTCAGACTTTCGGAAGATCTCTTGCTTGGCTTCGGAAGCCGTTCAATGTAGCACCAAAAGTGACTATGAAGTGGTTTTGGTTGCACCAGCCTTATCATGATCCAACACACATACATCAAAACATGAAGCTACAATGGAGGGGTAAGGCATTCAAAGACATGGTATGGGGTATAGCATCAGCCACTACACTACAAGAATATGAAAGGAAATTGTAAGATTTGAAGAGTATGAATGTTGAAGCATACAATTGGTTAACCCAGATCCCTGCTGTTTATTGGACCAGAAGCCATTTCTCAGGTAAATTCTTATTTCTCACTACTTTATGTGTTAATTTGACACGTGCTTAATTGATATGTGTATAATCATCTGCTTATAGGTAGAGCAAAGAGTGATGTTCTCTTAAATAACATGTGTGAGGTGTTCAACTCAAGGTTGGTTGATGGTAGGGATAAACCTATTATAACAGCATTAGAGTTTGTTAGAGAATACATGATGAAAAGAATTGTAAATGTTATGAAAGTCATTGACAAGAGTGATGGTTTGTTGACACCAAGTGTGACAAAAAAATTTGAGATCATTAAAAAAGAAGCAACAAAGCTTACTGTTAAATGGAACGGTGGTTCAAAATTTCAAGTGACAGGGTACAATAGTGAGCAGTGTGTAGTTGATGTAGCTCAAAAGACATGCTCATGCAAGAAGTGGGAACTGTTAAGCATACCCTGCAAACATGCTGTTGCAGCAAACTGGGATATGTCTATTAATGGTTTGGAGGTGGATATACCAGAGAAGTGGGTGGATTCTTGTTTCTGGCTACAGATATGGAAGGAGGTCTATTCCTACAAGATTGGTGATGATCTAGATAGGTTGGACTCACCTAGTTTAGTTTAACTTTTTTTGTTTTCTATGTAATAGGACTAACTTTCATTTATGTAAGTAATGTTTAGTTAGTATTAGTTTCGCATTGACCCAGCGAATCTATAGATTCGCTCGTAGTCAGCTGATAAAGGTCACCCGGCGAAACTGTTGTTCGCTGCCGGGTGAACTTGCTTGTTGGTCAGGGTAGTTTTGCCTTAGCGAATCTACCAGCGAATTTGGCACTATTATATATTTTCATCTCTTGTAACTTTGTGTGCAAGTTTTGCCAAACCTAATCAAGATACACTTTTGCATTACTATTTTTCATAGCTTGTTTGAGGCTGGAATTATGTTTGTTTAATATCTTTGAGCCTTGTTTCTTAATATTGATTGAGTTTGGGTCATATGGATAAATATTGAAACTCTTTTCTTTGTTTTACTCTGTTTGATTCTATATCAGTGGAATATTCCTGTGATTATCATTTCAATAGCACTGAAATCGATCACCAATGGACCAGCAATATGGTATCAGAGCCTTTGTGCTCTTGATTTGTTGAGTTTTTGGGGTTTTGAGGTGTTTTTGAAGAAAAGTTACTGTTCCATTCAATTTGTATCATCAAAGTGTGTTTTGCTTACAGAAATTCATAGAAAAACCATTGCTCAAGTAGTAAGGAGATATCCAAATCATCCAATCACTAATTCATAGCGATTTGGATGAGTTTAGAGTGATTTTCTGACCGAACAGTGCTGTTTGTTCATCGAGCGGATTTATTGTTTTCCCAGCGAATTTGTGGCCTTTCGAGCGAATCTATTTTTCTTTATGTTTTTAGCGAATCTGCATTCATTGAACGAAAGTTCATCTTTGTTGCCTAATTCTCAAGTGAAGATACCGTCGAATTTACCACTAGAAAGAAAGTTCTACTAGTTCTGCGAACTTATTGAGCGAACTAGAGCTTCAATAGCACTGATTCGAGCGAATCTGCTGTTGGTTTGCCAAGCGAATTTACAGGCGAACTTACCGGCAAATTTACATCTTTCTCAGCGAAGTTATCAGCGAATCTACATCTTTTCAGCGAATCTAGTTTCTGATTCTATCATGTCTACTTCAATCGTGAATTTGACTGATATGGAATGTGTTCAACCAAACAGGCCACCGAGGCCTGTCAACGGAGAGAGTTTTGAGGATTGGAAACGGTGCTTGAAAGCTTTCTTCTTCTACACTGATCATGGTCAGTAGGAATCTATCACTAATGGACCTCACTTGCCTACAACAACTGTCGGATCTGTCACTTCACCAAATCAGGATCCTAGTACTTATACTGAGATTGACATCAAGTTGCTCGATCGTGACAAGAAAGCTCTTGGAGCTTTGATTCTGTGTCTGCATCAGGATATTTATAACAGGTTTGCTGAACATACCACCGCTAAGGCGTTGTACGATGCGTTATGTGAATTTTATGATGGGAACGAATATCTGAAGAAAGACAAGAAAGCTCAAGCTCAGAAGGAGTTTAACTCATTCATGGGATATAAGCATGAGACACTTACTGATATAACAAACCACTTTCTGTCAGTTTCAAGCAATCTGAAAAAGTATGATGAACAACTTGGCAATCATGAGCAAGTGAGTAAACTGTTAGACTCTCTTCCTGCTTAATGGTGTCTGCAAATCAAATTGCTAAAGCAAGAAAGGAATTTTGCTGATTACAAGTTGATGGATGTTATCAACAAGTTAAAATCATTTGATCTTGATGTGAAGAGAAGAGAGTATAATCAGACCATGATGTCTCCTAATGTCCCTCCTCAAAATGCTGCATTGATTTCATCGGCTGCAAACTCTTGCTATTATGGTGCAGCTTGTGGGAGTTCATCTGGTAATGGTGGTTTTGCTAACTCTAGGTATGGTAAGAATGTCAACTGTGGTAGTGGTTCTAAGGATGCTGGGTCTAGTTCAAATGCCTTAGCTTCTACTCAAATTCCACATGATACTATGGCACTGTTTGGGTTATTTATACACAGTTATGACGCTTTGATTGCTGGAGAATTAAAGGGACGTGGTATGACCGTGGAAGACATGTATCAGGTTGATCCTGATGATCTTGAAGAAACCGACATTCGGTGGCAAATAGCCATGCTTACTCTTCGTGCTAGGAGGTTTATGGAGAGAACCGGCAGGAAAAACTTTGGAAACCAGAATCAGAACAACGCTCTAGGATATGATAAATCTAAGCTCAGGTGTTTCAACTGTAAGCAGCTCGGTCATTTCAAAAGAGAGTGTCCTTCTCCAATTGTCACCGAACCTGTTAATTCTGGAAACTCCAGAACCATTCCAGTCATGGATAAAGTTGAAGAAGCTAAGCCCAAGAAAGAAACTGCTCTGTTGACCAACTTTGATTGGAGTGCAGAAATTGAAGAATCAAAGGAGGAAATCAACCATGCATTGATCGCTGAGATAGTGGATGAACAAACTCTTGATGATGAGTACATTGACTGTTTTGATCCTTTCAAAGAGTTATATGGTGAAGCTGACGTTGAAATTGATGACAAGGGTGAACCTATTGGGTCTGAGGTAATTCAAGATCAACAGGTTAAGGAAAGTACTGGTGTGGTTCAGAAGGCTGTGGTTCATGAAGCTATTGTTCAAACTGGTTTGGTGTGTGAAGCTGTTAAAGATGAGGTTAAACTGGTTTGTGAATCCGCTACAAAGAAGGCTAGTGAAAAAGAGGAGCTAAACATGGATTCAATAATTGAAGATGCCAAGAAAGCTGCTGTGGAGGAATACAAGAGGAACACTCCCTACTGCCAATGTGATCGCGCTCTTGCAGCAGAAAAACTGGTAATGGATCTCCCTTATGAAATTATTGAAGACATGTGTTCCTCTGCATGCAAAATTTGTTTGGTTGGTATATATAAAGCTAACAGGTTGCTCATAATGAATGAAAATGAATTAAAGAAAACCAATAAAGAGCTTAAACAAAATGAGTCAAAATATTTTGTCAAATTAAGAGAAGCTTTGAAAGAAAATGAACACTTAAAAAGGACTCTTTTGGAAAAGAACTGTGAAGTTAACTATTTAACTGAACAAGTTACTCTTGCCGAATTTGAAGTTAGAAAACTTAAAAATAAATTAGAACAGTGGTCACTTTCGAGCATGAAAAGGGAGAAATTATGCAAAAAACAACGGGGGGCAAAGATCAAGACCGGTTTGGGTAATGAAAATGATGCATTGGTATATCCTCCACCTAGTATTTTCTGTTATTCTCCTATGCCCACTCCTCATCCTTCAAATGAGTTGATACAAGAGATTATACAGAATGATACTAACAGCTCTATTGTAGGTTTAGAAGGACATAATTCTAAGGAGTTGCGAGAAGGATATGATTATGGTGGCAGTAGTGGTCTTGGCAGCTCTAGTAGTCATGATTTTAATTCCAAGAAGTCTTTTGTAGGCATTAGCTTAAGTAATCATTTTATGTCTGGTGAAACTATTTTAGATTCAAACTCTAGGGCATGTAATAGTAACTTAGGATGTTCTGTTTCAAACTCTCGTGATGACTTGAATGTTTTAAATTCCGCATTTGATGCTAATGTGTGTATGAATGATGAAGCTCAACTTTCAGGTCATGTCTCTAAAAGTCAAACAAAAACTAACTGCTTTAACAAATTCTTCTCTCATCCAATCCCATCTTTTACACCAATAAAGATTTCAAAACCAAAAGATAAAGAAATGTCTTCTTCAACTGAAAACAACAAGGTTACAATTGATCAAAAATCAGTTAAAGTGGAAGTTGTTACTGGGAAGTCAAAAGAGTAATATGACACATCCAGTGATTCAGATTCAAAATTGTCTGAATGTAATGACGAAATATCTATTGATAGAATTCCTTCATCATATTGTTCCAAAACAGGTTTGAGATCTCATTGTTTTAGATGTGGAAAGGATGATCACTTAATAAAGCATTGTCCTAAATCAGGTGGTAGTAATATACAGACTAAATTCTTTGGAGCTAAATTGACCGATTTTGTGAATGGTTTCTTTTGCAGAAAATATGTTACTCCAAGACCTAAGTACACTAAGACTTGGGTCCCAATTTCCAAAGTCTAACCAAATTTTTTTAAATGTCAGGAACATTCAGAGGCCGCTGTAAATAGTTATTGGCATGTAGATAGCGGATGTTCCAGACATATGACTGGGTTGAAGGACCTGCTGACAAATTTTAGAATAATTGATGGTGGCTATGTTGCTTTTGCTGGAGACAAGAAGGGTGGAAAGATGATTGGCCAAGGAGATGTCTCGAATGGTTCCCTCACTTTGGAGAAAGTCAACTATGTTCCAGAATTGGCGTTCAATCTTCTCAGTGTATCACAAATCTGTGATAAAAATATTCATGTGATGTTCCTTGCCAATGATTGTCTATTCTTGAAATCAGAGTTTTCTATCCCTGAAGAGATGGTGATCATGCGAGCTCCAAGGAGAAATGATACCTATTTGTTAAATATGGGATCAAAAGAATCATCGTCCACCGTGACCTGTCTTTTATCAAAAGCTTCTTCTCATGAATCCTTTCAGTGGCATAAAAGATTAGGGCATATCAAATTTAAATTGATAAATAAGTTAGTTAAGAACAATTTAGTCAGGGGACTACCACTGAAAGATTATTCTGTGGTAGAAAAATGTATGGCTTGTGCAAAAGGAAAACAGCATAAAAAGCCATATAAACTTAAACTTCAACTCGATTTCACATCCCCTTGAATTGTTACATACTGACTTATTTGGCCCTATCAGTGTTAAATCAATTGCTAAGAAATCTTCATGTCTTGTTATCACAGATGATTACTCTAGGTACTATTGGGTGAGATTTCTGTCTAACAAAAGTGAGACTGCTGAGGAGTTGATGAAGCTGATTCCGCTGATTGAGGTTCTTGGGAAAAGAAAGATTCAAGCCATCAGGAGCGACAATGGAACATAATTTAGAAACCACATTTTCAATTCATTCTGTGAGCAAAGGGGTATTCTCAGACAGTTCAGTGCTGCCAGAACACCTCAACAAAATGGTGTTGCTGAACGTAAGAACAGAACACTAATTGAAGCAGCTAGAACGATGTTGATCGAGTCAAAGCTTCCAATCATCTTTTGGGCCGAAGCAGTTAATTGTGCAGCTTATGTTCTCAACCGGGTATTGATCGTCAAGAGCAAGATGAAGACATCATATCAGTTGTTCCGAGGAATTAAGCCTATCATTGATTTTCTGCGCCCCTTTGGTTGCTCTTGTACTCTATTGAATACTCAAGATCAGAATACGAAGTTTGGTGCCGTCTCTGATGAGTGTTTCTTTGTTGGGTACTCAGAAACACAAAAGGCGTATCGTGTGTACAATAAACGGTCATGGATTGTGCAAGAGTCCTACTATGTCGACTGGCAAGAATCTAACTCTACAAGCATTGGAAGTGAGCCTGCATGATTTTATGATTCTACCACTGTCTTCAACTCATTCAATTTGCCAATTCCCGATGACGATGATGTTATTTCTCACCCGCCTGTGAATCATATTCCACCACCACCGTAACCGTCTGCCACATCATTACCACCCACTTAATTTGATATCACATCTCCACCACCTCCACTATCTCAATCATCTTCATCTAATCCTATAATCTCATCTACTATTCCATCCACATCTTCTTCCATTTCAAATCCTCCTATCGATCCAATCCCCACAAATTCATCTTCTCCTGCACAACCATCCTCTTCCACATCCACATCTCCACATAACTCTTCATTGCTTCATACTAATTTTAAAACCTTAAAAGATCACCCTCATGACTACATCATTGGATCCATCACAGACGGAGTAAGGACTCGGAGTCAGAGTGGATTGATAAATGAGTGTCTTTATGCAGCTTTTCTATCTCAGACTGTTCTAAAGAATTACAAACAGGCACTTGAAGACCCAAGCTGGGTGGACTCTATGCAGTCTGAGTTGCAGCAATTCAGAAAGTTAAAAGTTTGGGAGTTAGTTGATCTTCCTCTAAACAAATGCCCCATTGGTACCAAGTGGGTATTCCGGAATAAGCCAGATGATCGTGGTGTTGTTGTCAGAAACAAAGTCAGATTGGTTGTTCAAGGATTTGCTCAGGAGGAGGGAATAGACTACATTGAAGTGTTTGCTCCGGTTGCTCGGATCGAAGCCATCAGAATTTTTCTTGCACATGCAGCTAACAAGAACTTTAAAGTTTTTCAGATGGATGTGAAGTGTGCATTTTTATATGGAAACATTGATGAGGAGATCTATGTTTGTCAGCCACCAGGTTTCGAGGATCCAGATTTTCCAGACAAAGTATACAAGCTAGACAAATCACTGTATGGGTTGCATCAAGCTCCCCGAATCTGGTATGAGACCTTGACACAGTATCTCCTCAGCAAGGCTTTCTCTCGTGGGACTATAGATATGACACTATTCAAGAAGGAGGTGGATGGTGAGATGCTGATTGTTCAAGTGTATGTTGATGATATTATCTTTATGGATCAACAAATGAAAAGTTGTGTAAAGAATTTGAAGAAGTGATGAAGGATCACTTTGAAATGAGCATGATGGGGGAGATGTGCTTCTTCTTAGGTCTGCAAGTTGAACAGAAACCTGAAGGTATTCTTATTCACCAAGAGAAGTACATCAAGGAAATCATCACAAAGTTCGGCATGGATGATTCAAAGCCAGAACTTACTCCCTTCATTGCTCAAACATGCTTGTCTCCTGATGATAATGGGAAGTCCGTGGATGCTCATCGATATCGCTCGATGATCGGATCTCTCATGTATCTGACTGCAAGCCGTCCAGATATCACATTTGCCGTGTGCTACCGTGCTCGTTATCAAGCCAATCCCAAAGAATCACATGAGCTAGCTGTTAAACGCATTTTTCGTTACCTTAAGGGTTCATCTCGTTTGGGACTTTGGTACCCAAAAGGTGGGAACTTTGATTTACATGCTTTTTCTGATAGTGATCATGGTGGTTACAAGATTAACAGAAAGTCAGTCACCGGTGGATGCCAATATCTGGGTGATTGTCTTGTTTCGTGGCAAAGCAAAAAACAAACAACAGTGTCCTTATCCACGGGAGAAGCTGAATATATCGCTGCATCAAGCTGCTGTTGCCAAGTGCTCTGGATTCAACACCAGATGATGGATTATCGCATCAATTTCCTTCACACTCCGATTTTTTGTGACAATGAAGCCGCTGTTGGAATTGCCAAGAATCCAATTCATCATACTCGAACCAAGCACATCGAAACAAGAATTCATGCCATCCGTGATGCTCAGGAAAAGGGGTTCATTGATATTATACCTATTGAAACAAGGAAGCAGAAAGCAGATCTTTTCACTAAAACATTTGATAAACCACGTTTTTATGAACTGATCTCTATACTAGGATTAATATCCTTCTGAAAACCTTTTCTGAGCAAAACTACCGTTTAAGATGTATATATGTACATATTTTCCTTATGGTTTTGGCTGTTGTCTGCTTAGAGAATCCTTGTGTCCCATATATCTTTCCTTTTTATTCTTAATTTTCTTTTACTTTCGTTGTTAAGAAATTTTCTATTAAGTAAGCTATCAAATAAAAGTTTCGGGGGAGATTAATGCTAATAATAAGTTTTAACTTTTATTCTCTCAGGAATTCAAGAAAATGAAGTAAGAAAGAGGGGAACATCTTACGCTGGGATATGCATGATAGACTCATCCCAAAAAAGAAGTAAACAAGTGATCATGCAGCCAAATTAAATATCATAACTTAGTAATAAGGATTATCTCATGATATTTTGGTCTGCACAAAGATACAAGTCTTGTCTAAAACTTGGTTGAGAGTTGCAAATTGATGTCTTGCTCATGTACTGTGTTTACTTTTAGGATTAGATTATTGATGTGAAGCTTATGGTGTTTCCCACTGGGATGGTGACTCGGTGATAACGCCCTCTAAGTCAAACATTAAATAATCTGAAATAGTCCATTACTGTATATACTTTCATACTTTTAGGATTAGATTATTGATGTGAAGCTTATGGTGTTTCCCACTGGGATGGTGACTCGGTGATAACGCCCTCTAAGTCAAACATTAAATAATCTCAAATAGCCCATTACTGTATATACTTTCATACTTTACATAAAAAAAGATGTGTGTTTATCTCCTCTGCTATGCTAAAGCATTGACCTGGAGTGATGATCTTCTCTGCTATGCAAAAGCATTGACCTGAAGTTCTCATCAACACACCTAGATGATCTTCTTTGCTATGCGAAAACATTAACCTGAAGCTCTCATCAATTAGTTAAAGGTTGAGTCTGCATCTCATGTGTATATCTTGCATATATATGTGTCTGCATCTGTACATTATAGTGTCCTATATGTATATATGCCAGTCATTGTGTTTGCATTAAGTAGATTCAGTATAGTGAGCAGGAAAAATCAATGATTATGCTCAATAAACCTTGATGATGAGACTAATTCTTTATCAAATATAAGTGGGGACCAAGTTGCTGAGTTTCTAAAACAATTCAGAACATGACAAACAGTTGCAGATCATAAGTTGAAAAGAACAGGGAATGGGTTTAAGCGGACAAACATATCAGTAATCTCGCTAAGTCATGCCCCTCTGAAAAATGATATTATATCCCTCTACCATTTAATTTTAATTTTATTCTGATTTTATTTCTATTTTATAATTTTAGTCTTATTTAATTTTATCATGGGGCAATAAAGTATTCATAGGCAAATTTTATTATTTTTATTATTATTTTTATCTTATTTTATTTCAATTTTATTTTATTTTACTTTATTTTATTTTAATTTGTAATTTTTAATTTTATCTTATTTTGAAACTTGTTTTTGAGTCGGGCGAAATTAAGATTCGCCTTAGCGAACCTATAGTTTCGCCAGTAAGCTCGACCAGTTGCATGTCAAACCAACATGTTGAGTTTACCGGGCGAATCTATAGATTCGCTACAGCGAATCTATGTCTTATAAGAGGTACAGTGAACGCGAAATTGTTCACAGTAACCTCAAACCCTAACTGCCTGTTCATATTGCGAAATTTCAGAGTTTTCTTTCAGTTTTGATTTGCGTTGAAATAGTGTGTTATAAAGGATTTACGTTGGTGTTGTGAACCTCACTTAAAGCTTTAATCGGTGTATATTGCTTCGCATTGTGAGATTTGGCATGTTCGCCTGGGTTAGGGTTTGGGAACCCTCGTCCAGCGAACTTGCTGATCTTCAGGCGAATCTGAACGAAAGTTCACTTGAACTCGAGCGAATTTGTAAATTCACCCAACAACTTCGCTTGTTCACTTGAACCGAGCGAAACTATAAATTCACCATAGCGAACTTAATGTTTTCCAACCAAATTAAACTAAAAGTCACTTAAGTTTAAGCGAATCTATGTAATCGCCTCTGTAAATTGACCAAGGTCGAGCGAATTTGAACGAAAGTTCACATGAACCGAGCGAATCTATAGATTCACCCAAGCGAAATTATTGTTTTTCTGGCGAATCTATAGATTCACCTTAGCGAATTTATAGATTCACTTGAGCGAATTTAATTTATTTCTTTTGTTTTTTTTTTGCTTTTACATATTCTCACACATTTATCATGATGTATACTTACACTTTTCTAATTTGTTTTCAGCGATTCTGGCTAACCTCAAGTTTGATGAGAAAAACAACACCGTAGCCCTTTTGGATGAAGACAGTCCCAAAGCTGCAGGGTTTAGAGATTGTATAAAGTGGCTGAAACAGTCTCCAATTCATTATGCTATCACTAATTCACCATCTATCTATATTTTGCATATCCAAGACTTCTGGAGATCAGCCAAGTTGGATGTTAAAGCTAATCCACACTGTATTCGAGCAAGGATAGAAGGAAATGACATTGCCATCACTGAAGAAATCATAGCAAGAGTACTTCGTCTAGAATGTGATCAGGGAGAAGAAGTAGAACTGTCTGAAATTCAAGTCATGGAGGGATTCCGAAGCATGGGGTATGAGGGACCGTCTTTTGGCTCAAAGAAAGAGATAAAGAAGTCTATGTTGTCTAAAGAGTGTAGATACATTGCTCATATATTCATCATGTGCTTAGACGACAGGAAAGGAGGATCCGATGGTCTCAACTTGAGATGGGCCAAAGCAATGGTGATATTTTACAGAGGCCAAAAGGCAAATATAGCAAGACTGATTTTTGAGTGCATGTGTGATAACATAGTGGCAGTGAAGAAGGAGAAGTGGCTTCTGCATCCGAGATTTGTTCAAATGATAATTGATGACTTGATTCCAAACATTCCTAAGCATGGAGAAATCAAGAGACTAGCCCAGATGAGCTCAAGGATATTTGCAGACTGTTCTTCTGCAAGACATGACTTCAGTGGGAAGATCACCCCACTTATGGGAAAATATGTATTCTACTGAGAGATGGGCATACATAAAGAAGGTGATAGAAGCAGAGGAAAAGAGATCTGCAGAGAACAGGGAGAAACAATAAGAAATAGTTAAAAAGAGAAAAAGATATGTCAAAGAGAAAGAGTATGACTTTGAGGATGAAATTGATAAGGCAATGCATGAAATGCGAGTTGATAAGGAGAGAAGAACTAAGAAGAGGCCTGAAGAAAGTAGTCACACTGAAACATCAGAAAGGAGAACGAAACACAAACATCAGGCCTTCACAGAAAATCCTCCAAGAAAAGACGCAAGATCCGAACTTGACCAAGACGTGATTAGAAACGTCAGTGCTTCTGTGGCCAATGAGCTAAGCATGATGAAAACAAAACTGATAAACCAAGATCTGAGAGAGAAAAAGAAGGATGATATGATTGAAGGCTTGACAAAGATGGTGCTTGATCAACAAGAACTGATCAAGACACTGTTTAAGGAAGTAAACTCTCTGAAGGAAGCGGCTGGCCTGCCAGATGTTAGATCTGAAGAGGAAATCAATGACCTCACCGATACCTCCAAATACTCATTTCTGAAGGTGGGGAGATTTTCTGCGGCAGGAGAGGGCCCAAGCTCAGCAACTGGTACTAGTAACGCTGCAGGATCAAGTCGAGGGAAGAACAAAAACGATGAACCTGTTGATGACGAAGGAGCACAGGGTGAGGATGATGATGTGGAGGTTGTGAATGAAGATTTTGATGATTTGGGACTTGATATTGAGAAGGACTTAACAGGTGAGGAGGTTGTGGGGGAGAAACAACGATTGGAGAAAGAAAAACAAGCTGAGATGAAGTTAGTATATGAAGAGGAGGAAGTTGAGGAGCAGTTGGTGGATTACAGCTCAGAACCGGAATTCTATGAGGTGGATGAACGTCCAGTGACCTATGTGACTGATACTGGGTCAGCTGAAACTGGAACGGTGGAGTTAGATCAATCTGAGTGGTTTGTTAAAGAAAAGGAGGCTGAAGAGATAACTCCACTATTCCAGAACATCAAAAACCCTACAAGAAAAGAGAGCGATAAGAAGATCTTCAGTTGGAAATACAACTCTGAGCTTAAATTGTTTATGATCAAGAGAAGGGGAGGGGGTATATCTTATGTTCACAAAAGAAAAGCTTTTAAAACCCTCCCAAGATGGGATTTAAGGAGATTGGCTGAGATTCCTTTGATTGGAGCTGAACAGAGTGAAAGGGCCAAGCTGCTGGAAATGGAGATTAAAAAGAGCTTGACTGATAACTTCAAGACTTTTGGTTTCATGAAAATGGAAAGAAGGAGGTCGAAGAAAGATGTTGATTGGGTGACCGGGAAAGGCAAGATTGTGCTTAAACTGAAACCAGCAAAGACTGTGAATCGCATCAAGATACCTGATCCTCTTTCCCCGAGACTGCAAGCGTTTGAAAAATGGTTTTATGATAACAACACCGGGGAAGCAGTGATCAGAGTAAAAGGAGCTCCAGAAATACGATTGTTTGATCCAATGGAAGTTTTTTCTTTCTGTGATGAGGACTTAGTGATTCTGTGCGAGAATCACATAAAAGTTGGGGCTGGAGCTGAAACGTTGGAAGAAGCGAGCCTCTTCATGAGAGTAGCTAACAAGGCTAGGGGACTCAGAGCTGAAGTCCGGGAGCTGTCAAAAAAAATAATTCATGCGGACGAAACAAGAATGGATGTGGATGATTTGAGTAAAAAGCTGGATCAATCAATTTCAAAAAGGTTTGAAAAGCAGGTGATAGATGAGGCATGTGGGTCTGGAGCTAATACTGAGGAACAAACCATGCACGATCAGGAGGAGGTTGTAGTCGTAGATTCGCTAGATCAAGAAGTCAATGAAGCTGGGTTTGTTGAGAACTTTATTGTTGGTATTGAATCTGAGTCAGGATCTGAAGATGTTACTAATCCATTGGCCGGGATTGAGTCGAGAGCAGGAGCTTTCATGGAGAACTTTGAGGCCGAAGTTGATGCTGTAGCTGGAGCTGATTGAGAAGACCCCTCTAGGTGAGGTCCAACCTAGGGGGAGTATTGATGATCTAGATAGGTTGGACTCACCTAGTTTAGTTTAACTTTTTTTGTCTTCTATGTAATAGGACTAACTTTCATTTATGTAGGTAATGTTTAGTTAGTATTAGTTTCGCACTGACCCAGCGAAACTACGAGCGAATCTATAGCTTCGCTCGTACTCAGCTGATAAAGGTCACCCAGCGAAACTGTTGTTCGCTGCCGGGTGAACTTGCTTGTTGGTCAGGGTAGCTTCGCCTTAGCGAATCTACCAGCGAATTTGGCACTGTTATATATTTTCATCTCTTGTAACTTTGTGTGCAAGTTTTGCCAAACCTAATCGAGATACACTTTTGCATTACTGTTTTTCATAGCTTGTTTGAGGCTGGAATTGTGTTTGTTTCATATCTTTGAGCCTTGTTTCTTAATATTGATTGAGTTTGGGTCATATGGATAAATATTGAAACTCTTTTCTTTGTTTTACTCTGTTTGATTCTATATCAGTGGAATATTTCTGTGATTATCATTTCAATAGCACTGAAATCGATCACCAATGGACCAACAATTGGACCCATTAATGGTAGTGTTGGGTCTGAAGGATAGTCTAATATTATCAACACAGTCAAAGTCAACAAAGTCAACGTCAAAGGTCAAAGTCAACGTAACAGTCAACACGACGCGTTCGGGATGAAGATTAGAGACAAGACGTTGAAGATATATTTGTCTAGGATGTTTATTGTTAATAAATATATTTTGTGTGAACAAAATATATTTTATCTTGTTTTTAGACATTTTGGGTTTTAATTGTAATTTCTAATTGTCATAGTTTAGGGTCCTAAGTGTAATTAGTAAATTGTCATTTACTATAAATAATAAAGTATGACAATTAGGGTTTGAGAGCTTGGATGAGTGATTAGGGTTTCCAACTTTCAGATTATTTTGTAATCACAATTTTGGATCAAACAAGGGTTTTTTGAGTTGTTCTTGGTGTTCATATTTTTTCATCATATTTTATGTGTTTGATTCAAATCTTCATATTATTTGATTGATTCAAGAGCTCCTGAACAAACAATTTGGTATCAGAGCCAACTTGAATCAATTTCTACTGCTGATTTGAAGATTTTATTACTGATTTTTGAAATTTTTTAGAGAGAGAAAATTGGGTTTTAGAGAGAGAAACTAGATCTGAGTTTTTGTGTTCATCCATATCATTGTTTTGATCTGATCTACAACATTTCAGAATAGATTTACAACATCTGCTGTCATATTTTACATCTACAAATCGTTTTATACAAGAAATCGAAAAGAAATTTGAAGTTTAAAGTTGTTTCTCTCACACACACTAGTGTGTGTGTTCTTGGTGTTCTTGGCAGCCTTAAAGAAACTTCAAATCTTCATCCAGCGAAATTAACACCATTCTGAACGAAAGTTCAAAGTTTCTGGCGAAATTACAGCTGAAACTAGCAGTTTCGCTCGTTTTCCGGCGAAACTGCAACTCCGGCGAAATTATTCCGGCGAAACTGCATATTTTCCGGCGAAACTATAAAACCTGTGAAATTCATAAAACCAAGGCTGCGAAAATAGAAAAATTTGTTGTTGCGAAATTACAAATTCTATATGCGAAATTAATAAATAAAAAAAAATCAGCGAATTTATAAAAAAAAAAACGAAAAAAAAAAAACGAAAAAAAAAAAACAAACAACCATCTCCAAACCCAAATCAAAACCACAAACCACCATCACCTGCGAAATTAAAAATGCGATATCCACATCTGCGAAACTAACCTAAGTCAACCTCACCATACCTCTGCAGCCACTACCACCACCGGAAACCCCAAACCACCACCCACAGACACACCCGAACCCACACCACTCCCAACCCCACCCCACCTTGGTGGATCCTTTGACGACCACAACCCACTACCCACCGGCAGACGCCCATAGCCACCGCACTAACCACCTGCGACCGCGATACCCACATCACCACAACCACCCTTCCCTTCGACCACCACTGTCGCAGCCTTCATCGTGAACCCAGCCACCATTGCTAACCCTCCCAATCGAACCTCTAACCCCAGATCGACTTATCCATCCCTCCCACGGTGAAATCAGCACAGATCTGTCCTCATCCCGTGAAATCAAAACAAAACAAAGAAAAAGAGTAGAAGAATCGGGTTCTAGGGCGGAACCCACTTGCCAGAACCATCAACCAACTGTGACCGCGACCACCTGAACCAGCTGCGCCCGCAACCATCACCACCGAAACCATCACCATCTTCGTTCATCCCTGCCAGCCGACATCAGTAACCGACTGGAACCACCATCGACAACAACCATTCTCGGTCGACACAACCATCGAACCCACGAACACCACTTCGACCGAAACCCCAAATTCGAATTTGACCTTCGATCCCATCTCAAAATCAACCTGTAACCATCGACAACAATTCATCTTCGGTGGACCGAGCAACACCATCGACCGTGACCCCAATCAACATCATCATTCAAATTCGAACTCTTGTTTCCCCAAATCGCCATCACCCACAGCCCCCCTTCGACTCCCTTACACCATCGGACACCATCCCCTCCACGACTTACCACCACCGCGACCTCTTCCACCATCGAACACTACCACCACAGCGAGCTACCACCACCAAGACCACCACCAACCGTGACCTTTCTACCTTTCCGATTCGCGATAACACCGGCTGTTAGCGTGGAGCCATTGTTACCTTAAAGCTCTCGATGAACATGTTGGATGATGATGATGAAAGAAGAAACTCAAAGGGAGTGTTTGTGTGTGTGTTGATTTAGAGAGAAAGATTGAATGGATACGGAGAGAGAGAGGCAGAGACTTTGAAAGATCAGATCTGAAGTAGTCTTTGTTAGTGTTGAAGTGTTAATGTGTTAGGGTTAAGGTTTGAAGATTTGTTATTGGGCTTTATTTTTTTGATTGGGTTAATAATTGGGTTTAGATTGGGTTATGTTATTTTGGGCTATAATTTTAAGCTTTGAATGGGCTAACAATTAGTTGGCTAATTACAAGATTTAAAATAGTAAAATCTGGACAGAGATTTATTGATTAAACAATTGTTGGACGGGTTGTAATACGTTTAACCCGAAGAAGAAATATTCAACGATTTAAAAGATTTAAAAAAAAAAAATTATTTTTTTCCCGGGGAAGAATTATTTTACAATTTTTGGGAAAAATATTTTTGGGTCGTTTAATTGTTTAAAAATGTCATCTTCAGAAGACCTTAAATCAGATAATCTCACAATGGCACAAAGTCGGTTTGACTGTTTTGCAGATACAAAAAATGAAACAACACTACTCATCAACTTTGATCGAAGTGCTGAAATCAAGGAATCAGAAAAAGAAATCAATCACACTTTGGTTGCTGAAGTGGTTGAAAGTGATGATGACTTCATTAAAAACTTTGATCCATTCAAAGAATTCTGGTGTGAAGCTCATGGAGAAGCTATCGCTGATAATGTTTGGTCAAGCCCGTGTGAAGTTCAACAGGTCAAGGATTGTGAGATTGGTGAGAAGCTGGTTGGAAAAACTGTTGTTCAAGAAGGGTTAGTATGTGAAGCTGAGGTTCAGAAGAAAACAGTTGAGCAGGTGACTAGGGATGTTGTTGAGAAACAGGTTGTCGCTGAGGAAGCTATGTATGCTGCTGAGGGTACAAGAACTGAGGGTTATGAAGCTGAGAAGACAAAAATGAAGATGGAAGTAGTGATTGAGGAAGCCAAGAAAGCAGCTGTGGAGGAGTACAAAAGGAACACTCCTTATTGCCAATGCGATCGTGCTCTCGCGGTAGAAAAACTGGTAATGGGTCTTCCTTATGATATTGTTGAAGACATGTGTTCCTCCGCATGCAAAATCCGTTTAGTCGGTATATATAAAGCTAACAGGTTACTTATAATGAATGAAAATGAATTGAAGAAAACCATCAAAGAGCTTAAACAAAATGAGTCAAAGTATTTTGTTAAATTGAGAGAAGCTTTAAAAGAAAACGAACATTTAAAGAGAACTCTTTTGGAAAAGAACTGTGAAGTCAATTACTTGACTGAACAAGTTACACTTGCTGAGTTTGAAACAAGAAAGCTTAAAAATAAGTTGGAACAATGGACTCTTTCGAGTATGAAACAGGAGGAATTATGTAAAAGACAAAGGGGGGCTAAAATCAAGACCGGGTTGGGTCATGAAGATAAAGCATATGTTTATCCTCCACCTAGTACTTTCTGTTATTCTCCTACACCCACTCCTCATCCTACAAATGAGTTGATTCAAGAGATTATTCAGAATGATACTAATAGTTTGCATGCAGGATTAGAAGGGGTTAATCTTAAAGAGGTGCGAGATGATTATGATTCTCCGACTGGTATGGGATACAGTAAACCGGATGCTGACAGTCAAGCTAATGATTGTTCAGTTCCTGTTGTTTGCAAACCTGTAACAGTTGTTTCTTCTAACTTCTTTGATAAGTTTAAAGTAGGTGAAATCCCTACTTATGAGCCTGTCAGGAGTGTGAAAGAAGAGATTGTTCAGGAATCTCCTAATCATCAAGTCACAACAACAGCAACACATCCAAATCCTGTTAAGCAAGATCCACCGGAAGTAGAGGTGCCTATTGAAGACTGGACAAGTTCAGATGACGAATCAAAGACAAAGGAAAGTCTCAAAAATTCAGAGATCAATATGTCACTTGAAGCTGTCAAGTCTCAAAAGCTTCCAAAATCTGAATCAAGACCTATCTGGATCTCATCCCCAACTACTAAACAAATCAGTAGTTCCTCCAAAACTCAGCAGAAGCACTCACCATCTTTATCTGCTATCCATCAAGCTTGTCACAAATCTACCTCAAAGTGTGCCAAGTCACCAGTCATGCAAAATGGTTCTTGGGAGAATGCTTCGATTTTATCTCCTCAAACATCACACTTCAAATCTCAGACCAGTTTAAAATCCACGTCGACAAAGCCTCAAAAGGTTCACTCTTCTGATATCCAAAAGATGAAGATTCAAGGTTGTCAACAAGCTGCAACAACCTCAAAGGAGGATCCACCCTCTCCTGATGACCACGGGACTACAAAGAACCAAAAGTCTTTCAAGGCTTGTTTTAGATGTGGAAAAGAAGGTCACGTGCTAAAGAAGTGCCCTCAGGTTCAGAGGAAAGTTCCAGACGGTAAGGGCAACACGGGTTGCTTCTCTGAATCAAGAGGTAAAAAGCACACATCTTTGAATGGTTGGATGAAAAACCCACCATCCAAACCTTTTCATGTGAAGCCGGTTTCACATGATTCAAAGATGAAAATGACCAAAGGTTCAAAACCAAATTCTTTTCCTTCCGGTCTTAAACAGAAAATGATTTCCAAATTTAATTCATTCAAATCCAAATTAATTGAACCGAAACGAATTTGGCAAATTAAAAGGAAGGATACAGAAATCTCCGATCTTTCCACAAATTGTGTGCAGAAGCAGGTTACTTATATTGATGAAAAAGGAACTCCCAGGACTACGATGGCCTGGGTTCCCCTTTCTAACTAATCTGTTTATAAGTGCAGGAACAATTCAGGAGGACTGTTAGTAATCCGGTTTACTGACAGGGATTGTTCCTAATTCAAATTTGAGGCGGAACAAACAGGTTAAGGTCAAGGTATTATATCCACAATCTGGATTTTTATCTGCATTCTCACAGTTCTCACTTCACTGTCACTGCACATTTCTTATGAATTCATTTCTTATCTTCATATCAGTGTAATTTGGAAGACCTTCTTTGGCAAATTTCTATTTTTGTACAGTCTTAACTATTTGGCAAATTTCTAACTATATATATAAAAAAATATAAAAAAAATTAATAAAATAAAAAAAAATATTAACAAAAATTAAAAAAAATAGGTTTGCAAAAATAGAAATTTAGGGGGAGAGTATAGTAAATAAAAATAAAAAGAGAACTGAGAACTTGATTCGAGATGATTGAGAAATGATTGTATATCTTCATGCAATACTTGTCCTTACATGACTTGCATTTTAAAATGAGAAATGATAGTAACTGATATTGTTATCTGATTCGCATCTTAATTTTAATTACAAATAATAGAAAAACAAACAGATGCTTTATGATATGCTTGGTAGACTCAGCCTGAAGAATAAAGTAGACAGCAGCATGATGATTTAAATTAAAATATATGCTTAAGGATGTCTGGATTTACGCAATCATTTTGGCCTGCACGAAAACTGAGTCCCGACAAAAATTGGATTGAGAATTGATCTTTCGCCCACCATGATGCAAATCATATAAGCTATATCTCTATCTCTTTGCCATGTTTGGTGTATTTATGTGTCTTGTGTTTGTGCTAATCTCCTCTGCTGTACGGAAGTACTGACCTGGAGTGATGATCTCCTTTGCTGTACGATAGTACTGACCTGGAGCTCTCATCGGCACATGATTAAATGGTCATCTCCTTTGTTATACGTGAGTATAGACCTGGAGCTCTCATCGTTTTAATCTAAGTTGTGTCAAATCATCTAAATGATGAATTCATCACAGAATACAATATTCTGTTGATAATCACTTGCACACTAATGCACAAGCCTTGTTCCATAAAGATCGTAATAAAATTCAAGAAATCCTGAGGTTAGGTGAGGGTTTTTGCCAAATGATTGTGGGTTTCTAGCATTCTAAAGTGCTTAATCGAACCTTAACGAATCATCTGCTGCTTGTTGAAAAAGACAGGGCATGGGTTTAAGTGGACAAACATATCAGCAATTGTTATTGATCTGTTTGAGAATTTTAAAATCATTCAAAGACTGTAATTAGATTCAGTTATCAGTATGATCTCATTGCTTGTCGATGATTAATTTCATCTTTGTGCTAAAGTATATCTTGAGGATGTGATCTCATGATCGATTCAGTTCTTGGTAATTAAAAAAAATTAAAAGATTAAAAATAATAATAATAATAATAATAATAATAATAATAATAATAATAATAATATAAAATACAAATATATATATATATACATAAAATAAAATTAAAAAAAAAACTATAATATATTTTCATTCAAAATTCTTTTAGGTCTTCCATATTATGCTATTGAAATCATCTCATATTTTCATGCATTTTACGGGAAATTGCACACACAAACGAACACGGGTTCGCTTGTTTTTTCACAAAGATAAACACGGGTTTATTTTGTTAAAATGAAATGATCTAATTAGAGATGTCGAGATTGTGTTTGAGAATGTGTTTTAGATTTTTGCTACAAGTGATGGCCGATCATCAGTTGAGCAGTGTACCAGACCAGAGAACCTGTTTCTCAAATTTACAGAAGATACCGAGCTAGGAACCCTCCTCCTACATCTTCTGAAGCACTCAGAGATTCAAGAAAGCGGTCTTTGTTATATCCAAGAGGATGCACACAATAAGGGGGAGCATGCAAAAAGGGGGAACTTGTGAGATAAAGATTTTCAGCAACAAAATTTGGGAAGCATCAGTCTAGGGGGAGTATTGTTGGACCTCAACATTGAGACTGAAGCTTACCAAATTGAAGATCAAGTTCAGTTGATTTATCGGTGCTGATCACGATGAAAGACGTTGATAATAGTAGACTAAGGGGGAATATTGTTGGGTCTGAAGGATAGTCTAATATTATCAACACAGTCAAAGTCAACAAAGTCAACGTCAAAGGTCAAAGTCAACGTAACAGTCAACACGACGCGTTCGGGATGAAGATTAGAGACAAGACGTTGAAGATATATTTGTCTAGGATGTTTATTGTTAATAAATATATTTTGTGTGAACAAAATATATTTTATCTTGTTTTTAGACATTTTGGGTTTTAATTGTAATTTCTAATTGTCATAGTTTAGGGTCCTAAGTGTAATTAGTAAATTGTCATTTACTATAAATAGTAAAGTATGACAATTAGGGTTTGAGAGCTTGGATGAGTGATTAGGGTTTCCAACTTTCAGATTATTTTGTAATCACAATTTTGGATCAAACAAGGGTTTTTTGAGTTGTTCTTGGTGTTCATATTTTTTCATCATATTTTATGTGTTTGATTCAAATCTTCATATTATTTGATTGATTCAAGAGCTCCTGAACTAACAGGTAGAAGCATGTGGACAAGAGTAGACTGCCCTACAATTTTGAAGGAACCTAAACATCATAAACCAATTGGAAGGCCAAGAAAAATGAGGAAAAAGGATCCAATAGAGAGGGAAGATGAGTTGGTCAAGCAAGGAAAGCTTACTACAAAGTGGAAGACAATCACTTGCAGTAGATGTGGAAAGAAGGGTCACAACAAAAAGACTTGTATTGAACAAGTGGCACCATCCTCATCTGTTGTTTGATCTTAAATATATTTGTTATGTTTGGAATGTAAGACATTTGTACTTTGGTAGCTATTATGTGGTTGACATTGTTATCTTTGATCCTTTATGTGGTATGTTATCTTTGGTACTTTAGTAGTTTTATAAAACTGCACATTGTTATCTTGGAATGGTTGTTACATTGGTTAAGGTTAATGTCTTCTGCACATTGGTCAAGTACATTCATTCATTGCACTTTGATCATGGTTGTTGCACAATTGCAATTTGACATTAAGTACATTCATTACAATAGTTTTTAGACAAGAAAAGCAGGCTCATTACAATAAGCACAATTGCAAAAGCAGGTTCATGACAAGAAAAACACATTTCATTACAAAATCATGTTCATTACAAAGGAACATTCATTACAAAAGCTTGGTTCACTAGAAAACCAAAATCACTTACAAAACAAGATTCATAACACAACCATATTCAACCCATTACAAAGAACACATAAAACCCAAACAACACAAACAAACACCAACTTCCTATCAACAACATGTCTTTCTGATGTACTTCATCTTTCAGAGCTCTGGTCTTGTTCTCATAATAGTTTTTAGATTTCAGCAACCCTTGAATGTTATCGGTTGGTGTAGAATATATCGGAGGATCAATCCATATAAAGAAATTACACTTGGATCTCTGAAACAGAAAATTTTTGTTAGTACACATGAAGAGCATACCAATTTAAGAGTAGAATTTAAAAGAAATTACCAACTCTGGACAAGTATAAAAGCGTCGTCCGGGGTTTTTCTTCGTTTGTGATGTTTTGATTGTGGCTAATCTTCCACATTTGCAAAACACAATGTCTGAGATTTTTATTCGTATTCTAGGGTTTGAAAAGAAGATGAAGTTTCTTTTGAAGTTGGGTTTATTAAAGTGATATGTTTGTACATAAATTGACTAAAATGCCCTCACGTGCTTGTCACGTGGGGGGTGTTCTGTTAAAAATAAACGGGCGTTAGCCTTAATACTTTACCCTGTTATGATTTTTAAAGTATAATACCCATAGTTGTTACTAAAAAAAATTAGTACAATAACCTGAGATTCGCGTTAAAACTAAGAGACTACTTGTGTAATTAACTCTAAAAAAATATAGCTCGATCTAAAACGACAATACGCATGAACACTGGCACTCATCCACCAATCATACCGTGCCACGTCAACGACCCTTTCACGCGGGAAAAAGTTGAAATTGGCGCCAGTATACTGAACCCTAACTCATGTAAATCCGATATTGAGTCTCTTTGATCATAAGATCATCAATCTATTGTTTCCAAATTACCATCGTTGATATCGTTTGCGGAAAATTACATCATCTAATCTGAAAAGCTAAAACCCTAGTTTTTCGGAAGCTATGGAAAATCTATCGATTATATGCGGTGGACTTGGTGGTTTTGAAGAGGACGAGGACAGGAATCCGACCGTGTACATTCCTGGAGAATACTGTTTAGGTAATCTTTCCAGTTCATAGCTATGTCATTGCATACAAAATTGTCATTTGTTTGTGTTTAATAAGTTATGGTATCGATGAACAGATAATTTGAAGGATTTGTTGAGATTTCTGAGGCGAGACGATCCGGAGACTCGTGAGGTGTTCAAACAAGTTTGTAAATGGAATATAGTGGGAAAAGATATATTACCGATAATTCAACATTGTCAGAATGATTCTACTTTGGTGCTAAATGCAGGTGCATACTCGTGTTCAGTATCTCAATTATGATATTGTCTAAAATGAATCGAAATTTGGTGATAGAAGGCTTCAAGTTCTAAATTTATAGCAAAAGTAAATTCTGACGAAGAGATATTTATTAGGTTTGTTATTTATGTTAGTGAATAAGAAACAAAATCTCTCATCCCACAGAGATTAGGGGAAAGAATGGTGCTAAAGAAAATGCTTTAATCCCATATTATGATTGAAATTGACTGGAAATATTGTGACATGTTTCATTGTTCTGAAATAGGAAAAGGATGTGTTTTTATAGGCGATAGAAGGAGCACATGTTTATATTTTAGTTGTAAATGGTTTTATTATGGCATGGGTTGCTGTCTGCTGCATTATAACTTCTATTTTATCTAGCCAAACCAATTGGCTAATCTATTGATTATTGATAGTTGGTTGACATTTAAAATTGCAAGCTTTCTTTCAAAATGTTTAGGATATCTAATCTTATGCCTCTGAAGAAGAAGCGTTGCTCACAGATTGTCATTTTCCTCCTAAATTATGCAGTGAAGGTTTTGGTGTTTCTTACGATGCCAATTGATCCAACGTCTAAAGACATACCACAACAGATTGAATATCTTTGGGGGTTGAAGTCCTCGATCACTTTCAGTCATGCTATCCCGGTGATAGTCACCCTTCTTGTGAGCCCACTTGAACACCTGGAAAGGTAAGTTCAATCCAATTTACAGTTGCATTTTATATATTTATGTGATGTAAACTAAGCTCTCTTATCTTCTTGGTTTATAAATGGCTGTAACTATAAGTGAATAACCTAACCGGGATGTTAATAACTGTGTCATGGACTGCAAGAGCTGATTCCAATTGATCTAAAAAAACAGTAACAAATAACGGACACAAATTTGAGTTTCTGTTCAGGAACTGGCATCTACTTGATTGTAGGCTTTAAATTGTAGGTAGAAAGTTCTAGTAATTTGTGAGGCTGTCAGCTGTCTTGATTTATTATCTCAGTGAACTATAAGTGTTCTATATTTACTTGATTAGTAACCGGAGAATTCTTCTCTGCATTTATCTCTGTGCTGTGGCCATACATCTTCAGGTTATAGGTAGTATCAGGATGTTAACATAGTGCATAATCCGTGGAAATACTTTGGAAATCTAATTGTAGATCTGTCAGTTAAAAAATGATCGTAAGGCTATTCATATTGTTCTGAATTCTGTTTGGGTCAACTTGTTTGGATCATTTTGTATCTTGAAAATCATTTCTTTAGTTCTAGCTTCTGATTAGTGCATTTCAACTAATACTAATCATTTCTTTAGTTCTAGTTTCTGATTAGTGCATTTCAACTAATACTACTGTTGCTTTTGTTATGGTCATATTGGTTATTTAAATTTCTTGGGGATCGTTTTTATACTTGAAACAGAGATTTGTTTACGGATGATGACTGGAAATTGGTGCAGCTGGTAGTCACCTTATTTCGCAACATTTTAGCTATTCAAGACATCACAATGCAGCAGAGAGCTGCTGGATCAGCTTCTGAATTTTTACTCCTTAGAGATAAGTTCTTAGAACTTCTGTTTGAAGAGAATGTGATGGACTTGATCCTGGTTTTAACACAGCATGTTGGTGGGTCAAGCGGCATTTTTCGTGAGGATAACTTACTTTTACTAGAAACTTTTTATTATCTATACAAAGGTCAAGATCCAGAAATGATTGCAACAGCTCATTTGGATGCCAACATTAAGGTAGTTTTTTGTTTTTGAAGTCATCTTATCTTACATTTTTACATGAGTTGATTGGAATAGCTTTTTTTTTCACAAATGTAGTGTTACTTGATATTTGGAATCCTATAGGCCAGATAGTCATAAATCCCCACTGCCTTGAGTAGTGCTACTCTTAAAAATAATGATAAGTTTCAAATTCAGCTGTTTATCAATTCATGTAGTTTATGGCTTACCTTCAAATTTATATATATATATATTTTAATAATAAAAGTTTTCTAATGGACGCCTACTTACTTTTTATTGTAATTTGTGAAAAAGAAGCTTATGACGTAGCTGCTCTACTGCATTGTTCATCAGGTAGCGGGAGAAGCAGAAGCCACTGCCACTGATCTCATGTCCCTTATGGAAGAGGAAAAAGCAAAAAGAAGACAAACAATGCTTTGTAATTTGGGTGCTCGATTAAACTTCAGCGGATCATTTACCCGACTTACTATGGTACAGGCTTGATGTTATCAGGGGATTGGTTGAGTTGGATTAGCGTGAAACTTTTTTTTGGTTGTGTTTTTGATTTGTTATAAACAGTTAGTGCGTCAAATATAATTGCAAAAAGATATTTTTGGTTATACTATTCTAATCTTTGGAAATTTGCTTTAGGAGGTATTTTGCGTTAAAAATACACTTCGTGGCTTTCGACTCATTTCACTCATTTAGCTTTTTTTTTACAAAAATTGTATGTCAAAATGGTGAGATGAGAGAGGACCTGAATCATTCCATTCATAAGTAAATGGGTTGAAGTTGCCAATTGTCACCTACTTATTGTGTATTCATTGAGATTTTCATCACTTGCTCTGTAAACTTCCCTTTTGAACAGGATGGTTCCAAAGTTTTAGTCAAAGGAAATCCGTGTTTAGATTCTCATGATTCATTACTCAAAGGTCACAATAATACGCGTGGTTCATCTAAAAAGATGGCATGGGAAAGCGGAAGAATGCGAACAACAAACAAGAATATCCTTAGGTTGCTCTATGATTATACTGATCAGTTTCTGTTGGGAGGTTATAATGGTAAGTATATTTTTCATCTGAACTGTTTTATGATTTGTTACTTATTTTGCTGTCTTACATTAATGGCTCATACTTTGACTTTGTATTTTATGCTCAACAGTGTTAATGCAGTCGATTCGTGAGGATATTGAGAAAGAACGCCGTGGTTTTGAACAAAACAATGTGATTATTTTCTTTCAGGTTGCTGAATTTGTAATGTCTTTTCAGAATCATAAGTTAGTTAGTTCAAAGGTGAGATATTATTTGGAATATTCTTGCATTCTACAATGGTTGTAAGCTTTTTGACACACTGGTATAATAATATGACGGGTTTTTGGTTCATTAACAGCCTGATGTTAAGGACAGTAAATCCGAGTCTTCCAGGAATGATGATGTTGACAGCACACTGTTTAAGGGCAACATATGTGGGTCAATTTCTGAAACAATGAACGAGTCAATGTTTCTACTTGTAATATCAAAGTGGCGTTCTGCATTTGAGAATTTGAAGGAGACGAACAACTACAGCTTTCTTTCTGCAGCAGGATCGCTCATAAAAACAATGGTGAGTGTTATTATATGGATTTTTTATGAACATATGATGATAAATTCTTGAAACTTACTAGACATGTGTTGCTTTCTTGATCCTTTCATGCGTAAACCATGGAAAGCTTTTTAAATTAGTTTTTTTTAAGCAATGTCTAGAATTTTTCTAGATGAATTTTTCCATGGGTAAGGTTTGAGCCTGCAACCTCTTGGTTGTGGGACTCCTCTCTTAACCCCCCAACCCCCACCCCACCCCAACACACACATTCAAAATTATTTAAACTAATGTAAATCATCAAACAGTGCAACAAGGTCATGGAATTGCATAACTTGTCCACTTATCATTAAGTATATATACAGATCGAGGCACGTGCATGCTTGTATTGACACAAAAAATTATCATTCTTTAATAGGTTATTGAATATAATTAACACCATCATCCGCTATGTTACATTAATGCTTATGCTAAACATACTTAAACTTGCAAATTGTGGCACCATGTGAAAGAGCATATGCTATTTCTAGTAAAAGATAGATATATGCATGATATATAATTTTGATAGGTGAGTAACATCTTTTGTAGTATTTCTCATAATCCATATTAGTGTTGTAAGCGTATATAGCCTACATATGATAAATGGCTATAAGTAAATATTGGTTTTCTGTTTCAAGAATTTATCAGTTTTTTTGGGGGATGTCCCAATTGAGTTTTAATTTATTTAAATAACTTTTTTTATTGTATTTGGAAAGTTATCTAGCTCAAGCTAGGTTGCGTTCAATCATTGTAGAAGTAGTCAGGGGTGAAGCATTGAAGGGGCCGGGAGAGCCCCCCCTAATGAAAATACCCAAGCGCCACCACTGGAAGTAGTTGTGGTAATTTGGTTAAGTTTGATTCATTATATTTTTCTTGGTTTGAAAACAAGAGATATATGCATATATATTTACGCAATAAATTTGGTCAACTATTTCTATTGCTAGCTTAAGAGTTCCTTGCAAGCATATAGAGGATTAGGGTTATACTAATATGCATGTTCTTTTTTGTTTGGAATAATAACTCTTACTATTCACATCAGATGCACCTGTAGATATCACATGTTCTTTTACTAGTGTCGCTAAGGACATTGCTACTAATTCACATTGTAATAATGGGTTTGTAGACTAATAACAGCCTATTAGATGTTTTCTGGTTGTTTGCTTACACTATAGACTTCAGCTAATGTTACTGAAAAGTTTCACTCTCAAGTTAATATACACTCGGTTTTGCAGATACGCATGTTAGATTTGGTGCTTAACCTGTCACCAGAAGATTCCAAGGAGCCTCAAACTGCCCGTGTTCTTCTTTACAAGTTATTTTATGATCAAACAGATCAAGGAATGACTTATTTTCTCTTCAGCCTGATCAAAGCATTTAATGCACACAAACAACCAAAAAGGTTCCTCTATTCTTAATGACAGTATTAACTTTTGTTGTGCAGTTAGGCAAGCATACTTTATTCTCTTGATTAATGGCAATTGAAACTATTTCTACTCTTATGTTCTCAAATATAAACTAGAGGTATATCTATATATCTTGGAATTAGTTTTGTAATTTCCTCAAGCGAGATGAAAAAATATATCCGAGTCAATATTTTTTTGGTTAACTTACTATGGAGTGACCACCTTCTTTTATATTAATAATACAACTGTACAAGGGGAAAATTGGTACCTTTTTCTATTACAAAATTCTTATAAAAGTCAATTATAGAAAGGGGTTCTTAATAAAGTTAATCATTTGTTACTCAGCATGACATCTTTTGCTGGTGAAACACTATTTTTCTCTATAATTACTGTTGCTATCTTTTGTTTCATCTTTTTTTTTATCAGTGATCTTGCTGATTTGGTTGAGACAATTCATATAATCATACGGCTAATGGAAAACCTTCAGTCACGTGGTGCATTGAGGGTATGTTCTGTTCTGGTATCTATATTAGATAAGTTGAAATGTTTTATGTTTTTTTTTGGCTTTTTCTACAATCATATTGGGACATGGGTTTGCCATAAAGAGCTTGTACATATGTTACCAAATACGTTATTTATTTTTCAAACAAAATGTAAACATGTATAGGTATATTTGTTTTATCATTTAGCAGAATGAGGGTATCTAGATCCTTATTGCTATGAACAATTTTTAATAGGTTGCTAAGAAGTCAAGGAGGAAAAGAAAGAAGAAAGGCTTAATCACAAGCAAGGATGCGAATAGTGCAAATGAAGTGGCTGTTCAAAATGAGGAATCAATTACTGGGGGTGAAAAAACTGAAAATGTGAGCATGTCAACAGAAAAAACGTCACATGGCTCAAGTGCTGACAAGAATGGAGGTGATGATGTCATTCCCAGAGATGATGGCATCTTCAGAGATGATGTCATCCCTGGAGAGTCTGATCAACCTGCTGCAACTCATCTGGAAACTCAAGATACCAGTTGCAATGTGCCACAGATGGAAAGCATGTCTGAAAATGCTAATGCTAATACTAAAGCTACTGCTGAGGATGATTATGTCTCAGATGTTTCTTCTGATGATGAACAGCAACCATCAACAAATGAAGTTGACTTTAATGTATCTTCATTGGTCTCATCCCTTGCAAACAGCACCATAATCCAGAACTTGTGTTGGCTGCTGAAGTTTTACAAAAGCAATTCCATCAGAACGAATCATTACATTATTAGTGCACTAAGAAGGGTTTGTGAAGATCTTGAGCTATCTCCAATGCTGTACCAGGTACAAGTTTGAGTTTGTGTCAAAGATAGTGAGAAGTATTGTATGTTATGGTTTCTATTAGAAGTTGGAATTTCAATCCAGTTATTTATGAATGTACGTATTTGGCATATGTTCTGACACTAATGGGTCAAAAATCTAAAATTAGAGAGAAAACGTAAAAGGAAATGGGTCAACTGGTCGAAAGTCCTCTAAGTGTATTTCACATGCATAAGCATATCAAATCACTTTTTCCAAAAAATACATTATTGTTGAAGTAGTATATATTTTGTAATCATATTCGATAAAAGATGTTTTGAGTTGACTGGCCTGTCCCAACTCCCAACTCATACCAGAAAATGACCTGTGTTGACATGTTGCCCAACCCACCCATTATTCACCTCTGGTCATATTACGTAATTTTACATACTGATAATCTTTGCAGTTATCGCTTCTCATCATATTTCACTCTATCTTGGAAGAGCAGAAGTTACGTCCACGTAAAGAGTATGATAACATTGTCTTATTTCTTACAAGTTTGGTTAGGGGAATGCTGAAGAGAATGAAGCGTGATCCTCTTCTTTTTGTGGAAGTCCTCTTCTGGAAGACACGTAAAGAATGTCACTATATTAACTGTGAATCAATGATAAAAGATTTTGGCAAAATGAGAAACGAGTTTAGAAAGAAAGGAGATGTTTCCTCACATGCAGATCTTAGTGAAGTTGGTACCTCTGGGAGAAATGGATGGGTTAGAAAAAGCATTGCTGATGCACTTGGGGACGATGAAGCAGATGTCGTGGTACCAGTTTGGAGAGAGGATGACCAGAGGTAAGAACAGGTTCCCGGTTATTTTGACCAATTTATCATTATTCTTAACATATCACTAGATGTGGCAATATGGAGGGTCAGGAGAGTAGGGTAATTGGTCAGAATGGGTTGGCTGTCCTGGAAACAGTTTTTGTCTAAAATATATTAATTCTTTATAAATAATTACTGCGTAAAGTATGGTTATAAAAGCTATATTATTTCAGGAATAATCTAGATATAAAAATGGAATTATTAGGAGTTTTATGGGTTAAATATATAATTTTGATTACTTCCGACAGTTTGGTCATTTTGACTGTTTTCTTTTAAGCTGGTGTTTTTGGTGTTACCTCCTTGCCCTATTAGAGACAAAACATCACCTGAATCAACCCACTCATAAGTAATTGGGTTGCCGGTTGCCACCTCTCCGTGTCATAATTGTTCCTGCTTTGTTTGCTATTGTTATTGCTTTTGCTTTCGAGTCGGGGGTCTCTTTGGAAGCAGTCTCTCTACCCCAAGGTAGAGGAAAGACTCGCCACCACCTACCCCTCCCAGACCCTACTCTTGAGTGGGATATACTGGGTCTGTTTGTTTGTTTGTTTGTTTATGGTCATCCTATCCTAGATATAACTGATTTGTTCATTGTGGCTTAGTGAGGAAAATCCTGATGAAGTCCATGTGCAAAGGACCTTAAAAAGACGCAATCTAAAAGTTGGAGAAGGTACAGAAAGCATTAATGAAGGAGCTAACACAGTGGAAGAGTTGAACAAGTATTGCTTTTTCTACCTTTTAGCCTTATGTTTAAATAGAGATGGCAAACGAGCAACTTGGATTTGTTGGGTAATATGTGAAAATGTGTCTGCTCCAAATATACTTTCTCATAATGTTTTTGAGTTCTTTGATGATAAATTCATGCGTCAGTTTGTAGAATGATTTAGGAGGTTTATGCATTTAAATACATCAGGAGAGATTTTTGACTCGTTTCGTATATTTATCTTAGCCATTTGACCTTGATACTTAAACTAAACAGACCCATTCGTAAGTATATGGGCCAAAATTGCAACCTCTATTTTTAAATATTTTTTGTTATGTTGTTTACTCTCTTGATTGTGCTATATCTTCTTTTATGCAGTGAGCGTCCTTTCCAGCAAAATCATGGGAGGGCACGTAAAAGATTGAAGCCGCTTGTTCTTGATGATGCCCTGGAACAAAAACTGAAGGACCTTTATGAGCAGTAAGTGCTTACAACGTTTAACCCTCTTTTGATGAAACACACACACACACATAGGGTCACCTTCTTTTTAGAACTAGTAATATGTTGAGAAACACCGAGAACCGCATACTGCACTTGTACACAGTGCAAAATAATAATAAGAAGCATGGGAGAGAGAAACAAAGGTGGTTACATAACGCATTATGTGGTTCTTAGTTCTTACAGTTCTTATATATTATTGGTTTCAAAAAATCCTCTCTGTATATATATATTTACACATGTATAAACATTAAGATTTGTGCATTTGCTGAGTTCTCTTTTTGCTAAATGAAATGACTATTGTAGATATAAAGAGTTTCCAGATTGTAGTCAACGTATAGTAGCAGACCTTAACATGGAAGTTTCACCAGCTCAGGTTTCTAGTAAGCTTAAAGAGATGGGGTTCAAATTTCCATTAAAGAGGCGAATGGGTGATACAAATGTCTCAATTATTCACGGAGAAGCGGAGGAGGCATCACCTAGACGACCTTCGTAAGTACTTCTTAGTTGTACTTTCTTCTTTGATCTAGGTCAAACCATTAAAATAAAATAATTGCTTAAGTGGAAATGGGTAAAACAGGTTGAAATTCACCCATTGTGTACTTTAAATGCATAAAACCCTCGATCATTTTATTCAAAACATTAGATTAGATTATTAATGAAATAACATAATTTTAATAAAATTGAAATGTTTTGGGCAAAAGTTTCCCTGTCTTGACCCTTTACCAACCTCACCTTCCCCAGCCATTATGCCACCTATAATTTCAACTTCAGTAAGGCTGCTAAATTCACGTTTTTTCTTCTCAGGGTTGTCAGAAAAAGAGTACGTGGATTTAGTGAAGAGCAAGAGATGAAAATTAAGGCTTTATTTGAGCAGTGAGTTCATGACCCTTTGTTTTTCCAAGACCACACTTATTATCTTAACAAGGATAATATATAAAATTTGTTTGTATCTAAGTTTTACAAATACCATCTGAAATAGTTTTATTTTTCGGAAAAGGTTTAAAGATAAGAAAAAGTGCAGTCAAATGATTGCAAGTGCACTAGATGGTGATGTCACATTCACAGCAGCACAAATATCACGCAAGCTTAGGCAACTTGGCTTGCGTCTCCGCAAACAGAAGTCGGGTGATAACATGCACTTAAGGGATGAAGATGCATCAGATTCAGATCGTGAAACACTATTAACACTAAAGAAAAGGTATCATATTTACTTATGAATGGGTCAATTTGACTTTTTAGTTATAGTTTATCTCCCATGCGTCAAACAAGTAAAAAAAATAAATCAAGCTCAAGAAAATGGTTCAGATGGTCAAAAGTTGCCCAGATTATTCACTGCATATTTATTCAGCTGTGTTTGGGATGCATATTTACTTCAGTGGTTGGGGTTTATTTACTTCTTTGATGTTAGGAACAAAAAGAAGCAGAATAAGGTCCCTACTAAAGAAACACCAGAGCAAAACGTTGACCAACTATCAGATGATTCTGATAATATTGTACTAAGTTCAGCTTTTAGGTAAGATCCATTTCACTCTCTCTTTCACACTCACATGGTGGCGCACCAGTTATTCAATGCCACAACTTAATTTCACATGACACAATTGTTTTCTTTTCTGCTTTTAAATACTGAAAAAGTAACAATGTTTTACTTTCTATGTTGAAATTGTTAATACTGATATAGGTGGCAATACCGGTCAAAACATGGCAGGGTATAAAAACATAATTTCTATGTTGAAATTATTAATACTGATCTAGGTGGCAATACTGGTGGGTTGGGTAACGGTCAAAACATGGCTGGGTATAAAAACATAATTTTTTTGGTAAGGGTTGGGTCAGATTCTCCTTGTTAAATACTTCTCTATTCTCTATACCTAATCAGTGTCGACTATAATTAATCTATTCTTTCAGTAACAATCTAATCTTGAATAGATTAATTTTACATGTCACAAATGTTTTTTTATGCTTTGAAATATTGAAAATTAACAAGGTTTTTTTTTACCATTTGTTTTTTGGTAATTTTTACTGCACAACGACAAAGTGCTTATACTCAGCATTGTATATATCTATGTTTTACACATCTATCTCATATTAAAATGCCAGGCAAGTTTAGATCAGTTTAGTTGATTATATCAGCCGTCTGTGAGATGCATTTATACTTCTATGGTTGCGGCTAATTGCTTCTTTGATGTTAGGAGCAAAAAGCAGCAGATCAAGGTCCCTTCTAAGGAAACACCAGACCAAAACGTTGACCAGCTATCAGATGATTCTGATAATATTGTACTAAGCTCTGCTTTTAGGTAAGATCCTTTTCACGCACACACACAATGCACCAGTATTCTATGCCACAACTGAATTTCACATGCCACGAATGTTTTTTTTGAAAGTGTTAATACTGATATAGGAACATGTGCTTTTTGTTTCTAAATTTTGAAAACTAAGCATTCACAGTAGCTTTCTCATCCCCATCCCTCATAATTAACAAAAAAACTGTTGGAATTAATCTTTGTTAATTCACATAAAAAAAGTCAAAGTCAGATCCTATATGGGTGGAGTTTGAGTTTTATTAAGAGTTTTATTTATTATTTAATTAGTATGCTTATCTAGTTATTTAGTTTGATGTTTATCAAGTTGTTTTAATTCCTAAAAGGTAGGAGCATGAGTCATAGTAGGATTTGTTTTGTTTAGTATAAATAGGGCTGTTTGGTTGATGTTTAAGGTGTCAAATATATAGTTTTCTTTAATAAAAGTGTCAACAATTTTTTTGATCAAATAGTTTTTGTTCTTCATCCTTTTCAACCTGCGTTTTGCTACGCTTTTGTTCGTTTGGAGATCGTTAGGCCTTCAAAAACATCGTCCTTTAGAAATTCCATTCACTTTTAACAAGCCTCCCAGTTTCCTCATATCTATCCTTATTTCAATTAAATAATACTTGATTATTATTTTGTATTATTTTTTTCTTTCTTCCACTCACAACTAGTCATGAAAAATATAAAATATTAGCTATGGAGAACGGATAGTGACCCCTAAATATGGGAGATCATTATGGTTTCCCCTAAAAATATAGTGGATGGAGATGGGGAACCTGATGTAGAAGTAAAATTACATCTCTTTTCATGTTTCTCCTATAATTTGGAGATGGGGAATCTGATGTGAATGTTCATTTTGGCTTTTTGTTTTTAGTTACTGAAAAACTAAATGTTTTTTTGGATGTGTTGAAAGCGTTAATGCTGATATTGGTGACAGTACTGGTGGGTTGAGTAACGGGTTAAAACTTAGCGGGTATAAAAAGGCCACTTTTTTGGTAAGGGTTGGGTTGGGTTCTTTGTGTTGAGTGGTGAAGCCACTGATTCATAGTGGCAAACAAAGTTGGTCAAAAAGGAAAAGGAAGAAACATCCATTTTTGTGGCTTTAGACATCCATGTTTCCAGGCACTTTGTTTTCATTATCTAATATCATCTCAAGTCTCTATAAATAGAGATCAAAACTGTATTTGTAAATCATCCCATAAAAACATCTCAAAGAAATACAAGCTTCCAGTTACCCCGTGGACGTAGGTCAGTTTAGACCGAACCACGTAAATCATCGTGTTTGTGTTTGTGTGTGTCGTGATAACCTAACAACTGGTATCAGAGCTCAGGCTCTCGATTGAATCACACGAACCAGAAGGAGGTGTACAAGAACAGACGAGAAGACACTGACCTGTGAATCAGGAACTAGGGTTCCGATCAGAGACCGCTGCCGCTAGCACCGCCGCCACTGCCGCCCTCTTCACTGTCGTCAGCCGCTAACAGCCGTCGCCGCCGCAGCAAACTCCGGCGACCCAGACGCCTCACACGCCGACCCATCTCCAGCGGTTGTTCCCATCTGCAGCCGTGTACCATTGCGAATCCATCATCAAGCACCGACGTCGTAGCATCAGGCTGTGGTCGCTTGGCTCGTGTTGAAGATCTAGGTTTTTTGGTCCGCTTGCTCACAGAGAAGGGAGAAGAAAGCAGGTTTTTTTTTTGGTGGTCTGCTCACAGGGAAGAAGGGAAGAAAGAAAAGGTGAGGGAATCTTTCTGTGCTTTCTGTGCGTACAGGTGGAAGAAAGAAAGGTGTTCATTTCTTTTTTGAAGAAAAAAAATCAAGTTTCTTTATTGACAAAAGAGGCCCCTGCATTTTTTCACAAAGCCTCCATCATTCACAACTTGGTTGTTTATCGTCGTTCAAAGCTCGAAAAAGATAAGTTTTCTTGCTTTCGTATATTACTTCCATAAATTACCACCTAGCAGTACGAACCTGTTTGGTTAGTAGTTATTTGTTAATTTGTTATTAATGGAAGAGGACGGTAAAATTAAGATTGATAAATTTGATGGAAAAAATTTTGGATGGTGGAAGATGCAAATTAAAGATTTGCTTATACAGAAGGAGTTAGATGCTGCTCTAGAACCTCCTCCTACACCAGTACCGAATAATTGGGCATTGATTGACAAGAAGGCGATGTCAACGATACGGCTCGCATTGTCCATGAACGTTGCGTATAACATTATGGAGCAAACCACGGCGCGTGGAATTATGGAAGCTTTGACCAACATGTACGAAAAGCCGTCTCCCGCAAATAAGGTGTTCTTAATTCGGGAGTTAGTCAACACTCGAATGAAAGAGGGAAGTTCTGTCACTGAGCATATTAATCTATTTAAATCTCATTTGACACGTTTGTCATCGGTGAATTTTAAAATAGATGATGAATTACAAGCTTGTTTATTATTGTCATCATTACCTGACAGCTGGTCAGGAACGATCACAGCAATCACTGGATCGATTGAGACACTCACATTCAGTAAGGTTCGGGATTTGATACTGAATGAGGATTCCAGAAGGAGGAATTCTGGAGAAACAAGCTCATTGCTCAGTACTGAAGGAAGAGGGAGAAATATCAATAGAGGAGGAAATCGGGGAAGGTCGAAGTCTAAACGAAGAAGCAAGTCGAGACCTGCAAAGCCAAGAAAAGATATACAGTGTTGGAACTGTAAGGAATTTGGTCATTTCAGAAGTCAGTGCACACAACCTTCTAAAGATAAACAGGAGGTAAATGCTGCCACAGCCTCAGACTCAGAAGATGCTCTTATCTGCTGTGTCGAAAATACTGTTGAAGACTGGATTATGGATTCAGGAGCATCATTTCATGCTACGTCTAGCACGAAGAAGATGAAGAATCTACGAACAGGTAACTTTGGTAAAGTTCGTTTGGCTAATAATTACAGTCTAGACATTACAGGGATTGGAGACATAGAGTTGAAGACATCATTGGGAACAATCTGGATCCTGAAAGATGTTCGGGTTATTCCGGGTTTGAAGAGGATGTTAATATCCATCGGTCAGCTTGATGATCAGGGATATGATGTTTACTTCGGTAAAGGACAATGGAAAATTGTCAAAGGCAGTATGGTTGTCGCTAGAGGAAAGAAGACAGGCACTTTGTACATGGTTGAAGTACCAACTGACGGGGTAAATGCAGTGTCTAGTGAGCCGAGTAAGTCAAAGTTATGGCATCAAAGACTCGGTCACATGAGTGAAAAGGGGATGAAGATGCTTGTTGCCAAGGGAAAGCTTCCAGAATTAAAGCATGTCGAGTCTGAATTCTGTGAACCGTGCATTCTCGGGAAGAAAAAGAAGGTTACTTTTCTAAAGAAAGGGAGAGCACCAAAAACTCAGAAGTTGGAGCTGATTCATTCAGATGTGTATGGACCGACATCAGTAGCTTCACCTGGTGGAGCTCGTTACTTTGTGACTTTCATTGATGATTCAACACGCAAGGTATGGGTTTACTTTCTTAAACATAAATCTGAAGTTTTCGATACTTTTAAGAAATGGAAATCTGCTGTTGAACTTGAAACTGATTTGAAGGTTAAGTGCTTGAAGTCCGACAACGGTGGTGAATACATCAGCAAGGAGTTTGCAGATTATTGTGCTGATAGAGGGATCAAGATGATAAACACAGTTCCAGGAACTCCGCAGCAGAATGGGGTTGCAGAGAGGATGAACAGAACATTATGTGAGAGAGCCAGAAGTATGAGGCTGAATGCGGGGCTCCCAAAGATGTTCTGGGCTGATGCAATTAACACATCAGCCTATCTTATCAATCGTGGACCTTCAGTACCGTTGGGTTTCAAGATTCCTCAAGAAGAATGGAAGGGTAAAGCAGTTGAGTACGATCACCTGAGAATCTTCGGGTGTAGTGCTTATGATATCAATCCTGAAGGTGACAAGTTAGATGCTAAAGCAAAGAAGTACATTTTCATTGGATATGGAGGTGATAAGATGGGCTATAGGCTTTGGGATTCTGAAAACAGAAAGGTAGTCCGAAGCAAGCATGCAGAATTCAATGAAGCAGAACTGTACAAAGACAGAAAGGTGGAAAATTCAAAGGTTCAGAAGGAAACAGTCGAGTTTAGTGTTAAAAATCAGAAGAACAATTCTGCTGCAGAACCAATGGCAGATTCTGAAAACACAGAACCAGAGACTGAAGATGGTGAGAGTGAAGAAACAGTGGGAGTTTCTGACAGTGGGAGTTCAGGGTCTGAAGACGAACAGTCACCACAACAGCCTACGGTAAGAAGATCAACCAGAGTTTCTAGACCACCGAACAGGTACAGTCCCAGTACTTCTGTCAACTACATTCTCTTGACAGAAAATGGTGAACCAGAAAGTTATTCTGAAGCTGTCAAGATGAAGGACTCGTTCCAGTGGGAGCGAGCTATGAAGGATGAAATGAATTCACTACAGAAGAACAATACTTGGGTTCTTGTTAAGCTTCCGCATGACAAGAAAGCTCTACATAATAAATGGGTTTTCAGGGTCAAGGATGAACAAGATGGATCTAAACGGTATAAAGCCCGTTTAGTGGTCAAGGGTTTTCAACAGAAGAAGGGGGTTGACTTTGATGAAATCTTCTCTCCAGTGGTGAAGATGACCACCATCAGATTAGTTCTGAGCATTGTAGCAGCAGAAAATTTGCATCTAGAGCAGCTAGATGTAAAGACAGCGTTTCTACATGGTGACCTTGATGAAGACATTTATATGGCACAACCTGAGGGGTTCCAGGTTGTTGGAAAAGAGAATTGGGTTTGCAAGCTGAAGAAGAGTCTATATGGTCTGAAACAAGCGCCAAGGCAATGGTACTTGAAGTTTGATGATTTCATGGTGAGAACCGGTTATAAGAGATGTGAAGCCGATCACTGCTGTTATCTGAAGAAATTCAAGGGTTCGTATATCATTCTACTGCTTTATGTAGATGATATGTTGATTGCGGGATCAGACATGAACGAGATCAACAAGTTAAAGAAGCAAATGTCCAAAGAATTCGAGATGAAGGATTTGGGTGCAGCCAAGCAGATACTCGGGATGAGTATCACCAGGAGCAAGAAAGATGGATCTCTAACACTATCCCAGGAAAAGTACATCGGGAAAGTGTTAGAGAAATTCGGTATTAACAATGAGAAGACCAAGCCAAGAAACACACCCTTGGGGAGTCACCTCAAGCTTACCAAAGATCAGTGTCCCAAAACAGAAGAAGAAAAAGCTGACATGGCTAGAGTTCCGTATGCATCTGCAGTGGGTAGTTTGATGTACGCTATGGTATGCACAAGACCCGACATAGCACACGCAGTCGGAGTTGTCAGTCGGTTTATGTCGAATCCGGGAAGAGAACATTGGGAAGCAGTAAAGTGGGTGCTTCGTTATTTGAAAGGAACTTCAAAGATGGGGCTATGTTTCAAAGGAAAGGATTTAGTTCTCAGAGGCTATACAGATGCTGACCTGGGTGGCTGCAAAGAAACATTTAAAAGCACCACAGGTTTCGTTTTCACAGTGGGAGGAACTGCAGTCAGTTGGATGTCCAGGCTCCAGAAAAGTGTAGCTTTGTCCACAACAGAAGCAGAATACATGGCTATTGCTGAAGCCAGTAAAGAGCTTGTATGGTTGAAGGCTTTTCTGGAAGAGTTAGGGAAGAAGCAGACTGAGTACATACTGCACTGTGATAATGAAAGTGCAGTGAAACTTGCTAAGAATCCTGTGTATCACAAGAAGACGAAGCACATTGGGATAAGGTATCACTTCGTGAGAGGATTGATTGCTGATGGAACAATCAACTTGAAGAATATCTCAGGTGCTAGGAATCCAGCGGACATGTTCACCAAATGTGTAACGTTGGATAAGCTGAAGCTGTGCGTGGCTTCAGCTGGTCTCCAGGAATAATGTTGAGGAGACCGGGTAACTGGAGGAGCATTGAAGATACTAAAGTTTTCTTACAGAGATACAAATGCACAGTTGAAGCACAGGTGAAGATTGTTCCGTGGCTTCAAGTGGGAGATTGTTGAGTGGTGAAGCCACTGATTCATAGTGGCAAACAAAGTTGGTCAAAAAGGAAAAGGAAGAAACATCCATTTTTGTGGCTTTAGACATCCATGTTTCCAGGCACTTTGTTTTCATTATCTAATATCATCTCAAGTCTCTATAAATAGAGATCAAAACTGTATTTGTAAATCATCCCATAAAAACATCTCAAAGAAATACAAGCTTCCAGTTACCCCGTGGACGTAGGTCAGTTTAGACCGAACCACGTAAATCATCGTGTTTGTGTTTGTGTGTGTCGTGATAACCTAACACTTTGTCCAATATATATATATTTTAATTCTTTTATACATAGTTACTGTCAATTATAATCGAAAAAAACATCCATCTTGAATAAAATGATTTTGCAGGTTTTATACACTAAATACACTTTAGGTAGCTTTCAACATGTAATCTTTTGTCCTATATGGCCCATTTCCTTTTAAGCTTTTTTTTTTCTATATATACAATATACATGACTGAGACACTGAGTCAACCCAATTATAAGTAAATGGGCTGAACTGCCACCTTTACTGACATGTCTTGAATCCTAAGTCAAAATGGAAGAGCTTAGAGTGTTTCAGAATTTAGTTTATCTGTTTGCAATTGCGGTCTAAATTCTTATAAAAGGCTTCCTTCTTATTGGAGTTTTTCTTGCATGTTCTCTTTTCCTTGCTGTCTGCTCTATATATTGATGCTGTCACATGTGATCATAGCCCTATTATATAGTTACACATTAAATATGATCATGAAAGCAATTTTATTATGATCACCACCTAAATATGTGAACTGTCTGGAAGCTGAACTACACATCAGGCGAATTTTGAACTCTCATTTGACATGCTCATTATCAGCTAAAGTTTTTTGTTTGACTTTGTTTTGTCACCTTTGGAAAAGTACACAGTTGGTGATTAACTGAATAATTATACTTAACTGTTTAATTACTTTTTCAGTAAGGGAAGTAAAAGGTTGTCACTGGCAAAAACTCAAGAAGGCCAAGAAGACGCCCATAACAACAGCAGTGTAGGAAGCGAGGTAAAAAGTGGCAGTGGACAAGAAGAAAATGTCATGATGGCTGAAAACCCTGATAATATGCAGGATCATGCACTCAGTGATGATTTGGCTGATGAATTAACTGATTTTGGGAACAATACAAGTCCAGTTGCATCTCAAAATGCCGGTGGCGGTTCAAGGCGTAAGTTGAGAATGGTCATAGATCCAGATGATGAAGATTAATGAGATTACAAGGCATGCTCATGTTAGTAAATGTGAGTTTGAAATGAATGGTCATATGCCTCGGTTCAAATGGATCTTTTTAAGAGAATGAGTGTTTCTGATGCACAAACACTAAAGCTCATCTTTTTCTTTACGTGTTATAAATTATGATCATAGAAGATGCTTTTGTAAAAAGTTGTCAAAAAGTTTGTTGGATGATTAGACCATTAGCAATCAAACTTCTTGGGGTGATTGTGGGCGAGTTGCTGCTAAGATGGGAGAGATTTGATAGATTTTGTGTTTTCTTACATAGAAGGGTATACCAGCAAGGAAAGGAGAGAAAGAAAGTGTGTGTGGGGTTATTGTCGTTGTTGTTGAGGTCCTTACCCTCTGATAGATTGTTGATGCTTTTAACAATGTCATACTGATCTTGATATTTGACAAACATGATATGATCTTGATATTTGACAAACATGATAGACATCTCTTACTAATAAATAAAAATAAATCCGGACATTTGTCATCATTCTAGGTCATTTAATAATTGGGTTTTCTGCTTTTCTCTCCTTTTAATTGATAATGCTATAATAGCTATTTATTAAATAATAATTATTCATAATTAAAATTTCAAATATGTTAACTTTAAAATTTTGAATGTGTAATATATGGGTTTATTAACTTTTTATATTATAAATCGTGTAACAGTAAATTTATTTAGCCCGTGTATCATACGGGAGTGTAACCTAGTATATAATATAAACTATTAACCTAATTTTGTTACTAATTTGATTTTTTTAATATATTTTTGTTCGTTAACTTAAAAGATGAAAATATGATTGTCTTTAAAAAAATTCTTGATCTGACATAGTTTTATTAAAAATAGAGTTGTATTTAAAATAGAGTATCTATTGAGTGTTAATGAGTTTGATGTTTACGGCCAGTGATCAAGTGCATTTAGTTAGATCTCTTGCATTTAAGGTTACTGTCTTGAGTTTGATGCCGATGGTTGATTTCCTTTTCCTTTTTTTCTTATTATTATTTTTTTTAATTATTTAACATGCCACCCCGGATCTCTTTTGAAGCACTTCGTCTTATGTGGTCTATTGTCACTTTTCCACTAACTCCATCTATCACTTTTACTCTTAGATACCACCTAACTAATTTACAATTGTAAGGATTTGAACTATTTATTTTTATAAAAGACAACATCAATGTCACTAGATTACTAGGTGATGGGAGAATCCTATCTTACGTGTATGATTTCACATTTTCACACAAGTGATTCCATGCTCTAGATATAAGCAAAGGAAAATGACATCTGGCGTTGTCCAAGATATTGTATTAGATTATTTACTTATACAAGCGTATGATTACAAATGGCAATGCAGACCCGAAAATTAGTTTTTGGCTTTTATGGGCGTTTATTAGGATGTTTGGGTTATTTTGGGTTACATGTAACTTTTGTTGGGTTTGTATGAGCTGAACCAAATTGTACAAATAATATTGACGAAGGATTTCTTTTTCATCGACTTTACTAGATATGATTCGGATGCGGTTGGCTGGCTGTGTCCCGGCACCACTGTTGTTGAGACCGGATCGGACTGGCCGGTCCGACCGGTTCGACCGCGAATCGGTGGCTGGTCCGGTCCGGTCGAGGGTGATTCGTTTTTGGAGCTTTGAACCGGCCGGTCCGAACCGAACCGGCGGTTGGACCGGCGAACCGGCCCGGTTCCGACCAGTTTTCTGATTTTTTTTTTTTTTTGATTTTAGTGGGTAAAAACGGGGTGTTAAACCATAAATTAGTACGTAGGATATACAAATATAGTTAAGTTTTATATATAATTATAAAATATATGTATAAATCATATATAAATTACTTATATTTAATTACACATATAAATATAATTAAAATATAGTTAAATCCGGTCCATCCGGTCCGACCGGTCCGACCGGTCCGACCGGTCCGACCGGTCCGACCACCAAACCAGTAAGGCGTCCGGTTCGACGTCCGATCCGGTTCTGAAAACATTGCCCGGCACAGTACCACCAAACACATCCGCTCAGTGCACCGCAAGAGGAAGATGATGATGAATTTGAAGGTTGAAACCCGATTTTGGAAATCACCACATATTATCTTCAGAAAATTATGCAACATGATTTCAATACGATCATATAGCAACGATGTAGCATACCTGCAAGATTGGTTTGGACTTTAATCATAATCATAGTTAACAAACAAACAAACAAACAAACATACCCAGTGTATCCCGCTGAAAAGCAGGGTCTGGGAGGGGTATGTGGTGGCAAGTCAAGATGTTGATGATGATCTTGGAAGAGATGACGTTTGGATGAAGATGCCAAAAGATGGAAGATTCAGGGAATCAATGGAAACTCAACTCAAGGCGATGATAAAAATGAGTTTTCAAGAGGGATTAAGAGATGTAACACAAGCTGCTACAGCCAACAGGAGTCAAAATACACACAGTAACAACGATTTGTTTTCATTGGATCAACTTCCTCCGGTATGATAATGATAAAACCCATTCTAACCCATACCAAATTTAGGGGCTGTTTGTTTTCGTCTGACCCGGCTGACCCGCTGACTCGGTCAGCTGGTCAGCCCGTTTGCTGTTGGTGAAACCCACTTCTAACCGGGTCTGTTTAGCTGACCCAGACCTTAGAATCTTAATAGCTGACCGGTACCCCATCTTTGAGCACCCCCATCGGAACCCCCATCTTTGAGCACCACATCGACGAGCACCCCCATCGGACGGGGGGTTGTTTGTCCTTGGCACCCCCACCTTCGGCCTCTCCATCAGAACCCCCATCGACAACCCTCCCCATCGACCTAAGGGGCTGTTTGTCCTCGGACCACGGCCGGAGGATATGACGGAGCCGCGGTACCGCGGTGTTCGCCGGCGAGAATGGGGCTGGTTCGCGGCGGAGATCCGTGACCAGTGGAAGAAAGCTCGGGTTTTGTTCTAACCCTCTTCTGTTTGATCTCAACCTACCACCGCCGGCCGATGAGATCGGATTTGGATGATGATGATGCTAATCTTGATCTTCATCTGGATGATGATGATGAGATCTGATTTGGATTTGGATTTGGAAAAAAAATCCCCAATTTGGATGATGATGATGTTGATCTTGAGTTTTATGTTTTTCTAATCTGTTGATCTTCTACTAATCTTTTAGCTTTGGTTTATACGTTTAGAAATAAAGATTTATAGAGACGTTGGTCACTATTCATAACTTATGGTGTTTCTTATGTTGGATCAATCTTTGTTTTCAATTTGTTTCAACACAATTGTAACTATGGCAGCAAACAACCTATGTAGAAATGGGTTGTGTTAACAAATCAAAATTGGTTCGAGAGTATGGATAGGTTAAATGCATCTGACCGAGACCTAAATAGTTTATTTGTGTTGGTTTTCCGGTGAAATGGTACAACGGAAAATGGGGTTTATAGGTTGAGGCCTTTGAACGAGAAAGAAATTGCAAAAAATGATGTTTCAGACTCACTTCAGGGCAATATGGTTATTTTTATCATTCAACAGAGTCAGATACTAAATCAAACAGCGAAGTTTCAATCAGAACTTCTAACTGGGTCAGCTTCTAACTCAGTCAGACGTTACTGAATCAGTGGTAATCAAACAACCCCTTAGTCAAAACCCATCCCAACCCGAACCAAAATAACTCGTTATTAAACAACAAATGCGTTTATTCAGTTTTCAGTTAACATGTCAATGTAGGTAGGTAGATGCATATAGTTAAAGCGGTTTACAAAGAAAATGAAACAAAAGCAACTAACTAGTCAATGATCATTATACAATTTGCAGGTCCCTAAAACAAGTGAATGAAAAACATCACGCTCATGCAGCACCTTTGAACTTGGCGTCATACTCGTATGGTTGCTGCAATGAAAAACATCATCAATGCTGCTGATAAGATATCATGCAATTGATAGCATGACAACACGTTTCAAGTAAAACAGATATGATGCAAAACCAACACCAAAATCTACTTTCTACTTCTATAGCAATCATTTAAGGCAAAATGAGAGATTTAAAATACAGCTGCAAGTGCAAGTGTGTTGGTCGGGCTGAACAGACCCGTCAGCATTATATATTCGAATTTTTATTTCGTAATATGTGATAATAATTTATATAAACAAAAGTTTAAGGTAATTATCTATTTTCTTTTAATAAAGCAATTGGTGAGGTTCTGAGACAACAGAAACCACTGGTCAATGGAAGTGAGGTTAAAAGAGTTTGATTTAACCAATTAATGTATTACAAATATAACTTCTTTCTTTAATTTAATTTGTATAAATGTGCGTACACATCATTGCATCCTAAGTTATTAGAATCTTGAACCCTATAACCCATATACCAGACCAAAAAAATGTAATGAAAGGCAAAAACTCACCAAAAAAATGGCTGAAATCAATCTACGAGCAAACCATCTCTTATGCATTGACTGTTGTGCTCTTGCAGCTCCTTCCACACTATCAAACCGTAGATACACATAACCAGCACTGTTCCTGTTATCAAGCGAGCTAATTAGACACATTTTCTGCAGTAATCCTAGGCCAACAATTCACAATTTTGGTATACATGCATATAGATTAAGCACGTGTCATTCAATGAAACTGAATGCAACATATATCAAAAAGTATACATATCCTATTCGGCATTAGTGTAAGTATACAGATTCATATTCATGCTCTTCCTTAATGTAAGCTTCTGAGGAAAGGGATATGTTGATATTAACCTCATACAGTAAAAACTTCTTCAAAATCTTATAATAATGAGATGATTAATGATATGCTTTGTTATCAGATATATATTGATAAAAAACATGATGTATATATTGACATTCAACTAAAAGTCTAAACTTGTATCCAAATCATACGGAGCTTAATACAATTAGACTCAAACAATCTTAGCACATACTTGTCGACATAAATATGTTTCACCCGTCCATAGTTGGAACACTCTTCTTCCACGTCTTCTTTAATATCCAAATCAAACTCTGGGTCAGCCTGCAATACATTCTTATAAGAATTCCTTACACAAATATATCCAACTTCTGATTTCTGCTTGAAAACAAGAAACCGTATCAACAGCTGATTAAGGAAAGAACAAACCTCTGTAGCAGGGTCAAACATATTCTTTAGCAGCAAGCACTCGCTTGGGTTTCCAATGGGTTCTGAAGCAATGGGAGAAACGATTTGGGTTGGCAAAACAGGAACAGGAAGTGTAGCTGGCACGTTGATGGGCAAGGCACCAGGTAGGGTTGGAGCAGATCCATTAACTATGGGTGCTCCAAGAGCTCCCGGGAGACTGCAAGAATGTACTTATTAATATGAATTTAACTCAACTTAGAACATAAACGTGATGAATATGAAGGTCCCATGAACATACCCTGAGGTAATACCACTACGATCAAGCTTTGCCATTAGCATCGCTCTTGATTGAGCATTTAGTGCCTTTAGAGAGAAAAAAAAAAGGTTCAAATTAAGAACATATGTTCTTATGAAGAGAAGATTCACACTTTTGACTTTAATCTAAAAATCGTTGCTTTCACTATGAGAAATAGGGTTCTTGAAGTGGGAACAAGTAAAAAAAGATGATAACTTTGATCCAATAAATATTTCCCAAACAAGGAGTTTTAGAAGGTAAAAGGTGGAAATAAATTTACTTAGTTTGATCATGTTTGTGATTATCCAAAGAGCCCATATTTTATATCAACTAATCAGGCTCTCCAAAGTAGTGATATGATCTTTTAAGATCTAAAAGAATACAACATCAATAACTTTATAATATAAAAAATCAAGGTATAATCATGAGAACTCACCAAGCCTCCACCATCATCATCATCAAAGTCTGCTGCTTTTGCTCCAGTGTCTTGGGCTCCAACATGTTCTGTAACTGAAGATACCTACAAGAAAGCAACAAACTGTGAGAAACCCTGTTATAAAAACTTATAAGCTACAAAAGATGCGGATTTATAATACAACAATTGAATAAAAAGTCAATAAAGATAATATCACCTTAATTGTCCGACCAGCAATCTCAAGCTTCCCATTCAAACTTTGTGCTGCCTTTGCATGCTCAAGTTGAGCAAACTTTAGGAGATGGGAGCAAGTATTAAATACTAACATCAATGGAAGCTTAAAAAGTAGTAAAAAAAGTAGAAAATTAAAACCAAATTTGATACCAACCTGAACAAAGCCAAAACCTTTACAGTGCCCTGTCTCCGGATCAGTGGGGAGTTGCACGAGCTCCACAGGTCCAAAGGCCTCAAAAATCTGGATTCCAGGAAAACCCGGATGTCAATCACAAAGATAAGAAGAATCAGAGACGACCAAAAAGTAAATAAGCATATATAAGCTACAACTCTCAAGTGTATGTTTTAAAATAAATTGAGATATATTTTTAAATTCTCAAGGGTAGGGAGAAAAATCCACGTAACAGCTTATATAATGGATTAATGTACTTGATTTACGCTTCTAAGACTTCTAATTGGTTCTGCAATCATAAACAAGCATGACTCTTGTTGATGGTGATAATGAACAATTGAATGTTTATAAATTTCTTACTACATTTGAATTTTGGTATTGATGATTATAGTTGTTATGTATGATAGTTCTTTTTTATTATATTTGTGGGAAAGTATTAGTTTTATATGCATATCATATATTAGTTCTATTATTCCTATTAGGGGAATTTTTCGATCGAGTGCCTAGTGTCTAGGGACCACATGTGAGGCCTTTGCACCTTCGGTCACCTGAATAAGAACATTAAGTTACATTCATGTAAAGATAGTACGTGTCCTCATTTAAAACATGCACTAGTCAAACATTCAACTCCATTGATAAAAAAAAAGGACACAGATTTCCCAGTAACACTACACTAGTATGTGCACTTATGGATAGAAAAGTAAAGATAAATAACAGAAAAAATGACTTAATCTAGTGGTAATCACTATGTGAAGTGCAAGGCATTACCTGCTTGAGTTGCAGCTCAGTCATGTTGAAATGCAAATTTCCCACATAAAGCTTCCTGTCAACTGCACCATAGGGTCCAACACCTGCTGCTCCACTTGTAGCAGTTGATTGAACAAGGTTCTTCTCAGCCTCCGAAGGCTTAACCATAACAGGCTGCCCAAGAAGTAGATGACCAGAGAGAGCAATTGCCATAGGCACAGACATTGCATCATAGAACTCAATGTACCTGAAGTACATAATTGAAGACACAAATTAAACTGTTGTGACCAAAAGGCATGACAATAAACAGTGACTTGGTTCATAAGAAGATTATGAGATAAGCCTTAGGCTGTTTATAAACAGAAAGGAAAAAAGAAAAGAAACATATTACATTTCAAATCAAAAAATCAAAAGTATTTTCTTAAGAAGCTAAACTGAAAGATTTTATTAAATATTATGTGCCTTTGTAACAGCCATTCATGGCATCGTCCATTTTTATTGCCAAGAGGTGAAGTAATCTTTTCACTTCTATCAAAGTATAGAAGCAGCAAAAGCATACCAATGTTCACTTGTTCAGACTAGAAAGACCTAGTTAGATGATGTAAAAGATGCCTAAAGGAATAAACGGTTGGTTGCATATACATAGAACTTGATATCCTTGCCAACCAGAAGCACGAGACACTGGAATATAGGTTGTATTTTAATGATAAGTAGAATTTTTTCTATAACTAATAGATCATATATGTAAAATTTCCAACTCCTAGATGACTAGATCATCATTGTTTGTAATGATTTCACCATGGAGATGCCCATAACAGCACAACTTTAAACACCATAATCTGACATTTTGCTAAAGATGAAATACAGTTTCATTTGTAAAAACAGAAAACAAGCTTAAACAGAGGCACATACCCAACTCCTTTTGATCGACGTGAATTTCTATCCATGATCAACCGCACATCTCTCACCTGCAAAAGCAAAAGAAATATAAATAAATTAGAGCAGAACACAATAATCATGGATATCCATAATACATATTACACAACAGCTAGGGATGCTCACATGACACTTCAGTACAAAAAAGACACTGCGCTAAGAGAATCAAAATACTACTATGCTGTTTAGCCAAAAACATAGTACCATTTACTGTAACAGGAATAAATTACAACAGTGTGACAATTACATTTAGAAGTTGGTTTAAATCTACAAGCATTGTTTAGAAGTATGTAAACTTGTGAATGCCATTGACCTTTACATGCAAAAACAAATTTAATAACTAAATATCACCACTTGCTATATTGCAAAAAAAACAAATCACTGATCATGTTGTTACCTTCCCTGCTTTTGAAAAGAACTCATAAACATCCCATTCAGTTGCTTTCAAGGGCATCTACATAACATAATGCACACCAACATTAGTCATAAATATTAGAGGTAATGAAAGAGATAAATGAACATTGGATCCTGCACATATAAGAGAAACTCAACAGAACATTGAGATACATGAACCCTCAATAACTCAAGAATAAAAATAAACCATCTACCTGGTAAGCAAAAACAGTTCTTTGGTCCCTTTCTGGGTCTGCTTCAGGCTCTAGCACTTCTTTCTTATCCTTCAGTCTCCTGTCATGTAAACAACTTACAGCAAAATAAGTAGCAAACCAAGGGTAGACACTGTTTGATAATCTGACATTACCTTTTGTGGAAACATGAAGTGCACAAGGTATCTGTGAACACATAACATTTCCTTGGTCATTTGAACAATAATAATTAACAGATTTATTCACTACCATAAATGAGAATGCAGATAAAAACCCATCTATTCTGCTTTTACAAACCTTTGGAATAACAATATCTACAGCCTTGTGGCATCATTTATGCCAAGTGCTGATGTTACAAGGGCACTAGCACCAACAAGGTTATGAACTTAGTCACTTACAACTCACTCAAAGGCTTTCAAACAAAGTAGACAGATAACCGGTGCATTCACCAATAGCTTTCATGGTGAAACATCAACTAATATATTTCTTAGTTTTAACTTTAAATGAAAAGAAAAACAAATTAAGCTTCATCAATAGAATCCTAAAGACCATGTCAAGTTATGCAACCCTAAATCCCTAATGATGGCAAGGAAATAGAGATAACCCACAATAAAGTGTATTGTACTTTAACATGGCCATTATTTAGTACACCACAATCAACTGTATGATGTCAAAACCTTTTACTTAATTATTTTTTAAATTTTTTTGGAGGGTGAATTCACAACTCTATGATATCATAAAAAAATATCACTAAACAAATTGTTTGTTTGCATTCTTCCTAGTCATGGATCATGTGTTAGTTATGATGCAGTATTCAGGTAAAAGTATCTCATCAAGTTGACTTTAAAAATAAACTGAATACTGAATTCAAATAACTTGTTTACGCAAAGCGTACGAGTGAACAATACTGTCTAAAAAGGCATTCACAGTCTTAATTCTGAAGTTACGATGTTAATTAATGCTGAATCAAGCTAACCAAAACACTTTAGGAGCAAAATTCTCTCTTTTCTGGTACAATACTATATGCTACCTCTAAACACCGCAAATACTATAATACTATAATCTGGTACTGGAACACTCCAATGCTATGATATTCCACATTTCTACCCATGGTTCACAGCAAGTAACATAAATATGGAGTTAAAGCAATAATGTCTTCGCAGTGAACAAAAACTTCAAAGACTGAGAGCACCATATGCCTTGCCAACCTAAAAATTAAATACATCATCCGTTAACATCTCCAAACACAAGAAACCTTAAACCCTTTTATTTACAAAAACTACACTATTTGATGTGAGCTAGGCTTCAAAAGGCCAAACAAATTGTCAAAAATAACAGACCTTGGCTAAAAAAGAAGCTATTGTGGAAAACCCACATTCTTCAGCGAAGCTTTGAAAAAGAATCAGCATTTTAGTATGTGCAAACAACTCATTGATTACAACCCAGTTAGAAACTACTACTTGGCTAAATGAGCATCTGCAGCTACATTTATTCTTGCACAACCCTTTTGTTCCTTTAAAAAGAGGCATTCATAAAAAGAGTATTGAATCATTAAGTAACTAGAAACACTGCCACTACAACAAAAAACATTTAAAGAACCACAAATCATATCCTAATGCCTTCCACCAGCTAGCAAATTGGCCTCTCACAGTAAAACCGGCTTTGGCAGTCACCATTACAGAATCTAAAACCAGTTTTTGGCTCTAACTGCCAACAAACCTTGCTCCTAAGGTCTCAAAACACCACCTAAATGAACTTAATTCTATACAATTCACAATCATCAACTTTAAACTTAAATGCAGGAAAACGTAAAATACAATCAAACAAAAGTAAAGACTTTTACCTGCTCTCTCTTGCTTCCAATTCTCTTTCCCTCTCTCTTAGCAACTCCTTCTCCCGCTCACGCTCATGCCTCGAGTGACTCCGGCTCCTCCTTTCCCTTTCCCTTTCCCTATCTCTATCCCTTTCCTTCTCTCGATCCTTATCCCTATCTCTCCTCTCCCTTTCCTTATCTCTATCCTGCTCTCTCGAACTCCGTTCCCTATCCCGACTGCTTCTTCTCCGATCCTTTTCTCTATCCGCTTCTCGTTCTGCATCCTTACCACTGCTTCTGTGACGCTCTGAGCGAGAAGAAGATCTCTCCTCACGGTCACGGTCACGGTCACGGTCACGGTGACGGTGTTTATCGCTACCGTTCTCTTCGTCGCCTTTGGTTCTCTTGGTTCTACTGCGGTCATCTTCGACATCCTCACGGTCGTCTTCTCTGTCCTTCCTCCTGTAGGCTTTTTCGTTCTTCTCGGCGCTAGCGTCTTTGGTCTTCGAAGATGAACCATTGCGGTTGTCGGGTTCGTCGACTGTCTTCTCCAAGTACTCGTACTCGTCGAAATCCATGGGTTCAGATTTAGGGTTTGGATGATTGAATTCGAACTTGTGTGAGAGCCGAACCCTAGCTTCTGATGTCGACTGCAATATGGTTATGGGTTTGTGTTAGGTTACAATCAACTTCGCTCTATTTATTGCTATTGAGACTTGTGGTTTTCTAGAAGTTTAACGCTTGACTGGTTTTTTTTTTTAACTTTTTCGTAAGGATACGTTAAGATTAAAATAAATGTTTAAGTTCGGTTCATGTTAAGGAAAAGGATAATAAATTATTATAGTTAAAGGTTGCAACTTTGTTTCGAATGAAATAAACCAGAATCATATACATAGATCGTATCTCGATTTAACTTTTTCCAAACTTGATAATAATTTTTATCTGATTGTTGAAGAGGAAACCAAACTTATCCAACTAGCCCCCGGTGAACTCTAGTTCCCGCTCGAGTGATCATGATGTTATTCTCTCTAATCAACATTGTATCTTTGGGTTGTTCCAATTTGATGTTAATGATTTGACTGCAAGTAGTCAATCTAGGTTTGATATCGAATCGTGCTTCTACTAACTTTGATGTTGATATAACTGGCGATGCTCCTGTGAATGTTATTATAGAGTTTTCTAGCCTGTTGAATAAAACAAGTCTATTAAATTGGTTGGAGTCAATGTCAATAGTAGTGATTTTGGGGTTGGTAACAATGTTGAAAATGGTAAGTCTTTCGATATGTCTTGTGCGTTCTACTAAGACTTTCTCGTTACATTTGAATTGGTAGGTTTCTAGGCATGTTTATTGTTTATGATGTAGTGAGAGCATGTTTCAAACAATTATGGGGAGATTATGATTTGGTTGATATCTGGAAAAGTAGTGTTATTTCACTACTTTAAATCCAAAGATGAACATGAGTTGAACCAAGTTCTTAGAACAACAATCCCGTCACAGGCTCAACCTCCAATTATTATAGGAAGATACTTATTTGGATGGTGTGATGCAAATGTTTGAGTTTAATGTGAAAAGACCCTTCTAAATAAATTCTAAAGATCAAAACTCACTCAATATAGCTGTATTTTTGTATGTAGATATACTACAGTTTAAGAATATAAGAGCTGAAAATATGTGTTGGTATGAACTGAAAGCTATTCTCTCATTTGAGTTTTTATAATCAAACAAATACGTGTATTATGGAATTTAGAGATGTTATATTTAATGAATTTCTAATGCTATTAAAGAAAAATTCCCTTTACGAACAAGTCGAATTGTGAGACCCTCGGGTTTGGTGCATTTCACATTGCACACGTTTTCATGTATATGTTAATTGTATCAAGCATTTTGCAATGTAACTTTGATAAGTGATATTGTTTGTAAGAATAAGTATACTGTATGAGAATGAGTTTATTGTAATAAGTGTCTATATCTTATATCGTAACTCTAACTTGATTAATAAAAGCTTGTTGATTGATTGATATAATTTAAATACCATTCTTAGTTTGATCTGATTGTATTTTGGTTTTCGCTACAATACTAATATGTTAATTACTATCAAATCTTTGACTGCAAAGCAACCCTGATTCTAACAAAAGAACATATCATTCTTGATAGGAAACTTTCAATCTTATTGCATGTAGATTTGGTATACACACGTAATGCTTTGATCTGGAAAAGATTAACAACTCGATTCATAAAGCATCCAAGCCATATGAAATTAAATTGACGACTTTCAACTATAACAAAAATCTATAAGAATTCACACATATTTTATACAAGCAAGACTTGATTTTTAGTGATGTTTTCTCCTTATGGTTTTCAGTGGCAAAAACTATCAGTGTGAGATTAAAAAAAACATATTTAGATTCAAATATAAAAATTGCTCATCATCGATCCATGTCGATGAGTCTTCTAAACTATACTTTCTTAAGTTGCTTTTGTTCGCAACTTAATCACCCTTCTCTCCTCACTTTAACTTATTCTCATATATAAAAAAAGTTTAGAATGTTTCTAAATCTTTCTCAAATGTTTTCTTCATCTTTTATATTAGAAAAGAAACCATAGACCATCAAAAAATTATTGTTGTTTGATCAAATTGTAATATTTTTCAACTATAACAAAATTATAAAAATTCAAACATATGTGATACAGGGAAGAGTGAGTGCAAGACTCGTCTTTTAGAGATGTTTTCTCCTCGTGGTTTTCAGTGGTGAAAATTGGTAATGTGAGACTAGAGAAAAGCAGCATATCTAATATCAAATATAAAAATTACTCGTTATCGATCCATGACGATAAGTCTTGTAACCTAGTCTTTCTTAAGTTATTTTTGTCCGCAACCTAATTACCCTTCTCTCCCTCACTTTAACTTATCGTCTTATATCAAAAAAAATTGCATTGTTTCTAAATCTGTCTTAAATGATTTCATTATCTTTTTTTAAAAAAAAGAAATCATAGACCATAACACATTTTTTTGGTATTAGTGAGTAGTGAACTCCCCCATACTATGAGAGAAATATTTAGTAATCCACCAGGTAAAACTAGAGAGCAGTATATAAGGTGATATATACCTTGATTAAAGTGAACCACCGATAATAAAATAACTATCACGTTAGAGAGAATAGCAAGAGAATAGCGTAAAACGATGATCCTTGATGATTTGAAAGAAGAAAAAGAAAACTCTTAACTAAAGACTCGGATATAAAATGGATTAGTTAACATATACCCGAACCACATACATGGTACTTCGTTGTGTCTATGTTGGTAATACTTCTCATACATTGACCTCTTTATCTTGCTATTCCATTGTTTTCTAATACTAATATCTTGTTAATAACTTTTTTTAAAACTAGGAACGCTCATAAACAAAAACAGTACATTCACCTCCTAGTTTATTATGAAACTTATGGAATATATGAATATGAAAAAATGAGATGTGGGAACCTAAGCTTACTTGAACACATTCGTGCATGTTAACATCGGAGGCTAAGGTCGATATTGACGGAGGATATTCGAAACAACATAGCGCGTTGTTTTGCTCGAGTGGAGAGTACCGTGCTATGACTCAATCTACTCATGAAATATTATGAGTATATTAGTTGTAAACTAAAGGTGGTCTTAAGTTCCAGTGCCTCCAAAGTTATGGCATATTAATGAACATCAATTTGTATAGAATATGAAGGCATGTCAGCACACCCTAGTTACTACCCTGTGGATATAAACATGTATCTTGTAATGTACATATAAATTTATTCCGACACAGGATGCACAAACTACTAATAGCAAACCTTATAGATCAGAGAGACTACGTGAGATTCTGTGTCAACAGGTTCATTGATGCTTGTATTTCTTCTAGTGTCCGACCCTTAGTCTCTGGTACTAATTTTGCAATGAACAAAATAGTTAGGCCGCATATGCCTGAGAACAAGAAAAAAGTTCCTGCATATATCCATCAAGTCCATAAGCAAGTCAACTATGTATCTCATGTTTAGTTGAAAAAAGAATTGTATATTAAATGCTTAAACAACTACAGTTACACACATTGTGTGTGTGAGAGAGAGAGAGAGAGAGGGACGGACCTTCAGTGCTGCACTTCATTAGGAAGTTAAAGAAATATGTAATGACCCAAGAACCAAACCAGTTAACCACCGTCACCAGGCTGCCAGCAGAACTCTTGATATTTATAGGAAAGATCTGAAATTTTATCAACAGCAACAGCAACAGCGATGACCAATTAACCATGTTGCATTTATATTTGAACTTGTTACATGTCAAGGGCTCAATGAAAACCATACCTCAGACATGATGACCCATGGAATTCCTCCCATGCCCAGTGAAAATGATCCCTTAAATACCTGCTAACAATGAATCTCATAATTATATACTAGGGGTTGAATAGATGATTATAAAGGCTTTGTAGATCAATACTAGACCAAGAGATGCAAAAAAGGGTCATTTTAGCCTAAACGGATGAAGGAATAATCAACTAAACTGTGACCATCTTAGCCTCTTAGGTCCATTATACCCGTCATATTTAAATCTTGACCGTGAGACTTTGTAGAACAATACTAGAACTTGCATTTGAAAAAGAAAAGGAAAAACCAGCATTTTGGGCATGGGCTCCAAGACCCACTAATACCCGTCATATTTAAATCTTGTAACAATGTAACTGCTCCAACCCAGAAATTGGTCAGAAAACTGCCATGTAATGTACCTATGTGGACTGAGAGTCTGAGACTAACTTTTTGGCCAAGATCTGACTAGACTCATCAGATTTGCTCATTTGAGGTCTTTGGCTTTTAAGTTTTAAGTCATCACTAATTGAAAAGCTTGTTGAATCTACACTTCTTAGGAAAAAAAAGTAAAACAAACAAACAAACAAACATACCCAGTGTATCCCGCTGAAAAGCAGGGTCTGGGAGGGGTATGTGGTGGCAAGTCTTTCCTCTATCCAGAGAGATAGAGAGACCGCTTCCGAAGAGACCCCCGACTCGTTAAACAAAGGCAATACCCATAACAATCCACATAGGTAAATATCACATGCAGAATTAGATAGTGCGCACATCATAAAAAGCGACGTGTGTCACCCAAAAAGGGTAGATGGCGAAAAACTACACCTGACGCGGGAGGTCCCGCCACATGTAACCGTAACCCGTCCCACCCACAAATCCCACTAAAAGTCCTTAATTTTTATTCGACGCCTCCACTCACTCCTATCCTCGATCATGTGCTCAGAGAGGTGCAAGTCTATCATATCTCGCCTAATAATCTCATCCCAAGTCAACCTAGGTCTACCTCTACTCCTCCTACCCTCTACGTTGATGTTCTCTACTGCTCTAACAGGTGCTGCCATCGTTCTCCTCTTCACGTGTCCAAACCATCTTAGTCTTCACTCTCGTATTTTATCTGTGATACATGCCACCTCTAGCCTCTGGCGAAAGACGTCGTTTCTGATCCTATCCAATCTTGTGTGTCCACACATCCACCTCAGCATTCGCATTTCTGCGACCTCTATTTGTCTCTCTTGCGATTTCTTTATGGCCCAACAGTCTGTGCCGTATAGCATAGCTGGACGTACTGCCATTCTGTATAGTTTTCCCTTTAGTTTTGGTGGGAACCTCTTATCACTAGGAAAAAAAAGTAATATTCACAAATATCCATACGAATCCGATGGCCGATGTTTCATGAACAATAACTGAAAACTGAATTATGAAGCCATAAATGTAATGAAATACAAGAGCAAGGAAAGTTGATAAGGGTCAAACTGCATACCAGTACCCCAACAAGTGCCAAAACGGGGCTTAATCCCTTACATTCTTGAAGATCCTATACATCAATAAACTAAAATTTCCATATCTTCTAGCAGAAAGATAAAATTGAAGTAGAAATCCAGTTATATAAATAAACAAACCTGTAGCAAAAATGATATCCCCAAGAACAGACAACCTAAGCATGTTCCACCTGCAGAAACCTTGAGGAAAATCGATTAATTTCTGGGATAGGAGCACATTAACTCTTTGTATGATGTAAAGAAAATCTCAAGCAACCCTGGTTAGTTGGAATGGAATGATAAAGAGATGAAATGAATGGGATAACAGAATAAGCTAGGTGATGGAATGGATAATTCCATGCCATTATCATGTTTGGCGGGGTGTAGGAAAGGAATGAGTTTTAGTGTGAACTTTTTATGTATATAAATTACAACAAAAATACAAAGAAAAGCTTGATAAAACCACAAAGATGATTGTAATAATCGGACATATATTATAACTATTTTTGGAATAAAAATGTAAATTGATTAGGGCATTGAAGTTTTTTATAAAACTCATAAGATTAGATAAGTAAACGTGAATTACATTGTAACTTTTAACTCCATTCCCTACAGAAATGGAATAAAAATCCCTTGTTCGTCAAGTGAATATAAGCCAAATGGAGTACAATCCACTTTATTGAACAAAACAAGCAGTATTCTTTTCATTCATTCCAATGGAATGGACCATTCCACTCCTTCTCTAGTTCCATTAGACTAAAAGCTACCCTAGAGTTGCTGAAATAGTTTATGACATCAAAAAGAGTTCACATATTCGAAACCTGCTCTTGAGTGGGATATACTGGGTTTGTTTGTTTGTTTGTTTATATTCGAAACCTCAAGATAGTTCAAATGGTCCAAAAGATTATAGAAAAAATGATAAATATAATTTTCCCATGGTATATTTCAAGAAAGAAACAAAATGCATAATAGATTACACGCAAGATGAGATCAAATTATATGAACAGGCGCAAAAGATTTGTGAGAACAGAATTCCATTCATACCATCAGTAGAGGACGTCTACCTGAAACGTCCATCAAAAGTACACCTAATATTGTAAATGGAATCTGCAATCAACAATCCAATGATCATAAAATAATTGAAAAAACTAAAGATAGAAACTATATTGGAGAGTGAATCACCTGAACAATAACCAATGCTATTGATCCAATGCTACTTGAAAACCCTGTGAAAAATAAAATAGTTTCATACAACTATTTCTAGCCCAAAATCATGTAATCCTTCAAATTTTAAAAAATATTGATCGATAACTCATAATCATGATTTGCAAAGGCTTAAAGTTTCATTTTCCTCTACTTTGTTGGTAATATCTATATTTGTACCCGTATCAGTATGACCAACAATCACAACTACATTTATTCTAATACTATTTAATTGAGACTCATTGAAAAAATCATAAAGGGTCCCATGAAAGTTAGACCAAAATCCTTAATCCAAAGTGGGATCCTCACCAGCAGAAATAAAGATAGAATTAGCATAAAATGCAATAGCATTGACACCTCCAAATTGCTGCAATACCATAAGTCCAACTCCAACCTAAACAAAATTACCAACTACATGATTTAAAGCCGTGGAACATATGAGATGGTGCAGGATACTATAAGGGAAGACTCACAATAAGAGATCTGGTATATTCTGGTTGAAATAGATCAAAGACTCTAGTTTCTGACAACTGATGAAGAGTTTCTGTATAATCCTGCAACAGAGAGTATTAAAAAAAATGGGAAAAAGCATTTCAACATAATTATTCCAATGTCATTTATATTTTCAGAGTTCAAAGGAATGTAATTATTTATCCCAAAAAAAAGAACCAAACTGCAACTGAAAGTGAAATTAATGTCAAACTAAGAAGTGAAGATGTTACTCTGATTTCAGCAGCTTCTTCAAGGATTCCAGCATTCTTCCCCCTAAGTTTCTGTAGAGCAGATTCAGAGTCTTGCCACTGACCATTTTTTGCCTGAAAAAATCTAGCTTTTGTTTCACTTGGAAAACTTTTGGTGCTTTCTTTTACTACGCCAAACAATAGGCCAAAAAATTGTAGAAGGTTAATAACTGTACATGTATTTATTATAAACTGGAATTATATCGATAGCAACTCTCTGGTAATTATATAATTTTATTTGGTCAGCATAACAAATTGGTACGCATAACAAATTGGTACACAAAGTCTGAATGATCAAGAATATAGCCATCCATAGTGACCCTGCTGAGAGTATTGACAAATGGTATTGTCATGTTAATATTGGCATAGTATAAATGTAGAGATGATTTGAAGGGTCAAAATGTTTTTAAGGTGTAACATCAATTGAACATAGCATCATCAGCACTCGGTGTAGGTTGCGTAGTAAATGATATCTCAAAAATTAACAGTCTATGAATTAAGTAGTTGAATGCCATGTAACTTTGGTACCAAAGATGCATTTTTAACTTATGCAGCAGAAAATTTCATAGGGAAAAGAGAGAAACAAAGAAGAAAACTAAACCCCTTAGTTCCAAGGGATCAAAGAATGAAGAGGCTATCAAAGCTCAAATCAACTCTTGTATAAACTTCTTACTCCATGCGCATATTATTCCCCATAACCACTTTGTCTAATTGGAAACAAAAACTCCTAAATATGTTTTGGAAGAAATGACTTGGTATTATTAGGTGAAATATTCCCCACCATAGTAAACCTCACAGCAATCTTCGATAGTGCACTAGAGGGAAAACAAGGAGGGCAGGGGATTATGAAACTACAAGAAACATTATTGAATTTTTAACCAACTCACCAGCCATCTAGGAGACTCAGGAATGAAGAAGAGGCCTAGAACCTGTAGTAGGCATGGCATGGTTCCTGAAAGAACATATAAACTGTTGTTCTTGTTAAGATGTCTTGAAGATCTAAAAAAAGAATATAAACAGATGGTAAGATGGGAAAGTTGGATAACAAATTGAAACAGGCCGGGTCAGGTTGGGTGGACAGACAAAAAATATCATTAGATTAATAATCTAAATCTAAATCCTTGAATAAAACTATTTAAAAGGTGGTACAATTGAATTCAGACTTTGGTTAGTTACAATCCGTTGACCCATTCCCCTTTCAACTACTTAATTATTTCACCCGTTTGAGATAAAATACAACCCAAACCAACCATTCATAAGTAATGGGTCAAAATTTCCACCTCTAGGAGAAACCATTAAGATTCAATAGAAACTTACCAATAACAGCTAGGGTGCGCCACGGTAGAACAATTCCAACAAGCCACATTACAGATATGCCAACAGATATCATCAGCTGTAAAAGTTACTAAGTGCAGTCAGGCACTAGTCAATATACAATCGGAAGTTATAACATATCGTTATTTACCTGATTTGCATTGGTAAATGTTCCCCGGAGATTTTTAGGTGTTATTTCTGCTATATAAACTGGTACCTATTCATTTTTTCAAAGATGAGATGTTAAAGCTGTCAAATAATAGGTACAGATCTAGGGGAGAATATTCAGCAGCTACCACATAGGAGGTAACCCCAATTCCATATCCTATAAATAGTCTTCCAGCATCGAGTAACCAAGAAACCTGTTACCAGCAGTTATAAATATTCTGTAGAAGTCAAGAAATCTGCTGAAATAACATGCATGAAAAACTGATGCTGATAGAAAGAAAAACTGCCTGTGAATATAAAATTGCCAGCCACCCTAACAAGCAGAACATTTGAGACAGTCCCATGGTCTGCATATGAAATCAAATTAAACAGTAAGACACATGAAGAACAAGAAAATGAAACCTGACATATACAAGTTACGGAAATGGAGAGCAGATGTAAAAGCAAAATGAACAGCAGAAAAATCACCCATCTCCGTCCAAGTTGATCAGCTATTTTCCCACTCATAATAGCACCTACCATTGCTCCAATCGTCAATATTGAACCAAAAACTGAGTACTGCAAGTGAAAGTGAAAATAAGAAGAAATGCTTTACTTATCAGCTGTAAGCCTGTAACTCATATTTCAATAAAATTTATGTTGGTTCTGTCTTGATATATTGATCAAATGCAAAAGGATGCTACAAGTTTTCATGACATTTTTTGAAAAAGGGCACTCAAGACATATTTGACATTTTTGGAGATTGACAAGACAGATTACATGAAAATTAATGCCACAAACAGATTAGACATACAGTTAATTTCCATCAACAGCTTAGTCGTCAATGTTTGTTACTTGCATAGCAAGTTTGAACTTAAATCGCAGTAGTTCCCTATGACAATTGCATAATTATATGAGTGTACATCATTTTATTTGCACGAACATGACATTACCTCCGCCAAGGACAGACCAAGGTCATCCATCATTCCAGTTTGAGCAGGAGATGAAAAGCCAACCTGTGTACCAACAATACACCACAGCTTAGTGTGCTTAAGGAAGTCAACCTATTATGGGCAGTTATATCAATTATCAAGTGTCAACAAGACATAAAAATGTGAAGTTTGCATACCCATTTGGTCTATTAAAACAAGGTCTAAGCTTTATCTCAAGAAGTTAATACAATTAAATGCAGTGAAGATTCTAATATTAAAAGATAAAGCCAAAAAGGGTAACATCTGGAGCTCCTATACTAAATCTCCTTGTTTCACATATACTTTACATTTATTTCTTATTATTTCCCTGCTCTGGGTTTTGTTTATTAGCCATATGATACAATCCTTACACGCATGAAATAAGTCCTCATACTTTCACAACTCGCCGGTTCTTGACAACCTTTGTAATCATATTAACTTCATAAACTCTCAACTCAGCAAAAATAAATACTAAAAAAATCATATTTAAACATTGAGGATGTTATCTTATTAAGTGGCAATCGAGCATTCAGGAAATTTCAATGTGTTTTAGATAAGCAATTATCTACTTATTTATTTAACTAGCCACATAACTTAATTAGAAATTCTTTAACCAACAAACGCATACCAAACATGCCCCTTGATAACACAATGTTTTAGATAACTAGTGGACCAAAATCAATGTCACCAGATCTTATAATTATCAATAATATAAAAACAAACTTATACCTCTTTAATCTTATTGATAAAATTTGGGCAACCCAATAAAAGTGTTACATGTATCATCAGAAAAAGGGAGCAAAACATATGATAAGCTTCATAGCGGTTCAAACACTGCAAGTCTTAAAATTAAAACACTTCAACAGAATCCTTCTTTAAACAAATTTACAACACTTTGGGAATTGTACTTTCATATAGTTAACAAAAAATAGCCATTGTGAATTCTGAATTGAATAAAAAGTATCATGATCTTAATTCGGGACCTTGACTCTCACAAAACACATCATCCTACGCAATTCAACTACTTTACAGTGAAGTTATGGTGCGCTTGCAAGTCACATATTCATTGTGTACACAATATTGATTAAACTTACAGCGGAACCGTAGACGAACGATCCACAAACCGCCACCAAAGTGCTGAACACAAGCACCGGTGTCGCCGGAGAAGGTAGGTGAATGTTCCGCCGGTGCCGGCTGCCGTCGGTGGTGGTGACCAATAAGGTCTCTGAGGCGTTAGGTGCATCGTCGTCGTCGTCTTCTTCCCTTCTGCTTCCCATATCACTGTGTGTATGTGAGCCCGTATGAAGATTGATGGCGCGATGACTGCTTTTTATTATCAAGGCCCAAAGGAAAAGTATAAAACTAATTTCATTTTTAGTAATTTTTAGATAGGAAGTCTTTAACTCCTAACATGAATTGTTTTTCGGACACACGGAGTGGTAGCTCGCGGCTTGTGTCTTGTTCAAAGTTTGTTCGGAAAAAACTCGTTTGAAATTACTTGGTTTTAAATTGAACCGAACCAAGCCGACTCGGTATGAAAATGAGTTGAACTCGGCTCGGTTTGTAACGAGCCGAGCCGGCTCAGTTTAGCTCGCTTGTTAGCGCGGCTCGGTATAGCTCGGATTATTTACTTGTAATGTATATGTTTTTATGTATATAACATATATCATTGTACTTAATTATCTGTTGATAATATAATATATTTTTAACTAATTTTTAATCAAAATATTAGACTATAATGTTTGTTTTGGATAGTTTCATGTGATGCTTCTATGTTTTTATATACTAGAATAAATTATTTAAATATACTTTTTAATTATTTACTAAAAGCATGCTACTGGTTATATATGTTGTTACAGGTTTTATTCGTTTGATTTAGATCATGGTGAATTTATTTGTATTTTGTTGAAGTTGAACTAAGTTTCTTTAAACTAATTCATATTTTGTGAAACTTGATATAAACCGGTAATTTGAGTTATGTAGTTTATTTTGCATTTTATTTTTTTAATTGTGTTTATGAAATTAAAAATGAGCCAAAACGAACCGAGCCAGCTGGTTAAAACGAATCGAGCCAGCTCGGTTAAAAACCTAGCCGAGCTCGATCCCAGATTTTCAGCTCAATTTTGAAACCGAACCGAGCCGAGCTGGCTCGGTTTAAATTTGAGTCGAGTTCGAGCTTGCCCTGGCTCAGCTCGGTTCTGCTCGTGAACAGCCCTAGCGGGAAGTTACTTTCATCAAGTACTTGGACAGGAGCATCGTCACCCTATATTTTAGAACTTTTTATTTGATGTGCCAACAATTACGTTTATACCAAGCGCTATACCGACCATAATCTTTTTTTTATCATTGTAGATGGGTCAAGTGAATGATAATTTGGCATGTGGTAAAAGCATCACTAATAGATCATGATGAAAAACAAATCTAGATAATAACAATCACATTCTTTTTCTCTAGTGCCCACTCATGATTCATAAAAACTACTCTCTCTCTCCCTCTCATATTCCCCCACATTATCCCTTTTTCAAAGTTCATGAAAATGAACATCTCTTTGTTATCTCTCTCCTTTTTTCATTACCTCTCTTCTTTACTTCAAATTTAACTCAAAAAGTATTTAAAAAAACCTTCATATTGAAGGTAGTTTACGAGTCTTAATTTAAAATAGAAAAAATAAAAAGAGTGTGTTGTGATGTTAATATGACATGTAGTAAGATGGGTGACCACTCCCTCCCGTTATTACATTTACAATGTAATTATAGCACATTAGCAGCATTCGATATGAAAACAAGATTCAAATGAAATAATAACACAACGAGCCATAAGTGTGGTTGTTTGAATGTTGGTTGCACGTGGTCGTTTGAATGTTGGTTGCACGTGGTCGTTCTACACCATCCACCAACGTTATGAACGAATAGGTTTGTATGTTTAACCCTCTAACTATTATATAACTATAAGTTTTCCTCTTTCTCTGAAATGTTTGTTTAAAACAAAACATACTATATGAAATTCCAATGATCATTTACACAGATTCATTGACACATGATCGTTAATACGCCCACTAAATTCAAACACTTAGTTAAAAGAGATATGTAAAACTAGCATGAATATATAATATTAGTGTATCACTTAATCAAGCATTTGAAAATTAAAGGTCTTTATGATGATGGAGAAAACAACACTAGTTTAAGAAACCGTATTATTGTTAGGTATTTACCTTTATAACTAAAATGCACCAAGACGCATGTGTTTTGTAAATATGTCCTGTAACTAATAGCAATTTTTCGAGGTCTGTCCTTCTTATAAAAAAAAGGTAAAGTTAAACTTTCGAATAATTTCCTAATAAAAGGTTAATTGTTATTATCAATAAAATATATCTTTAGATTTAAGTTATTGGACATGATGTGATATAGACTTAAGTTTTACCAACTCTTATTATTTGGTCCAAGTCTTGACCTCTTACAAAATCAAAGCCAACTTGTAGAGTCAGTTTTTCAAAAACAGTAACTTTTTTTTAAATAATAGCTTTGTTACACATAAATCTCTTCATGAAATGAATCTAGTAACCAAATTAAGCTCGTTGAAGAGAGTTCATATAGAGAGCTCGTAGCGATATTATATTTGAAGCTAGGCAAATATCAGTGGATAGAGTGGTGGATGAAGTTATCTTTTCCTCATTTTCGTGGGTCAAAAATAGAGGTGGGATGAAAGATTTAGATTAGCACAAATGATGTATGTTTGATTTGGTGTAATTGTTGTAAGTGCGTTTGTTCTCCGTTGGGCCTTAGCATCTTGCTAATGGTTCATTTTGTTTTTTAACTAGGGTTATGTAACCCGTGCTTCGCGGCGGGTCGAAAGCAATTTCAAGGGAAAACAGATCAAATGTTCTTTGCCAACACTTTTATGCTAGATAAAAGGGTTTAAATAGCATACAGAAGTGGATGCAAGAGCACACTACCAAATTGCAACTAAAAAACAGGTCTCTTTATGTATCAGCAAACGCTCTTGCATCTTCTTAAGGAGTTCCTTTAGTATAGGGTGCCCCACATTTGTTTAAGTCATCTTCAAGTGATATTTTCTTATGTTATGCTAATCAAACCCAACGATTAAAGCTAATACATAACTACTCATTTAAATAGCACCTAAACTATCTAACAAATATCATTCAAGCAACATACTCAAAAACATAACACAGAAAGTATTAATCATATTATGACTGTCTACAACAACAATTTAAAAACATTAGGGAAATCTTAATATTATTCTATTCAAACTCTTCTACAACTACATGCTAACATATGTCTAACTAAGATGATCAGGACAAAAGACCACATCCAAGTATGTTAAATGCACCCAAAAATGACATCCAAATGCAGTATGCAATGAGCTAGTTAATCTGTCAGTCTGCAATGTGGATAAACAACTTTCTTTTTTTCAAATTGGCAAGCGGACCCATATAAAACACAACGTATGTAAACTATGCTGAAAAACCGCATCCAGGGTAACACACTGCATCCAGAAATTGCATCCAAGAGCATCCTTCAATGTGTTACATGATCTCGCACTTGCAAAGGGCATAAATGGTTAGACTTGCTTGTATTTAGCCTTGTTCTCGTGGGTAGCATAGTTTTTATATTTCTGGAAAATAAACTAAAACACATATTAGTATGTCGTGCTGCAATGGTTGGGAATGTAACTCACAAAAGAGAAACGGATCAAAAAGGCTAATAACGTATACAAAGTGAATGGATTAGGCCATCTAATATTGATTGGTTTTATGAGGACTACTCAGCTCTACTCCTAATGCATCAATAACTTGACAAAGTTCTGCAATTAGTTTTCACTCATAGTTGGCTTGTTTGTTCCAAAAGAACTTTCTTTTTCAATAGCAAGTAAAAGAGTAAAAATGCTCTTCCAAGTATTGTAGGAAATAAATTTATAATTTTTTATAGGTTTTATCTGATTCATGTGTTTAAAAGTTCTTGCTAGATAATAACTTAGGCAAATGAAGATGAAAATAACTTGAAAGCAAAAGGCACAGACGTAACAAATAACAAATACATATGCATACTTATCTAGTATATCTCATACATAGTATGTACTATTTGTAGGGACTGGATAACAAAAAAATAGATACATAGCAATTTTCATTAAACCGAAGACGGTCAAATGTGTTGAAAACATAGTTATTTAAAACTAAACGGGTCAAACACATTAAAAGTAGTATAATAAATTGAAATGGGTGACAATAATGAAGATATTATAATTTAATACATAGTATATATAATGTGACGACTAAATAAAGTGTGTTTTTGGTTCTTAGACTGTAAATGTGTGATTTTCGTGTGTTTGGCTCTAATGACCAATTAAATTGTTTTTCTTAAACCTGGTGTGTATGGGTTTAATGGCCTATTAAAGTGTGCTTTTTGTTCTTAAAGTGCTTGGGTCTAAATATACAGAAAAGAATGTGTGATTATGGAGAGCTCGAGTCTAATGACCCATTAAAGTGTGGTTTTGAAATTGTGTTTACAAACAAACAAACAAACATACTCAGTATATCCCACTAAAAAGCAGGGTCCGGGAGGGGTAGGTAGTGGCGAGTCTTTCCTCTATCTTGAGAGATAGAGAGACCGCTTCCAAAAAGACCCACGACTCGAAAACTATACTATTAGGCTAGAACTATTTATTAGAATAGTAATCAGACAGGTCATATAAATTTATTAGAATAAATATACTATTAGGCTATAACTATTTATTAGAATAGTAATCAAACAGGTCATATAAATTTATTAGAATATTTCCATGATGCATAACGCAAAAAGTTAAGATTAGATGAATTCAACTAAAAAGTTGAACATGAAACACATGTTTAAAAATCAAAATGATATATTACATATCAACAATAAATATAGGGTGGCTAGAAATATGATGCAACGATCAAAGTTCAAAAGAGTGCATCTTGTGTTTCAAGAACATAAAAAACAATATCAAACTGTTACATTATGAGTAGTTGAGAACACTCACAAATTCATAGTCAAGCAAGCTTCCTCCTCTAGATAAAAAACAACCAGCCTCTTCATCTTTGAATTCCTAAAAGCTCAGATCCAGTCATAAGTGGGTCAAAGCAAATATAGAAAACCTCTTCTTCCTTAGCAGACATTAACTCAAAGAGAGAAAATGACTTAACAATGTCGTACGAAACTTAACTTTTATGATATTACCTTCGATGGGGGAATTGAAACACAAACTGACTAAAACAACAAAATCAAGGTTTTGCCCTATAGCACTATAATTAATCACATAAACCTAATAAATAAAACCTTAAGATACTCATAGATAATAGAAAAAATAAGCTTTACATATAACATACTAAACATCATTATATGTCTTGATTTCATTATAATTAATACTGACCTATTTTTTCTACATGTAAAACTGATCTGGTCATCTTAAGCATTTTTGACTAAGATGGTTACCATTCCATTCAAAAGCAAACAATCGTTAATTTTTAATATAATCTTTTGGTTTCTAACACGCAAGCAACAATAGCACAACAGAACACCATGCTTATGTCTTTTATCATTTACAAGAATTATTTAAAACATTATTTAACACTAATTGGAACAGTAATTTAAGCAATGCTATTTTTATGATATACTACATTAGACTAACATATTATGAGACAACTTTTAACTTATATCTAGTAATACAAAGTTCGTGTGTTTGTAAGGAATCAGAAAAGAAAAGCACAAAACTTAAAAAAGAAAAAAATATGAGAACTTATAAATCCAAATCCTTAAGCAGGCAATTTTGAACTTATAATCATACATTACTCTTTAATCTTTTGTAACAGAATAAATATCTAATTCAAGTAATTGATGTAGTTATATAAGTGATAATGGACATGATATCCTTGAAACCTATGTCTATTAGAACTGTAAAATCATGAAGCCCAAACCCATTTAAAAAAACCCTAATATCTTTAAAAATACCCTGATTGTTTCAAGAAATAACCAACATTTGTGATTATATAACAACAGATGAATGATAGGATGTAAGAAGCTCAAGAACAAAAACAAAGGTGACCGGAGGAAACCTGTAGCAACCGCAAAAGTAACCAACGAATCTGTAATTGAAGCCAAATGTAGCGAACGGGCCCATTATTGCACCCGTACTATCTCAAGCAGACGAGAATGACTTCGATCGGAGAAGATGAACAAACAAATCATAGTATGTGTGAATTCTTTATAGATAACACCGCTGAAGTCACCTGAACACATTGCTGAAGACGTGCAAATACAACGTCAAGCAAGGTGCTGAAGATATGAAATCAGAGTATACGTGATCGGATGATTGTGTAGTGGGGTGATTGCCTGAGAAACCTAACCCTACAGTGATGGAGAAGATAAGGTTTAATAAGAACTAGAAGGTTGGCCCCGCGCGTTGCCGCGGGAGACCCATATACATATACAAGTATATTCTATGTCTAATAATATCCTATATATTTTCTTCAGACGTAACACCGCCACATGTAATACCTATTGCCATAATATCAATCAAAATGTTTGAGAGGGAATGTCATTTAGTCACTTAATATGTACCTAGTTAGGTATTGTTGTCACTCCTATACCATAAAGTATATTTTTTTGTTGATGGAAATATTTCTAATATAATTTATCTTTTAACCGGAGACATCAAATAAAGTCTGTTGCTGCTGTCTTTAGCAAATACATACTCTTAATGATATAACACCTGAAATGACTTATTCGAGGAGCCTTATTACGTTTTAGGTATATAGCATGATTATGCATATTGAAAGCATGTTAGTATTCTTTGAAAAAAAAGGGAAACTAAAAAGAAAGTTTGTTTTAATATCAGTAAAGACTGAATAGTATATTGCATTTCGTTGTAGTTTGCCCAAAAAAGTACGATGAAAAGAATAATATTAGTTTACCTTTCTGCACCACCCATAGCCTCCACCATTTCTTTGCAAAGCTTCATAGGTGGAGGGAAATCAACATGGAAAAGGCGACCATCATCCCTAAGTAGAAGATTATCCAAGTGCCTGCACATGCAAAATGATGAGTAGAAATTGAAGCGTTGATTTTCAAAGTATGAATCAAAAACTGAAAGTAGGATTAAAAGTATTTGCAATTTGCCCTTTTAAGTAATCAATGATACCCACTGCTGTAAGGTTTTTGTAATCAATACTAAAACATTAATTATTAATAAAAAGTTAGATTTAGCAGACATAAAAGAATGTGTGTGTGGGTCAACCCAACCAATTTAGACTCAGAACCCAGTTTGACTGTTTACTCAACCCAGTAACCCACACATCTTGCCTCCTCTTGGACCATATATAAAAGAGTCACCTGTCTCCAATGCCTAGTATGTATGTGATGACCGAGTAGCCTGCACAACTTTTAATAAATGTTTCAAGACAAGTGGTTGTAATCCCAAACGGTCCCTGTTCATCTGGATGAAACTTCTCCAATGCCGAGTATGTATGTGATCACCTGTCTCCCTGTTCACCCATAGGCCATAACCAATGCCACCCATGTTGACCCATACCAAATTTCAATAGTTTTGAGCCATAACCAATATCACTGATATCACCCAAGCTGACCCATACCAAATATCAACCATTTTGACCCCTAACCAATATTACTTATTTTAACCTACAACCAATACCACAAATTTGACCCATAACCTATATCACTCATTTTGACCATATCAATTCCATATTTTTTGAACCATAACCAATACCACCAGTTTGGACCCAAACCAAATATCAATCGTTTTGACCATAATTAATCCCACCCGTTATGACCCATAACTTATGCGCCTGTTATGAGCCATAACCTATGCCACCTGTTTTGACCCATTTGCTGAGAGCATGTGAAGTTCAAGTTCAAACCAATTAACCACTACTGGAAACCAATTACTTAAATGCAGCCGATAAATGCATCTGATGGAAAAAATATGAACTCCGTTTTTCCTAACTACTCAAACCGTCGATCAAACTTTTCAAGATCCCAAAGTACCCAGCGCCTGTGGTCGATTAACTCACATGACTAACTGAGCAATAAGCACATCTGTTGGATCATGATGAGGCTGATGCAACCAAAACCACTTCATAGTCATTTTTGGTGCTACATTGAAGGGCTTCCGAAGCAAAGCAAGAGATCTTCCGAGAGTCTGAAGACAACAGCTGAAGTCAACAACTGAAGACAACAGCTGAAGTCAACAACTGAAGACAACGGCTGAAGTCAACAACTGAAGACAACAGTTGAAGCCAACAGCTGAAGACTATCTTCCGAAGACAAAGTCTGATGAAAGAGCTGAAGACTATCTTCCGAAGACAAAGTCTGATGAAAGAGCTGAAGACAAAGTCTGAAAGCTTCCGAAGACAAAGTCTGCTTCCGAAGAGAAAGAAGAATCCAAGCCTCGGAAGAAGCAGTCTTCCGAAGTATAAGTGGCTTCGGAAGAAGTTATTCTTCCGAAGTACTTTATCATTCGGAAGACATTGCTATGACCAGAAGATAAAAGTATGGTCCCTGACAGTCCGCTGCAGACCTCTGATACAACATGGCATCTTCCTAAAGAGCCATGTTGTTGACCATACTTTATTCTACTGTTCACCTTTTTATGATAGTACATGTTACCAACTTTAGTTGGTGACAAAAGGTAAGTCAGGGACATGTCCTGACTACCAACTCTCAGGCAAAATGTCTGAAAGACCTCACCTAGAGTCTTGTAGTATAGATGTAAGGTTAGTGGTGTCCAGCTGGTATCAAAGTATATCCGGCTATAGGTAGTATTATATATATCTTCTCCATGTAACTCATTAGAAAGGTGACTTGAGTCCAAGAGTCTTGTAATCCTTTGAGTTGAGAGGCAATATATAAAAGTACCTTGAAAATTTACTTGCTGTGTTTATTTTCTTACTGCTTGCTACTTGGTATATTGTGATCAACTCTTTATAGACTACTTGCCGAGTGTTATTCACAGTGAGTTGAGAGGAAAACCACCCATAATCGATCCTGCAATTGGTATCAGAGCTCCAGGCTCTTGATTGTGAGATCTTACTATCCAAATCAACCTGTTTTTCACTCCTCACTACAAACCACTCACTCAAATGGCTGCTCTCTCCAAGGCTGATATGGAAACCGGTACCATGACCAAGTCCCCACTGATCACCCCTGAAGACTTTGACACATGGTGTATCAAAATGGAAGGCTTCATCAAGTGTCAAGATTCAAGGATGTGGGACTCCATTGTCAATGGTCCTTTCATACCAAGCACCACTTCTACCACTGGTAATCGCATCATTCCAAAAGATGTTGATGATTACTCAGAAGAAGACAAGAAGAGAACAGAGCTGGATCAAAGGGCTATGACTTCTCTCCAAACTGCTCTCCCCAACTCCGTCTACAGACGCTTCAAGAAGTGCAAAACTGCTAAAGATTTATGGGAAGCACTGAAGCTGATGTATGAAGGATCCAAGGAAACCCAAGAGAACAAGAAGGATCTCTTGAAACAACAGTTTGAGAACTTTAGTTTCAAGGCTGGTGAGACCTTGACTCAACAATACTTCAGGTATGTTGAGCTAGTAGATACTCTGGAGGATATTGGAGTAGTTCTTGAAAATAGAGACATAGTTAGGAAGTTCATGGCTTCCCTTCCTAAACTATGGATACATTACTATGTTGTAATCAAGAGAACTTCAGACCTTAAGACTCTTACTCTGACAGAGTTGTATGGTATCCTAAGTGCATTCCAGATGGAGATGAACATGCAGAACTCCTCTGGTTACTCCAATAACCAACTGAGTTCAGCCCTTCATGTGGTTGAAAGGGAAATCACGGAACCTCAACATCAGTTGCTGTGTTACCCTGACAACTCACACAGCGGACCTTACATTACTCTACCTGAGACTCCAAAGTCTCAAAAGGTTCAACACAACTCCTCTCAGGATAGTTGTGCCTTTATCTCTGGAAGTGGACACTCAAGTGATTTTCAATACTGCTTTGATGATCTTGAGTGCTTCAGTCCAGATGATGTGGAGTATATGGATATTGTCCAGCAGATGGCTCTTTTGAGTTACAGAGCGAAGAAGTTCTTCAAGAGAACTGGAAGGCAATTCCCTCAAAACCCAGTCAACAGCAGGTTTGGGTTTGACAAAAGCAAAGCAAAGTGTTACAACTGCAACCAACTTGGTCACTTTGCTAGGGAATGCAAGGCTCCCAAGAACAACCCGGGAACCCCACAGGCCTCCACACATCCCACTGCTTCAAAGCATGAAGAGAAGTCAACTGAAACAGCTGCTGTGGCTCAAGAAGTTGACTGGAGCTTCATGGTGCAGGATGTGACTCCTGCTCAAGCACTCATGGCCGGAACAGATGATGATCAGGTATATGAACATCTTTGTACTGCTACCTGTATTGCTAAAGTTAACTCTATAAGGATTACATTTCGGAAATCAGATCTGAGGTTGAGTCTTTAAATGTGCTAAAATCTGATTTTAAGAGAGCTGAATGTGACTATCAAAAGAAAATTGAGGAGTTAGAGAAAACTGTGTCTCTTTTAAAACATGAAAAGACTAATTATAAGACTCAAATTAAAGATCTGATATCCAAACTATCTGAGGTTCAAGCCCAGTTGGTCACAGCTGAGGCTCAGGCCAGGAAGCAAGCTATTGCTGAGCAAAGCTTCCAAACCATTCTTGCATCAACCTCTCATTCCAAAATGTTTTATCAAAACAAAGAAGGGTTGGGAACCAATGAAATAGCTCCACCACACTCTTATGAGTCTATTAGACTACCTAGATGTGGTACTGAAGAGCAATAGGTTCCAACTGCTGACCCTTCTCCATTGGAACTAAAGGATGAAGCAAAAATAGTGGCCACCACAGGGGAGAAACAGGAGGATATACTCATCTCCACCTGTGAAGACCAAATCCTAACCACCAAGGCAAGAAGAAGCAAAGCTAAAGCTGCTAGAAGGACTGCCAAGAAGGTTGCAGAATCCAAGCTTAAGATCGACCCAAAGCAAAAGGGTGTCTTCATTTCTGCCGGATTTCAAGTGGTAGGTACTTCTGATTCAGGAAAGGAGTGTAATACCAGCACTCCTATCCTACTGAAGAATCAGAAGTTGAAAGGGAAAGTTGCTGATGAAGAGAAGAAACCTAAGAAACAGCAACCTACAAGTTCCCAGAAAACTAACATTGCATGCATAATGTATGGTCTGCATAACCACATGGCTAAAGATTGTTACTACAATCCAGCAAGCACACATTATGCAAATAATGTTAGAAAAGAAGGAGTCAGAGAAGGTTTCTCAGTTGGACCACTTCAAAAGGTCCAAATGATGAAAAAGGGAAGGTTGGTCTCGGAAGCCAAGTTGCTTTCGGAAGAAACTACTTCTTCCAAAGGGAAGATGGCTTCGGAAGCCAAACCTTCTAAGGTTCGGAAGAACAAGAAGGCTCCCTTGAAACCATCTCAGAAGAAGACTACTTCGGAAGAAAAGGTGGTGAAGGCTTTTTCCGAAAAGAAAGAAGCTTCGGAAGAAGACCATGCTGCACAAGCTTTAACAAGCTCATCTTCAAAGAACAACCAAGGGATGGATTGGAAGACCAAGGAAGATGCTGCAGCCCAAACCTCTTCTTCAACAACAACCTCTATTGAACCCCAATGCATATCTTTTGGTTCAATAATGTCACTATCTTTGGAAGAGCCCAAGACCAGCAAGGCTTGGGCTTCCAAACAAAACTAACCATCTCATCTTATGTGCAGGGACGTCCATTTGACAAGAACAACAATGTCTGGATTGTAGATAGTTGATGCTCCAGGCACATGACAGGGAACAGATCTCTCCTTCAACAATTCCAGAACTTTGATGGAGGGCCTGTCTAATTTGGAGGTGAGGCCGGAGGATATATTTCTGGCAGAGGAAGTATATCCAATGGCAGAATAAACATTGACAAAGTTCACTTTGTCAAACAGCTTGAACACAATCTGCTAAGTGTTTCTCAATTCTGTGACCAGAAGCATCAGATGCTTTTCACAGAACATGAGTGCATTATCCTCAAACCAGGGATGACAATTCCTCCGGAATTGGTGCTTCTTAGATCTCCCAGGAAAGGGGATATGTACAAGCTGGATATGAACAATGCTTCTCCTATGGGTGAAGTATCATGCTTTCTTTCCAAAGCTGATAGTGATGAGTCAACACTATGGCATAAACGCATGTGTCATATGAATTTTAAAACAATGAATAAATTGGCTAAAAATAACTTGGTACATGGTTTGCCTAAAAAGGAATTTTTCTGCATAGATAACTGTGTTGCATGCCTGAAAGGGAAACAACACAGATCATCTCATAAATCCAAATGTGTTAACTCTATCACTACTCCATTACACTTATTGCACATGGATCTCTTTGGTCCCACAAGTATAATGAGCATTTGAAGGAAATCATACTGCCTTGTGATAGTTGATGACTTTACAAGATTTACATGGGTATTCTTTTTAAGGAGTAAATATGAAACTGCTGAAACTTTAAAATCTTTTATTCTTAAAATAGAAAATCAAATTGATCACAAGGTTAAGATCATTCGAAGTGATCAAGGGACTGAGTTTAAGAACTTCGTTCTTGACTCATTCTGTGACTCAAAAGGGATTGCCAGACAATACAGTGCTCCCAGAACTCCTCAACAAAACGGTGTTGCTGAGAGGAGGAATAGGACACTTATTGAGGCTGCTCGGACCATGTTAGCTGATTCGAAGCTGCCTATTTTGGGCAGAGGCAGTCAGCACTGCATGCTATGTGCAGAACAGGGTTCTTGTAGTTAAGCCCCATGGAAAAACCCCTTATGAGTTATGGAACAAGAGGCCACCGTTCATTGGCTTTCTAAGGTCCTTTGGCTGCAGGTGTACCATAATTAACACAAAGGACAACTTAGCAAAGTTTGCTGAGAAGTCGGATGATGCTATCTTTATTGGATACTCTTCTAGCTCCAAAGCTTATAGAGTATACAATATCAAGAATCAACAATTTGAGGAATCTTCCAATATAGTTGTTAATGAGCACACTCCTTGTGTTAGGGGGAATGGACCTGAGTATATCTTTGATTTAGAATTGTTTCCAAACTATTCTAAACCATCTTGTGAGAATGTTTCAGCTGGAACAGGTGCTCAAGAGAATGCTGATACTGATGCTGATGCAAGTCAACTGTTTGAGCTTCCCAGACCTCTTCCAAATTCTCAAGAGCTGAAAGGCAACAAGCTTCAACCATTCACAGATCTGATAGTGTAACTATCTCCAGGAATAATGAAGCTTCAACAAGTGAATCACTTGATCAACCTCAAAGTTCTTCAGGTGATCAATTACAACACCAGGTTGAGGGAAGTAGTATTATAAAGGAACAGGCAACTGTTAATCCTACTCCACAACCAACCATTGATGATGTTTCTCAATCATTCAATCAGTCCTCATTGAATGACTTTGAAACAGCAGTTGGACAGAGTGATCCAGTTCCTGATCAGAATATGTCTAACCTAGACTTATCTCAGCAACTGGAAGTGATTCCTCGTCTTAGGATTCACAACACTCATCCAACTGAGAACATCATAGGGAATGTCTCTGAGGGTGTGAGAACAAGAGGACAAACTCATCATGGGAATGTCTGCTTGTACTCATGCTTCTTATCGCAGATGGAGCCAAAGAAGGTGGAAGATGCCTTAAAGGATAGTAGTTGGGTTGAATCGATGTAGGAGGAGCTGCTTCAATTCAGAAGACAAAAGGTCTGGAATCTATGCCCACTACTATCTGGTCAAGTACCCATAGGCACTAAATGGGTATTCAGGAACAAGAAAGATGATAGAGGCTTGATTATCAAGAACAAGGCAAGACTAGTAGTTCAAGGATACACCCAGGAGGAAGGAATTGATTATACCATCATCCACCGCATGAACTGGAGCTCGTGTAATAACCGGTCGTGCTCGTCTTGATGATTGAGCCTTCCTCTTCGATGTAACCGCCATTTGTTCCAAAAATGCCCAATCGTCTTGCTCATAATTCGTACCAAATGTACCATTTGTGATAGACATTAAATCCCGAGCATCTTCAGAATGGAGCCCCTCATGAAAAGCATTCAACAGCTCCCATAACTCAATTCCATGATGAGGACAATTCTTGATCATCATGTTAAACCACTCAAACGCCTCATGGAACATTTCACCTTGTTGTTGTTGGAAGCTTCTCAAGCTTCTCCTAGCATCATTAGTCTTTTGGGCTGTGAAAAACTCTTCCAAAAACCTTTGTTGCATCTCAGCCCACGTGTAAATTGAAGCAGATGGCAAAGTATAGAACCACCTCTTTGCCTTATCCTCCAATAAAAACTGAAATAACACCAATTTGACATCATCCGCAGAAAATCCTTGACCACCAATTGTGTTACAAATTGAATCATAAGCTTCCAAATGAAAATAGGGTTCTTCCGTTGCTAACCCTTTGTACTTTGGCAAACTTTGAAGCGAATTTGTTCGGACTTCAAACGTTCTCCCTTGATTGTTTTGAGGAATGACCACTGGTGATGGATTATTTGTAATGATTGGACGAAAGTGTGCCTCAATACCCCTAGCAGCATCCCAATTATGCCTTCGTGGAACACCCAACCTAACTCTTGGTCGCTGAGGACCCATTGGTCTTTGAACTTGTGGTCCTGGAGGCATGAATTGCTGAAACGGTGGTTGAAAGATTGCTCCCCCATGTTGTGGAGGAATTTGCCCTTGAAATTGTGGCCTCACTTGGGGTTGTATTTGTGGTGGTATAATTTGTTGCTGCACAAATTGTGGTTGTAGTCTCCCACATCCTTGCATAGCTTATCCTTGACTATAAACATAATTTCCTTGATCAGCATCTCCTTCATACGCGTACCCTTCTTCATCATATCTCCTAAGTTCATCACCATAACCACCATCAACACCAGCTCGTCCTACTCCCGATGTTTGTACAACTTGAGGTTGTTGGTCTTGTGTATCCGGTTGCATCTGAGAAGTAGAGGGAGTATGAAATATGGATGGGTTGGATTGATATGGTTGTGGTGTTGGTATTGGTCTGGACGATGATGATTGACCGATTGTTGGGAAGAAATATGAAAAGGGCGGGATAGGTGCTGATGGATCAAAGCTAAAGGAATGTTCGGTTTGGGTACTTGTAGGTAATGGGGTATGGGTTGGTTTAGTTTCCGGTGGTAATGTAGGATTTGGTAAAGGCTCGGATGGTGTCGTTTGACGTGTAGTAGGAGGTGGTGAAAGCGGATCCATTGTGTTTCGTGGTGTAACGGGTGATGTAGGTGCTATTAGTGAACCACTGAATCTGTTTTGTCGATGTAAAACTCTGTTTCTACGAGCAGCTCGTTCAATTTCTGGATCAAACACTAATGGTGATGATGAGCTTGAATTCCTGGTATGCATACACCTGAAACAAAACCTGCACACTACACACAACCAGCGTAACACCGAAATAACAAAACAAAACTAATAAGCAAACACACGTTGCGCACAACTCCCCGGCAACGGCGCCAAAATTTGACGTGAGGTCGAAGTCTCAATCAAATTTAAAACCAAGTACTACTAATTAGCTAGCGGTAAGTGGGTATCAAACACAGGGAGTTTGTGGAATATGTGTTTATCTTATAGTCCTGTAACATAACTACAATTGTTCTAAAATGACAATAAAGTAAATATCAAGAATTGGATTGTTTTGGTTTAAGAACTAATAACACTAAATATATTTCAAATCACAACGTACCTTTGTAACAGATTAAGAACAAGTGATCACCCTAGATTTCAGGTTTTAATCCACACTTATGTTTATGCTTACTAGAAAGAACCACATAGACATGGTTCGTGCTTGAATAGTCGTTTGTGATGAAAGAGAACTAAGTACTCGGATTGTAAAATGCGAGGTTGTTACTCGATGATCAATTGACAATTATCCAACCTTAATCCCTCCTATGATATCTCGATTGCCCGTGGCACCAAGAACGTATGGTTTGGGTTAACATCAAACAACAATCAACAACTTACAAACAAATATCCAAACACCATAATAACTCAAACAAACCATTCAAAGTTATCATTCTAGAAATTCAAGCACAAACATAGTGTTTCAAAAGCAAACCTTACATCTAGGATGATCACCACAAGTTTAGCCAAACATGACTTGAATCTTCATCTTCACACAATGGTTCATGTTCAAAGGATTTGATCCCCTAAATCCATTGTTTTCCAATCCTTTTAAACTAGTAATCACAGACCAAATTCCCCTCTTTCTGCCCCAAAAGTCGTCAGATCCAGCTTTTCAGCAAAAGGAACCACTCAAGCATTTTATTATGGCAAGTTGCCCTTTTTCGTCAGCATCCACCGTAACTTACGGTAGCCACCGTAAGTTACGGTGGAAACCAAATTGGTACGGTGGAAACCCACTGCATTACGGTGGAAATAAGAGTGAGTTGGGGCCACCGTAACTTACGGTGGCTACCGTAAGTTACGGTAGACCCCAACTTTTCTTGTTTGATTCCTTCCTCCCATCCTTCCTTGCTCCATCCCGTCGAGGTCCGTCCACAACTGCGTTTTCTTCATATTAAGCTCCATAATGTGCCTGAAACAAAAGCAACTGTAGTTATCTAATTCAAGATAATTACACAACCAAATATGAGAATATCACGTGTTTTAACATCATAAAAGGGTTGTTCCTTGAACCACCCGTCACAAGGCAAGACTAGTAGTTCAAGGATACACCCAGGAGGAAGGAATTGATTATACTGATGTCTTTGCACCTGTTGCAAGACTTGAGGCAGTTAGAATCTTCCTTGCTTATGCTGCATCCAAGAACTTCACAGTCTACCAACTTGATGTCAAGTGTGCTTTTCTATATGGGGATATAGACAGGGAAATCTATGTATGTCAACCTCCAGGATTTGAAGACCCACAACACCCCAACTATGTGTGCAAACTGGATAAAGCTCTATATGGGCTGCACCAAGCACCTAGGCTGTGGTATGAGACCTTGTCTCAGTTTCTCCTGAAGAATGGATACACTAGAGGTACCATTGACAAGACTCTTTTCATCAGAAAGAGTGGAGAAGACATTTTGCTTGTACAAGTCTATGTTGATGACATCATATTTGGTTCTTCAAACGACAAAATATGTAAGGACTTTGAAAGCATTATGAAGCAGAAGTTTGAGATGAGTTCCATGGGAAAAATAGACTTTTTCCTTAGAATTCAGGTGAAACAGATGAAGGAAGGGTTCTTCATAAGTCAATCTAAGTATGTCTCAGACATCTTAGAAAGATTTGAAATGAAGAATTATAAACCAGCCAAGACACCCATACCCAGAAAGCATAATCTTTGCCTTGACCTTGAGGGGAAGGATACTGATCAACATCTGTATAGAGCAATCATTGGTTCTCTGATGTATCTCACTCCTAGTAGACCAGATATCATATTTGCCACATGCATTTGTGCAAGATATCAGGCTGCTCCAAAGGTGTCTCACCTAGCTGCTGCAAAGAGAATCCTCAGATACCTCAAAGGAGCACCTAAACTAGGTCTTTGGTATCCAAGAAATAGTGATTTCAATCTCTATGGATACTCTGACAGTGATTATGGTGGCTGCAACATTGACAAGAAATCAACATCAGGAGGATGTCAATTTCTTGGTGGAAGGATTATCTCATGGCAATGCAAGAAACAATCCCGTGTCTCTACATCAACTGCTGAAGCTGAATACATTGCTGCTGCTAGCTGCTGTGCTCAACTGCTATGGATTCAAAATCAGATGTTAGACTATGGATTCAACTTCATGACTAGTCCTATCCATATTGACAACAATAGTGCTATCTCCATTACTGAGAATCCGGTGAAGTACTCCAAGACAAAACACATCGATATCAGGTATCATTTCATTAGAGATATTTATGAGAAACATCTGATCAAGTTAATCAAAGTTGACTCAAATGAACAATATGCTGATTTGTTCACAAAGGCATTTGATGAACAAAGATTTAAGTATCTCATATCAGCTATTGGGATGATAAATATTGATTAACTGCCTCTTTTGAAAAAGCTTTTTAAATGAGTAATGTCTTGTGTCAATACAATTTAAACCCTGTTACAAAAGATCTTTAAACTATTCCAAGTGTAAATTCCTTCCGAAGAGGAACTAACTCTCGGAAGATATTCTTGAATATCTTCCGAAGCCAAAATTCCTCAATGGAAATTGTATTCTCGGAAGAGTTTTTGGTCTCGGAAGAAGCGATTGATTTTAGATCAGATCTACTTCCGAAGCTTATAAAACTCTCCATTCGGAAAGATAACTTTACCTTCGGAAGCAATGCCTTGCTTTGGAAGAGAAGTTGACTTTGGAAGACAATTACCTTCGGAAATGTTTTACATTCGGAAGTAAAGGTTTTTATATGTAACAGATATCTTTTGGGCCCCACTCTGTAAAAAGTAAAGATTTTGTTCATGATGGTCAGATTATTTAAAATTATCCTTTGCCGCCACTATCATTTCTCCGCCGTAAACCACCATACCACCCACAGTAACCCCAAACAGTTACCCTATTAACGCCACTACCACAATTCATTCCCTTTTAAATAATCTTGACTGCTCAATTTCATTCTCTTTTACCAATTTACTGTCCTAACTATTCCCTTCTCTGTAAAACCTGCAATTTCACCCAAATTTCAAGCTTATCTTTTCTTCAATGGCGCTAAACCCTCAGCACAACCAAGTCGCATTACTTGATTCGTCAAGGGATGACGACTTCACCCAAATCATCACCTTTCTTACCGAATCCACATACCTCACTGCACTTACAGTTAACCCCACCGTATACTCCAACCATATGTCCGAATTCTGGAGCAACGGTCAAACTGCAGTTTTGAATGGGGTTCGAGTCCTGAGAACCCGCATTTGTGGCCAAGAGTTGGTCATCACTGAACAGCTCATCAGGGAGCATCTCGAGCTCCATGATGATGGGGCTCCTCCTGAGTTCCCCAAAGAAGACTTGGAAGGCACCTATATCCTCATGGGATATGGAGGGGATGTAAGCAGGTCTACCGTCTACAAGTTTAACTTCTCTTACCATTGGAAGTTCCTGCTGCATATTATCCTGCACTGCCTCTCCAACAAATCAGGGGGTTGGGATCAAATCCCATACGAACTAGGATGCCTAGTTCATGGGTTGGTGAGAGGTCTCCGATTCAACTACTCACGATTTGTGTTGACCAACCTTATCAGCAATCTGAGCAGGGATACATTCTTCATGTACCCCAGATTTATTCAACACTTAATCAACTGTGAGCTGGAACCAAGCAAGCTTGTCTGCGCAGCTGCTCTTACTGTTCCACAAATGAGGCCTACCATCTTCAAAATACTGAAGAAGGTTTCCATCAACTTCACTGGAAGGTACACTCCATTACCTCCAGAGATGACTGAGCGCATAGCTCCTGGTGACATCCCTGTTATCCCCACAGGTGATGAACCCACACCAGCAACCTCCACCACAATGCCAAAATCTTATTTACGCATCAAAGCTACATACCAGAGACGACCCAAACGAACCCTTGTTCAATCTACACTGATTGAACAAGCTCCTTCTGTTCACACCCAAAGGGCTAGAGTGGAATCATGGGCTCCCACTCAGTCCGAGGTCACACCATCCTTCACATTCGACCTCAATGTGGGTTTTGAGCCTCCTCAGTCTCAAACCCAAGAGCCCGAACCCCAAGCCTTAAGCCCACAGGGTGAGTCTCTACACTCCCCTGTGCAGCCTTCTAGGACAGCCCCACCAAAGGCTCAATGCCTGTAGACATTGATCTAGGTCTCGGGTCAGTAGGTTTAACTTCCCTATCTTTCACTGACCTTTTACTCCGCACTGATGAAGAGATTACATCTCTCCATGGCCATGAAGTTGATCTACAACACCCTCTGAAAGATCAACAAAGCCAAGAGGGATCCCTTGTCTCTAGCCCCCATCAGCAGCCAATTACTGAGGTGAGTCCCACTGATGTGGAGGGGACTCATGTAGGCTCAGCTGCCACTACTCGGAGTCTCTCATTGAGCTCTCAGGACAGTGGTAACATAATTAGGACTGAGTCTACGGCAACTTTGCCCATTGACATCTCTGAAAGAGATGACTTTGAGCAAAGGAAACCAGGGTGCCAAGAAGCCACATCTGGTGGTGAGACTGAGCATACTAGGTATGTTATCTCATCTCCCCGTGATTCTTCTCATGAAGATGAGGGAAGTATGCAACTAACACTTCAGTACTTGCTTTCTAAGGTCTCCAACCTGGAATCACAGGTGAGGATCTTAGAATCAAGGACTGCCACTCAGCAACTTGAGATTAACACTCTCAAGGCCAAACTAGCTGAGAAACAGACGGAGAGGTCTGTTAGGCATGTACCAATTCAGGTCTCACTGACTTCTTACTCTAGCTCATCTAGCTCTCAAGATGATGCTACCAAAAAGGGGGAGAAAGTTCAGAGACAAACAATTGAGGAACCACAGACCCAATCCCTTACTTCCCAACTCATCACACTACCCGAGTCATCTCAATCTTTTTTAGAGATTGACTCAAAAATGCTCCAAGATCTCTACAGACTTTTCACAAAGTTTGTATTGAGATCCTCCCTAGAACAGCCCAGCCCCGACACCACACTCATATATTTTGGGGTTGAGGAGCTTCAAAGACTGACTGCACCTTCTACCACTGTGGAAGAAGTTGGTCAACCTAAGGTCCACATGGAACCTGAGATTAGCTTCGAAGGGGAAATAGGGACTGATGGCCCAGCAACTGAAACAGTTGGGACAGAACTTGCAGCAGTCTCATCTTCCGAAGCTCAAGCTGAAGCTTACAAAGCTGACATGGAAGCCTCGGAATAACAAGAAAAGTCTTCCGAGGCCGAAATAGAAGCTGCGGAAGGCTTATTCCAGATGTCCGAGGAACTGACCATCACAGATGTTATTGCTGAAATAGCATCTGAGGTGAGCAGGGAGGACATTTCTGACATTCCTCCAACCCAAACACCAGTTGAACCTCTCTTTCAATCACAACCCTCCATCCAAGAACCACCACAGTCAAGCACTACCAAAGACAAAGGAAAAAGAAAGCTGACTGCGGAAGAGCTTCAGGAGGAGGAGAGGATTGAGAAACTCAAAAAGAAAGGTAGGTTTCCTACTGAAAAGCTGCTAGCTGCTAGTTCTAAGGCAGTTGCAACCAATCAGCAAGAGATCAACCAAAAGAGAAGGACAGCACTCATTGACCAGCTCATCAGCCTAGGAGCTGCCAATGAGGAGATACTCCTGCTACCACTAGAGGAGTTGGTGACTTTGGAGAGGTCAACCAGGCTAAAACAACAAGAAGAAGCCAGGTTGGCCTTGGAGAGGGAAGAAGAAGAAAGAAGGGAGGCAGCCCTGAAGCTGAGAGAGGATAGGATCAAATTCCTACTCTCAAGAGGCTTCAGTCTTCCTGAACTGTCTCCATATGATGATGACATGATCCTGCTGCTCCACAACAAAGAGCAGGATCAAATGGAGAAGGAAAGGAAGAAGGCTGCTAGGGAGAAGTTGAGGGAGAAGAAGAGGAAGGAAGAAGAGAATGGGGTCACTGCCACCAAGAAGTCCAATGACAAAGCCTGGATGAAAGACTATCTCCGGGCTCATGGCTTCTCTGGTAGGCAGGTGGGACCTATGTCCGAAAGGACACTCCAGCGGATAGTCAGTGAAATTAAAGCTGACATCCGTTTGGGAAAAAGGAAGGAGATGTACAGGAGGGTAAAGGGAATGGTCTTCATCCCAGCCACTCAACCACAGTCAACTACTAAACCACAACCCACACCAGAAGAACCAACCCCGTTCCCCATTAAAACAGAACCCACTGATGAAACCTTCACCCCTGAACCCACAACACTACCCAAACCTACCACATCACCTCAACCACCCAAACTACCCATCCTAAAACCCAAAACACAACCCAAAACCACTAAACCTAAGCCTACCCAACAAAAACCAAGACCATCCCCCCAGCCTCCTCAACATCTCTCCTTTGAGGAAATAAAGGAGTTCAAGACAAGGCTCATCAACTGCACCACTTTGAGCAGCATCTCCTGTGAGGGAGACCTTATCAACATCACCTATGTTGATAACTCTTCAAGCTCCCTCACCCTAGGCCAATTTCTTGAGTTGCCTAGAGACACTTTGGGCCAGGCTGCAAGACTTCTTGGTCTCAACTCCGATACCCTCAATGCTGAGGAGAAGAGACTAAGGAGGAGACTGGTGACTCTACTGGATACAAGGAAAGATGACAGGATTTCTAGTCAATCTCCTGGACCTAGGAATGCTATAATCCAGTGGAGGTTCGATGAACCTTCTCACAACTTTGTTGTGGAAAGGGAGAATGGTGAAACCAACAGACTCAATGCCACTTCTCTCCTGCATCTCAGCAGATTTGATCTTGTTGAGCTTGCTGAGAAGCCATTCTCCAATCCCTCCAACTCTGAGACTGCTGCACACATCAGAAATCATATCAGCGGTCTCCACTTGGCTGAACAAAGTAGAAGAGCCAAGATTGAAGAAGAGTTGAAGCTGAAAAGAGCGAAAGACAAGGAAAGACCAACCACCAAAGGCACAGCCTTTCTACAGATGGTGGAAGGTCCTGAATTGGAACCAATAGTTAGATGTGAATATGACTATAGTTCCCATCAACTAACTCTCTTCAGAGGGCCACAACAAAGGGTACATATAATCCAAGGAGACAGAGTGGAGGTTTTGTCTACCAAGGATCCGTACAAGATTCTCAGCACCACGTCAAGAAAGAATAAAGACACTGATAAACACTTACTTTCCCTGGTGCTGAGAACTTTGAGAAGAAGAAGGAAGTGAAGTTTTGGTAGCATCAGCCTAGGGGGAGTTTGTTGGATCATGATGAGGCTGATGCAACCAAAACCACTTCATAGTCATTTTTGGTGCTACATTGAAGGGCTTCCGAAGCAAAGCAAGAGATCTTCCGAGAGTCTGAAGACAACAGTTGAAGTCAACAACTGAAAACAACAGCTGAAGTCAACAACTGAAGACAACGGCTGAAGTCAACAACTGAAGACAACAGTTGAAGCCAACAGCTGAAGACTATCTTCCGAAGACAAAGTCTGATGAAAGAGCTGAAGACTATCTTCCGAAGACAAAGTCTGATGAAAGAGCTGAAGACAAAGTCTGAAAGCTTCCGAAGACAAAGTCTGCTTCCGAAGACAAAGAAGAATCCAAGCCTCGGAAGAAGCAGTCTTCCGAAGTATAAGTGGCTTCAAAAGAAGTTATTCTTCCGAAGTACTTTATCCTTCGGAAGACATTGCTATGACCAGAAGATAAAAGTATGGTCCCTGACAGTCCGCTGCAGACCTCTGATACAACATGGCATCTTCCTAAAGAGCCATGTTGTTGACCATACTTTATTCTACTGTTCACCTTTTATGATAGTACATGTTACCAATTTTAGTTGGTGACAAAAGGTAAGTCAGGGACATGTCCTGACTACCAACTCTCAGGCAAAATATCTGAAAGACCTCACCTAGAGTCTTGTAGTATAGATGTAAGGTTAGAGGTGTCCAGCTGGTATCAAAGTATATCCGGCTGTAGGTAGTATTATATATATCTTCTCCATGTAACTCATTAGAAAAGTGACTTGAGTCCAAGAGTCTTGTAATCCTTTGAGTTGAGAGGCAATATATAAAAGTACCTTAAAAATTTACTTGCTATGTTTATTTTCTTACTGCTTGCTAATTGGTATATTGTGATCAACTCTTCATAGACTATTTGCCGAGTGTTATTCACAGTGAGTTGAGAGGAAAACCACCCATAACCAATGCCACCTTTTTTGACCCATTTGCTGAGAACATATGAAGTTCAAGTTTAAACCAATTAACCACTACTGCAAACCAATTACTTAAATGCAGCCGATAAATGCATCTGATGGAAAAAATATGAATTCCGTTTTTCCTAACTACTCAAACCGTCGATCAAACTTTTCAAGATCCCAAAGTACCCAGCGCCTGTGGTCGATTAACTCACATGACTAACTGAGTAATAAGCACATCCACTACTGAAAATCGATTACCTATAACTCCCATTTTACTCACTCCTCTAGAAACCAATTGTACTTTTCCAGGTCTAAATATCATCCCTTACATATTTCTTCTACTGTGCACTCCAGTGGGCGATTAACTTAAACGACTTAAGATCATTAAACACATCTTAATTTGAAAAAGCACCAGTAATATACTATTAAAAACCATACAACTTAAGTCCACATATAGATCTATCAATAAAGTCATCAGTATACAGTTTTTCAGCTTTTAACTAATCAACCAAATCCTCCTGAGCTATATCAGAAACAACAAAACTTAGAACACCATAACCTAATTTCTAATTTTAAGTCCCCATACATAACATAAGTCCCCATACATAACATCGTATCTGATAGATAATCAACAAACTATTCGTCAATCGTAAACCGCATCAAATAGTTTCAATAGTGTCGAGCCATAACCGATATCACCTATTTTGACCCATAAATAATATCACCCAAGATGGGCAATACCAAATATCAACCGTTTGACCCATAACCAATATCACCCAAGCTAACCCATATCTAATATCAACTGTTTCAACCCAGAACCAATATCACCCATTTTGACCCACATCCAATATCACCAAGTTGACCCATAACTTAATCACCCATTTTAACCTATACACCCACAATAAATATCACAATTGACCCATAACCTATCACCCGTTTTGACCCATACCAATACCATATGTTTTGACCCATAACCAATATCAACCGTTTTGACGCATACCAAATATAAATTGTTTTGACTCATAACCAATACCAACCATTTTGACACATAACCAGTACCACCCATGTTAGCGCATACAAAATTTCAATCGTTTGAGTTATAACCAATAACACCCATCTTGACTCATAACTAATATCACCCAAGTTGACCCATACCAAATATCAACTGTTTTGACCCACAACCAATATCACCCATTTTTACTCATAACCTATATCACCCGTTTTGACCCATTACCAAAACCATCTATTTTGACCCATACCAAATATCACCCGTTTTGACCCATACCAAACACCATTCATACTGACCCATAACCAATACCACCCGTTTTGACCTATAACCCACATATGTCCTTATAACGTGAATAATGTTTATCTTTTCCAAACATTATTTACCTTTTTTCTTTCTTTTAATTCACATTTGAATTCCTCTAATAATCATCATCTCCTTGTTGATACATCTAACACTGTCTTTTAAATTATAGCGGATATATCATAGTTCTTCCCGTAATATGTTTGGTTGGGTAACGGGTAAAAATGGGTTTAGTTCGAACCAGAATATAGTCAAAACATGCCATTAATACCAACAAATTCAATATATGTAGATTGTATTAAAACATCATATACCAAAGCAGTATATTACTTACCAGCTTCAAACTTGCAGATGTGTGAACAAAAATAAACCAGTTCCAAACCTGGCACACTCTGTTATTATAAGAAACTAATGAAAGCCCCATAGTAGTAGAAGGGAAGAAGATGACAAATTTAGGGTTTATGGCAAATTGGGGTATCAAACCGGTTGAGAAAACGGTTCTGCCTCGCCGACACCAATCTTAGCAAGTGATGAATGTGCATCTTTGTGGTTCTTTTTTCATCTTAAAATATCAATCTCGTGCTTTTGCAACCGAACGAACTTCTCTTGTTGTGATCTAACCATATGAAAAAACTATAATTCAGAAATCACTTCTTAAATAAATATAAAATTAATCTGAAGAATCAAAGATTGCATATACCTGTTGCAGCAATGGTGTCCCCCTCCTCCAGGTTCAGCAAGATGCCAGTCATCAGACCTATCAAATTCTGTCAAACAATATGAAGAAGAGCCATTGTCAAGGGTATTCACTTCTTAAATAAATATGAAATTAATCTTTAAGTCAAAAGGCAGCCCATCTGATCATAAAGTCATAGTGTTACTCTATTACTAATTATGATCCAATTCATCAATCTAAAAGCACCAAACTCATAAAATTCTAGCTTAAGATCTAACCCACTATCAAAATCCACTTAAGAACACAACAAACAAAAAACTAAACATTGCTTATAGATCATAAAACACCAAAGAAATGAATTTGAGATGTCATGTTTATGTTTCATATATGATGTAAACCTTGTTAATTGCACTAAGTAAAATCATTTGGTGCTAAATTGTAAGAAATCCTAGGTCTGTATAAGAACACTACTTGGTTTAATAGAAGCAACAGATGAGAAAATGTATACCATATAATTGTAGAAATAGATGACTCAACGCTTAAATTGGTTATTATTGACTATCATAACTGTAATCATAAACGTATCAATGTTTAAACCTACTTTAGAAGTTAAGCTCACTGATCTAGAAGATGAGCAGCAGCAAGACGTGTGACGTGTATTACAGTATATCCATTAAATCAACATGGGTATTGGTAAATCAGTTAAAACATAACCCTGTTATAGGTCACTGCAAAAAGAAGAAATAAACAAATCTATTCATTGGATGTTAGCATCCATCTAATTCTAAATAACTCATAAACATCAAACGACAACAATTCCTTCATAAGCTATAATTTTGCTTCATTTCAACCGAGATCCACATATAAACATCTTCAAAACCTAAACTACCAGAAAACACAAAGGCCAATGCATTTTTTCCCCAAATTAGTCACTAAACTGAAATTCAAATCATTGAATAGGAACAACAAAATAGAAATCACGATAAACAGATAAGAAACTAAAAGGGGGAAACATTTACATAAACAAATAAGAAAGTAAAAAGGGAGAAACATTTACCTTAGTCGACGATTTGGAATTGTTTTTGACTTTCAATGACAGGATTGAAGCTGTGACAGTATTGGAGAAAGATAAGAACCTTCACTGTGATAAAAAACGTAACATCGATAAACGAATTATAAGAGCTTGAATGCCATTCAATTCGGGACAGGGGAAAGGCCGGAGGTCTCACTACAGGTGCTCAATCAATCGTAACTGACGCAGCCTGGGAGATCGCCACCTCAATTGTCACCTCTCACCCCCATCCCGATTTCGAACTCCATAACGGGGACCACAGATTCACCGCGGTGGAGGGGCGAGAGCACCTGAGGGGGGACGAATCCAGCTGGAACCATGAGGGATGAGAGATCCGCGGGGGGATCATGACGGGAGATAGGGAGTTGTCGGAGGGTGAGAGGTCCGATAAGGGCGGATATGAGGAGGTTTGGGGATTAGGGTTTTGTTCCTTTGGTACGGTGGCACTGTAGCCGCCGACCAAAGGGATTAATATGTATATATGTATATATAATATCCAATGACCCACTAAAAGAACAAATAAAGTGAAAGAAAGTTGTACTTATGCATCAAATGACAATAACTTACTGTTAACAAGTTTGAAAATGTTATATTATAAATAAATTGGCCGTTAAAAAAACAGAAAACAAATTAAGCTATTAAAAAATGTTAAGTGGAAATGTTTTACCTATACCAAATAGGTTATGACATGGAAATCTAAGTCATGGTTGTGTGGTTTGACCATACAACAATTTATGAATCCTAAAGTAGGTTCACACCTATCCATAAGTTGTATCTTTAAAATTCTTCATTTATTTATATAAAATTTTCGATCCAAAACAATAGGTGATAGCTTAAGGACCCCACTTGATTGTGATGGTTTAACCTAGGGGTGTAAAGTAGTCAAGCCGGCTCGCAAGCTACTTGGGATCTGCTCGAAAATAGCTCGAATCGAGTTGAGCTTAAACAAGCTCGAGCCCCAGCTCGAGCTCAGATTATTGCTCGTTTACTAAACGAGCTTGAGCCCGAGCTTCAGGATATCGAGCTCGAGCTGGCTCACGAGCCTAAACGAGCTTTTTGTATATATATTTTTTATTTACATATTAAATATATATAAATACATATTTACATAAGTTATAGTATTAAATATATTATTATGATCAAAGATAGTTAAATAATATATACTATGTTATATATAAAAAGTATGCTTATAAATAATTATAAAAGTAATTATAAAAAAGTTAAAATTTAATAATTTAACAATAAACGAACCGAACCGCAGCTGAGCTCGAGCTTGAGAATTTTCTGACGAGTCGAGCTCGAGCTTTATAAATAAAACTATAAACGAGCCGAGCTAGAGCTCGAGCTTTCTAAAACCAAAACGAGTCGAACTCGAGCCTAAGCGAGCTTGGGCTTAGCTCGGCTGGTTTACACCCCTTGTTTGACCTATAATTTTATAAAATCCAAATTTATGTGTGTTTATTTCATCCACGATAATATTTTTAACAATTTAGTTTTTTTTCCATTGTGACGTGACTATTTTTATCAAAATATTAAAATTAACTTTTTAACGAATTTTATTTTCAATATTAGGTTTTAAATATAATTAACAGTGTAGACATAACACACTGTGACACTTTCATTTCTTAATATGAAGTCTCACAAGTTTTACGTCTTTTACTTTCAACACACAGGTTCGCAACAATATTTGAACGTTTTTTAGTTCATGGTTGTATACCGTCCGCAACACCGGAATCTTGAAGCTAGTTTATCCCTATAGTTTTATTGTTTCGAAAACATGAAATCAGTAAATAAATAATCTCGCTTGACAAGTTAAGGATGTGTTAGAGCATTCATAACCCATGCCTTATAATTATGTGAGTGTGAGTCCTTAAATTATATGAGATAGTTTTGAGTGGTTGTGAGTGGAGGAGAGAGAAAATGTTACTGTTCATATGTAAATTTAAGGATTCACTATTCAACCTTATAAATTTTTTAATATTTTTGAAAGTGGTTGTCAGTGAATGAGAGAGAAAAGGTAATAAAAAATGTATAAAAATATATTATTTAATTGAAAGAAGAGACAAGAAATAGCGATTTTTAGTGTAATTATATAAATAAAGATAAGGAATGGGATGTGAATGCTCTTATACAACGAAGTATGAGTATTGTTTTCCTCTAAAGTTGACAAGAATACAATAGTTGAAGGACCAAATGTATTATATGAAATTCATGGTGGAGAAGAAAATGTGGAGTCCATTGGTGACAACAATCTATCAATCTCTAAATCCATTTTTTGATACAGATTGCAGCAACCAAACGAAATTTGAATTCAATGAAGAATTATCCGTTCGATCGGAGAATGTTTTCCCCAATCTTAATGGTTCGTTTAGGTTTCCGATTTGTTAATGATCGAAGAAGAAGGTTATGAATCAATTGATGTGCAGAACAGCAGACGGAGTTCAATCGTCGTCTTCATCATGGCCAGTCAAGAGCCGTAACATTCTTCCTCTCATGCTTCGTTGTCAATTTCTCACGTTTTGGTTGAATTTTGGATTTAATAGGAGTTTTTCTCCTTAAATTTATGATTATGTAAACTGTTATAGCTAATGCGGTTTTGGTGATTATTATGTGAATTTTACGGTTTTTTTCTAAAGGAAATTTGGATTTAATGATTGATTAATTGTCAATTAGTAGAGGAAATATAGAAGTGTATCAAATGCATCATTAGAATTCGGATAAAAGTGCATTTTACATGAAAGTACGAATGAATTCATCAAATTTACATTCACAATTTATGAAACTATACAAGTCCAATTAGGGGTCAAAGGTTTTTGACAGGGAAAAGTTTGATTCAATTATTTATAGTAGAAGGGTTGTCTACACACTTAAAGCAGATATGCTTAACATTCGTGATGCTTTAGTTGAACTTATAGGCGATTTTGTTCCTGTAATATTATAAGTTATTTGATTTACACATTTGTTGACTTCACTTTTGATGATAATGAATGGATGATATTGACCATATTGGCATTTGGCAGGCCAAGTTTTGGAATGTATCTTATCCTTTTCATGCGTGTGCTCTCAAACAAAAAGTTTGTTATGTCATTCTTCGAAAGTTACGTTTTGTTTGATCTTTATTATTTTATGCTCTACATTATGTTAGTATTTGATTTTTAATGGCACATGGTGACGTTATTTGGTTGTTTTAGTACAATCTTTTCTTTTTCAAAGACTCTGAAGTGCATTCCAGAATATAATATATGCTAGATTTTGGTTTTTAGTGTCAGTTTTTAGTGTCAAAGTGATGTCCTTTGACCTGTTTGTGTTTTTGAAATATTTATGATTTCTTTCATTTTTGCTTTCTTTTTATATGCTATCTTAGACTTCTCATCTTCTCAAAGACACCCACAACTCTCTGTCACGTACACACAAGTGACCATCCATGGTATAAATAATTTCATTAAGCTATTGAGTACTCACCAACCTTTAAATCTACCTCTGTAGAAAAAACGATCATCACCACCTATCTCGTGTCATAAGAAAAATCTTGGAAGCTAAATCTTCTGAAGTAGAAGATAGGACCGTTGGTCGTTCACTGTGGGCTTCTTCTTCTGCACAAGGTACTATTACTCCTTAGAAATATTGTCATATTTATGTTTATTTAACTTGGTTTATTTACAAACCACCATATTTAAAAATAATAGATTTTAGCCAGATTTGAGACTCTTTGAGATGGAAAAAGAGAGAGAGGATGCAACTTCACCTAGAGGTGTTTTAGAGGCATGCGTACGGAACATTGAGGATTCAAATTCATCTGACGTAGATAACTCAAAAAATGAACACGTCACAAAACCAAGATCTCGTTGGTTGAAATTCTTTAAAATGTGGAAAAATAGCTTTACTAAGAGGGCACCTTCATTGCCACCAGCTGCACCAAATTCATCTAGAAAAAAAGAAACGAGTTCCAAGCACAACCCAGATGTAAATTTATGTCATTTCAAGTCTTCATGGAAAATTTTCACCCTTGCAGAGCTTAAAGCTGCAACTGATAATTTTAGTGAGGGTATGTAAAAGCTTTTGATTTGTGATATTCAATTTTTTTACATATTAAATTTTCTTTATTGACTTTTTTTTTTGCTTTTAGATAATGTGATTGGAAGAGGCGGTTTTGCTGATGTTTACAAAGGCTGTTTGCATGATGGGAGGTTGGTAGCAGTGAAACGACTTAACAAAGGGACAACAGAGGAGCAGATAATTGGATTTCTGTCTGAAATTGGAACAATAGCACATGTTGACCATCCTAATACTGCTACCTTGATTGGATATGGGGTTGAAGGTGGAACACATCTTATTATGGAATTATCTCCACATGGAAACTTAGGATCTGTGTTGCGGGGTATATTCAACACTTACTTCAAACCTATTTTCCTTTGTCTAAGATTCAAGTAAATATATATATATTTTTAATTCTTTTCAGGTGCAAAGGAGAAACTAGATTGGAGTGCAAGATATAAGATTATAAATGGGACAGCCAATGGCTTGTTGTATCTCCATGAGAACTGTCGAAGGCGAATCATTCACAGGGATATCAAGGCTGATAACATTCTCCTTATGCAAAATTTTGAGCCACAGGTACCATTCTGCTTTTCCTTGCATCACAAGATTTACTAGAGGTCGCCGTTTCTTCTATACTTATTTATTTACTAGTGGGGCGATTTAGTTTGTATTTTACTTAAAACATATTTAAAGTGGAACATGTCAAATGAGTTGAAAGCCACCTGAATTTTGTTTTTACTGCATAAACTTCCTGTTTTGCTTTTGTTCAAATATTTGAGTTTACTGTTTATCTTGTAGTCAAATTTAACACGTTAACTATTTATAGGAAAATTTTAGAAATGAAAAAAATGGAAGTTTTTGTGGGTCAAACCAACCCAACCAGTGTTGACTAGCACTAAAAATGATTTGTTACACTGTAAACAGTTATGACTTTAACCACTGCATAGTAGCTCTTCAATGGCAAACAATCAAAGGTTGCACTAGTTTTATTTTCTATGGACTTAGTAGTGAAAGGGATTAGTAAATTGTGGAAGCTGCAACTTCTTAGATTACATTTCCACTTCATCGTTTTGTTTCAGCACAATTTGTTAATTTTTAACTTCAAACTACCAAATGAAACTTGTAACATTCGCCGTTCATATTCAGCTGATTTTATTCACATTCAGTGACTAATAAATTTCAGATTTGTGATTTTGGCCTTGCAACATGGCTACCAAAAGAATGGACTCACCATAACGTATCAAAATTTGAAGGCACATTTGGGTATGTAACCACATCTATAGCATTATTAAATTGACTATGGGGAGCTTTTGTTTTAACGTTTACTCTTCATGTTGAACACAGCTATTTTGCTCCAGAGTACTTCATGCACGGGATAGTGGATGAGAAAATCGATGTATTTTCCTATGGGGTGCTAGTATTAGAGCTCATAACAGGACGGCAAGCTTTAGACGATTCACAAAAAAGTCTTGTACTTTGGGTGAGTTATAGTGTTCATGTTTGCATAACTATAGCATGTTTTATAATTTTGATTATGTAGCTAACAAACATCTCTTTTAAGGCAAAACCATTGATGGAAGGAAATAAAGTAAGAGAATTAGTTGATCCTTCTCTCGGTGATAACTACAACCAGGAAGAAATGGAACGTGCCATTTTGGCAGCTTCGTTATGCATTGAACTCACTCCAGTTCTCCGTCCTCGAATGAGTCAGGCAAGTGTTGATTTACAAATTATTATATTTGTGATACCTTAGACAAATCTCATTTCATTTTGTTCCATCCACATGAGAGATGTTGGGTCATAAGAAATGTCTGGCCTCAGATACCACCAACGCTTTTTGGCCGCGTTGGCTGTAAATAAAAGGAGAATTCTAAAGTTAAACATGCCTAGGTGGAGTAACTCTAGTATGGGTGGCATCCTACAAATGAACTCCGTACAAGCAAATTAGACAAATTTGATATGATGTTGAGCTCATTTTGATTTTTGCCATACCAAGACATTCCTTAAATCTTGTGTCAAACTTTGTAATTTATGATGATTGATTTTTTCCACATATACTTCTCAACTAAAATTAGTCGCTTATTATTTTTTGATGTAGGTCGTGATGCTCTTAAGAAACGATTATAATCCCAAGGGTTCAACGCCCCAACAAAAAAACGAGCATTTCAAAGGACGTATTCAGAAGAGCTCATGGATGCTCAAGAATACAACCTAACAAAGCATCTCAACAATAAGCCTCAAATCTGAAGACAAATCTCACTTTAAGAGGTTCACAAATGAACTCACTTTGTTGTACATACGGATTCTTCTTATATTTTCACACTGAAGTCTTGCATCTCGGTCGGGTCGGGCCGGGCCTTGATCATCAAGAAGATAAAGGATCACAGAACTACACATGCTTTCTAGGATTTAAAAGATCAGGTCTAGCTTAAACATTTATCAACTGTACAGTAGCATAAACTTTCATTACACATGTACATGTCATTATAGCCGAGGAATATATATATAATATTAAAAGAGTAACTTAGAGGGACATTTATCACATTCTTAGGCCCTCTAATTTTATTTTTCCCGCCTCTCTCTCCTCTTAAATAGTTACTTAAATTAAAGATTAAAGAATTTTAATTCTTTTTAAGATTAATTTTTTCTCTTAATAAATTAAGAAACGATGTCTTTTTATTAATGTTATTTCTAGAAAATATTTTTTTATAAAATAAGAGTTTTTCTAAAAAATCAAACATTTTTAAAAATATAAAATATCTTCAACTTGATGTTTTTAAATAGTAAACTTCTTTATAAACTAAAAATAATTAAAATTAGGAGTTATAATAAGAAACTTTTAAAAATGATATTTTTAATATGGTTTGTTTGGAAAAAATGGTTACATTTTTTTGGAAATTAAAATTAAAATTATTACTTATAATTATTACTCATATGTAATTTTAATCATATCTTATTTTAAAATACCATTATATACTTCATAAACTTTCATCATAATTAATATTTTATTTTTTAACTCGTGTAATACACGGGTTTACTAAAGTTAGTATTATATAAATAATAATCAATAACTAATCAATTTTATTTTTTCAACCCGTATAATATATTTAGTTTTATTCAGTTTTTGTGTTATTTTAATAATTAACTTTTCACCTCCCGTGTAATACATGGGTAACTAAAGCTAGTATACTTATATATTGGTTTGGGTATGGTCATTTAAAAGTTAGGCTTTCTAAATTACTAGTGGGTGAAACACATGCGATGTGTCGGGAGTATAAATATTTTTAGAACTTTGTATCTTTAGCTAACCCTCTCTTATTATGCTAACTAATTATTTAAAACGGCCGGTTCAACCGGGTTTAACCGAGAACCACCGGTAACGGAAGTTCAAAAACCAAAAAGATCTTTTACTAATTTGGTTTTATGTTTAATGACATAAAAGAAGGCATGCATGTGAAATATAATCATCTTTTAACTTTGGACAAATGGCTTCTTATATAAGAGTTAGGTATTGCTTTGGTTTTTATACACAACCGATGTAAAATAACAACATCAACTATAGTTTTAGTTTAGGAAAAAAATTATAAATGTGAAACTATTTATGCATCAACACTTGTACGGAATGCAACAACATAATTCTTACATGTCTTAAACTTTTGAGGAATAATGCGTGAGATTGCACGATGCGGCGGGGCTAATGTTTGTAAGACTTAGCATCTTTGGCTAATCCTCCTTTATTGTGCTAACCTATGGTTTAAAACCAGATTATATCGGACCAACCAGTTTAACCGGCAAGCGACAATATGGCCGGTTCAAAAAACCAATTTTTTTTACCTATTTGGCTTAATGTTTAATGACATACAAGAATGAATGTTTATGAAACACAACTCCTCTTTTAACTTGAAGCAAATGACTGTTTATATAGAAGTTGGGTATTGTCTTAATTATACAACCAATGTGGGATAAACATTTTTTTTATAGTTATGGTCTAAGGAAAATATTGTAAATATAGTATAGATTTATGTATGAACACTTGTATGAAATGCAACAACATTTATCGTACATCTCTTAAACGTAAAAAGAAATTATCAAATTGTCCATCTCAAATACTTTCGTGCTAGGCAATGAGATAACACTCACTTCATTTAATTACATTTAATGTTTAGAAAACTAAATTGGATTGCCGGTTTGACTGGTTTAGCCAGAAACTCTGGTACTAACAATTCGGTTACCATGTATTCGACCAACTTTAAGTGAAGCGTGCGGTTATTCTCAACCTTGTGAATGTTGGAAATTTATTGATAATATTAATATGGTTATTAATAATTAATCAATAAATTAATGTGTTGAATGAAAATTAATGTGGTTAATGACATTAGGAATTAATAGTGTGGGAAGTTGTCCCACATCGGAAGAAAGAGAGAATATAAAATGGTTTATATTCTATAACCTCTTGTCTATATTATTTCCTAAGTTTTCACACTAAGTGGATTCGCAAAGGGTGCGAAGCACCCTTAACTCGCACTCGCACTCGCCCTCGCGCGCGCGCGCGCGGCGTGGACATGTGGGCGCAATGTGGCGCTTTGATGGCGCACTTTGCACTTTGCACTTTGCACTTTGCACTTTGCACTTTGCACTTTGCACTTCGCACTTCGCACACTCGCATCGCCGCGAGCCGCTTGAGAGCCGCCTTAGTATTTTTGAAGGTTGGTTCGAGGGTCTGGTCAGGTGAGCCTAACCAGGGTGCACAATTCGTAACAGTGTCCGTTACAAGTTGACCGAAACCGACAACTGTTAATGACGAATTAACTTAGCAGTTATGATTCGGATTAATTGTGAGTGGATGTTACAGTTCGAATTCCACTATAAATACTGAGGGTGCCTCAGTATGAAGACACACCAATACACATCTCGATACCTGCAGCAAAACAGGTTATCTGTCTCTCTGGATTCTCTTCTACAAACAAGTTCGGGTTCTAGATCAATCCCGGCAGTACAAACTGCTTCGGCTGTTGTACCCTGGGAAACAAACTGAGTTCTCTTGGGAGGCTCGGAATTTGTTTTAAGGGCCCCGTGTTGAACACGATCCTCAGCTTTTACATTTCTGTTTCTTCTATTTCTTTAAAAATTATCATTGTAAAAGTGATTAATAATCATTTCTTTATGTTCATTTGTATTGAGTATATTAATAAAATTGTTTGACCTTTTATTTTATATGAACGGTTCCTACAAACTTAAAACAAATTTAAAAAAAAAAACACCGTTCATATATTAATCTGTGTTTTCTTTTTTTCTTTTTTTTTTAAAAAAAAGGTTAATTTTCCTTTAAATTATTTTCGTTTTCTTGATTCACGAGTGATCTTCAAAGTTGGACTTAGAACATCTCTCGTTGAGTTTTACAGAATTCTGAAAGTAGTTTATATGTTTTTTTCAAATTAGTTGTGGTCTGTAACTGTTTTCATTTTCTTATTCACGAGTGATCTTCAAAGTTGGACTTAGAACATCTCTTGCTGAATTTTATAGAACTGTGAAAATCGGTTGAATCTTTTTTTTTTAAATTTTCGTAGCTATTTTTAATTTGTTGAAAATTGTTCTAACTTAAACTGTTTTTGTAAAACAGCAAACAACATGTCTTCTAGTGCTATGAGTTCCTCTTTATCTGCCCCTTTAGCTGCAACCACGGTGGGAGCGACCACTGTGGCGAACCATGCGGAAAAACCCGAGAAGTTTACGGGTGTCCATTTCTAAAGATGGCAACAGAAGATGTTCTTCTATTTGACCACCTTGAACTTAGCACAGTTCTTGGAAAAAACTGCTCCCCTACCTAAAGAAGGGGATGATGCTCAAGCCTTGAGTGCCATTGATGCTTGGAAGCATTCGGAATTTCTCTGTCGCAACTACGTTTTGAATGGTCTTTGTGATTCATTGTATAACGTGTATTGCAACATAAAGACTGCCAAAGAATTATGGGAGTCTTTAGACAAGAAGTATAAAACCGAGGATGCCGGTAGCAAGAAATTCATTGTGGCTCGGTTCTTGAATTTTAAAATGGTTGATGACAAGACTGTGATTAGCCAAATTCAAGAGTTACAAGTTATACTTCATGAAATTCATGCTGAGGGGATGCCTCTCAATGACACCTTCCAAGTTGCAGCCATGATTGAAAAGTTGCCTCCAAGTTGGATAGAGTTTAAGAATTATCTTAAGCTCAAACAAAAGGAGATGACTGTGGATGAACTTATTGTTCGTCTTCGAATTGAAGAAGACAACAAAATGGCTCAAAAAGGCATCCGTGTGGAACCGATGGCAAAGGCAAATGTGGTTGAACATGGGCAATCGTCAAGGGGTTATAAAGGTAAAGGGAAAAAGCCAATTGGGAAACCAAAGGTGAACCTTGGACCAAAGAAAGGAGTTGTGAAAAAGAAACCTCCACCTCCTCCTTTCCAAGGTATTTGCTACAATTGTAATGAGACGGGGCACCGTGCTAATCAATGCAAGCAACCAAAACGTGAGCGTGCGCATATGATGGATGAAGACGGTGAACCGTTAGTGGCAATGATCACCGAGCTATCAGCAATGGTGGAAGAAGTCAACCTCGTGGGAGACAATCCACATGGATGGTTCATTGATACAGGAGCTACCCGTCATGTGTGTGGTGACAAGACCCTCTTTAGCACTTTTAAAGAGGTTAAGGGTGATGAAAAGCTTTACATGGGTAACAAAGCTACGGCCGACATCAAAGGCGAAGGAAATGTGATCTTGAAGATGACTTCCGGGAAGGAACTCACCTTGAGCAACACCTTATATGTCCCGGAGATTCGAAGAATCTTGTTTCGGGATGGTTGCTTAATAAGTTTGGTTTTCGTTTAGTGTTTGAGTCGGACAAGTTTGTCCTTACTAAACGTGGAATGTATGTGGGGAAGGGTTATGCCCTTAATGGTATGTTTAAGATGAATGTAACCGTTATTAAAAGTGAAATGAATAAGACTACTATTTCTATTTATATGCTTGAGTCTTCAAATGTTTGCATGGTAGACTAGGACATGTAAATTATAATTCTATTCGTCGTTTAATAAATTTAAAATGCATACCTACATTCCATATTGACACAAACTCTAAATGTGAAACATGCGTTGAAGCAAAACTTACAAGATCATCATTTAAACCGGTTAGAATAACCGAAACCCTTGGTTTAATTCACACCGACATATGTGATTTAAAAGCACACCCAACAAGAGGTGGCAACAAATATTTCATCACTTTTATTGATGATTGCACTAGATATTGTTATGTATACTTACTTAAAAGTAAGGATGAGGCAATCAACAAATTTATCTTGTATAAAAACGAAGTTGAGAATCAACTAAACAAGAAAATTAAAGCTGTGCGAAGCGATAGAGGTGGTGAATATGTTGCACCGTTCGCCGATTTATGTGCAAAAAGTGGTATAATACATGAATGTACGGCACCTTACTCACCACAGTCAAATGGCATTGCGGAACGGAAAAACCGTACTTTAAAAGAGATGATGAATGCCATGTTGATAAGCTCTGGGATGAGTCATGACATGTGGGGGGAAGCTATCCTCTCGGCAAATTATCTTTTAAATAAGATACCACCAAAGAAAAGGGATGTAACCCCTTATGAGTTATGGATGGGTAGAAAACCATCATATAAGTATCTCAAAGTGTGGGGGTGCCTAGCTAAGGTGATTGTACCACCGCCTAAAGCTAAAAAACTAGGACCCAAAACTGTTGATTGCATATTCATTGGATATGCTCAAAACAGTAATGCACATCGATTTCTTGTACATGAGTCCAAGAATCCCGATGTACAAAAGAACACTATCATGGAGATAAAGCCGGGGAATGCTTCATATTTTGAAAATGTGTTTCCAATGCGAGGACAAACACATGCATCTACATCATCGCGGTTTGATGATGGAGGTGCAAGTTCATCAACACAAATTGATGACATAGTTCATGATAGTCAACATGAACGACCTGAGGCTGAAGAGGGAGAAATTAGACGAAGTAAAAGGGCACGGGTTGAGAAATCCAGACTTCGTAAGTTATATGGTTGAGGGTGAGCCTAATACCTATCGTGAAGCGGTATCTTCTTCGGAAGGACCTCAATGGAAAGAGGCAATCAAGAATGAAATTGATTCAATTCTTCACAACCATACTTGGGAGCTAGTAGATCTTCCTCCTGGTTGTAAACCGCTTGGATATCGTAGAATATTTAAAAAGAAGATGAAAGCCGATGGAAGTATTGATAAATACAAAGCAAGGCTAGTAGTCAAAGGTTTTAGACAAAAGGAAGGTCTAGACTATTTTGATACTTACTCACCTGTGACTCGCATAACCTCTATACGAATGGTTCTTGCTATTGCGGCATTAAGAAATTTGGAAGTACATCAAATGGATGTCAAAACCGCATTTCTAAATGGCGATTTAGAAGAAGAGATTTACATGGAGCAACCTGAGGGTTTCTCTGCCCATGGTCAAGAGGGTAAAGTATGTAAATTGGTCAAGTCATTATATGGCTTAAAGCAAGCTCCAAAACAGTGGCACCAAAAGTTTGATCGTGTCATGATTGACAACGGTTTCAAAATAAATGAGTGTGACAAATGTGTATATGTGAAAGATACACCAGGAGGTTATGTGATTTTATGTCTTTATGTAGATGATATGCTTATCATTAGGAGTAATGATAAAATAATAAGATCTACTAAGGACATGTTGAAAGGTAGATTTGATATGAAAAACATGGGTTTAGCGGATGTAATTTTAGGAGTGAAAATTATTCGAACCCAAGATGGTCTTGTGTTAAGTCAAGCACATTATGTGGATAAGATTCTTGAAAAATTCAACTCGGGAGACACGCGTGTAGTACGTTCTCCGGTTGATACCACCCAACATCTAAAGAAAAATAGAGGCGAGGGTGTTGCTCAGTTAGAGTATTCAAGAATCATTGGTAGTCTAATGTATCTAATGACATGTACTAGACCCGACTTAGCATACGCGGTGAGTAGGCTAAGCAGATATACTAGTAATCCAAGCTCAGAACATTGGAAGAGTATAATGAGGGTGCTTAGATACATAAGATACACAAGAGACTATGGATTGCATTATACCCGTCATCCAGCTGTGATTGAAGGGTATACTGATGCAAACTGGATATCGGATATAAAAGATTCCAAATCAACAAGTGGGTATGTGTTCTTACTTGGTGGAGCAGTAATATCTTGGAGATCATCCAAGCAAACTGTTATAGCTAGATCCACAATGGAATCGGAATTTATCGCTTTGGATAAAGCCGGAGAAGAGGCTGAATGGCTACGTCAATTTGTGGAAGACATTCCAAGATTGACCCCGAACAAGTGATAGTGAGTCGGAAATTGGTAGAGCCAAAAGCTCAATGTACAATGGCAAATCAAGGCACATCAGGCGTAGACATAACACAATACGACAACTAATATCAACGGGTGTTATCACGATTGACCATGTCAAGTCGAAAGATAACATTGCAGACCCGTTAACAAAAGGCTTAAGCACAGAAATAGTTTATAAGTTGTCAAGAGGAATGGGACTAAAGCCTGTGAAAAGGGGAATATGAGGGAAACCTAACCTAGTTGACTGGAGATCCCAAGATCTAGGTTCAATAGGACAACTTAATCATATGACCAACGGAGTCACTATAGGGGAGTACCCTAAAACCTAAAGGGAGTGACGAACTTCCGAGTCCATTCACTCTGGGGGAGTACCCCGAACAAGTGACCAAAGTGAGGTTAAGCATATTAAGGTTAGATGATTCGTGGGAATCAATATAACTATGACGCTTTTAATGATTCATCGAATCACCTATGTTAGAGAGAAGTGGGGTCGCTTCAAATGGATTTGTGGGGAGGCGCAAATCCTAGAGCTCTCGCAGAACCAGGAAAGTGTTCCATGACCATAAACGGACACGATAATGAGGGGTTGATCAAACCAGGAAGAGTGATGTGTGATTGTATATTGTCGTCTACATAAAAAAAGGGTATGTTCAAAGACATCGTGTCTACACACCACTAGGAGACTAAGTATACATCACAAAGGAAGGTTCAAAGGGAAGACCTACCTATCCTGCAACACTTGACTGCTGAATTTTTTGAAGAAGTGTTTTCATTCATGTGGGGGATTGTTGGAAATTTATTGATAATATTAATATGGTTATTAATAATTAATCAATAAATTAATGTGTTGAATGAAAATTAATATGGTTAATGACATTAGGAATTAATAGTGTGGGAAGTTGTCCCACATCGTGGGAAGTTGTCTCACATCGGAGGAAAGAGAGAATATAAAATGGTTTATATTCTATAACCTCTTGTCTATATTATTTCCTAAGGTTTCACACTAAGTGGATTCGCAAAGTAACTCGCACTCGCACACGCGCGCGCGCGCGGCGTGGGCATGTGGGCGCAATGTGGCGCTTTGATGGCGCACTTTGCACTTCGCACACTCGCATCGCCGAGAGCCGCCTTAGTATTTTTGAAGGTTGGTTCGAGGGTCTGGTCAGGTGAGCCTAACCAGGGTGCACAATTCGTAACAGTGTCCGTTACAAGTTGACCGAAACCGACAACTGTTAATGACGAATTAACTGAGCAGTTATGATTCGGATTAATTGTGAGTGGATGTTACAGTTCGAATTCCACTATAAATACTGAGGGTGCCTCAGTATGAAGACACACCAATACACATCTCAAAACCTGCAGCAAAACAGGTTATCTGTCTCTCTGGATTCTCTTCTACAAACAAGTTCGGGTTCTAGATCAATCCCGGCAGTACAAACTGCTTCGGCTGTTGTACCCTGGGAAACAAACTGAGTTCTCTTGGGAGGCTCGGAATTTGTTTTAAGGGCCCCGTGTTGAACACGATCCTCAGCTTTTACATTTCTGTTTCTTCTATTTCTTTAAAAATTATCATTGTAAAAGTGATCAATAATCATTTCTTTATGTTCATTTGTATTGAGTATATTAATAAAATTGTTTGACCTTTTATTTTATATAAACGGTTCCTACAGTAAACTAGGATCAAAATGGACTGTATGAACTGGATTCCAAACAGGGAAATCAAAATGAAACAAAATATTTAAAACTTTTGATTGTAAACAAATTATGAGAAATATACTTTTTATTGGTCATGAGTCAAAAATACACAACACCATGCACAATGTGCACACATCAGCGTAGGTTTCTTATAGCTATTATGGCACTTTTTATAATAGTTAAATCGTCCTTGGCTTTCTTTTTTAACTAATGTGTGATAGAAATATTTAATCATCACAGGGACATAATTATAAATAGTGAGTTATATATACGTCAACACTTGTATCAAATATAATCATTTTTTTCTTAAGTGTATTAAACTTTTAAGGAAATTAATATATTAATGTTTTATAAAGTAATAGTGACGTGGCCCTGCTATGCGATGAGTATTGTAAAATTTGAAAGACTTATTTCTGACGATTTATATGTTACTCTTAACCACTTAAAAAATATTCACACGCAAAACGCTGATAAAAATATAATATAAAAAATACTATAAAAATAATCCTTAAAGTAAATGAGAAAAATAAAAAATAAGTAAATGATAAATTTTATTTAGGGTTCTTTATTTAGACACCCCTTAATTTTAAATCAACACCCCTGTACCCTATACGCCGCGTATGGGTCCATACGCGGCGTATAGGGTACATTGTTGATTTAACGTTTTATACCCTATACGCCGCGTATGGGTCCATACGCGGCGTATAGGGTATGTTGTTGATTTGACGTTTTATACCCTATACTCGGCGTATGGGACCATACGAGGCGTATAGGGTTTGATATTTTATACCCATACGTGACTTATGACCCATACGTGGAAGAGCTATACGCCGCGTATGGAACCATACGCGGCGTATAGCTTATATATTTATTTTTTTTTAATTTTTTGAGTTTTATTTTAATATATACATAATTTGAATTAAAATTACTTAAACAATATAATACGAATACAATAATAAAATTAAAATTAAAATATATAATTCGCATATTACAAATTATAAATTAAAATAAATTTATATAAGCTGGGGGTTCTCGATTATTCTCTATTATTGCATTGTATTCCGAGATACGAATCCTATACATAATCTCCCATTCTGCAGCACGTACGCTTCGGTTAAGAATCCAAAGATTACTTAATGTTGGCATCGGATAATCTCCTTCTAACTTAACGTGGACGAAATGATTGTTGTTGACATGAACAATCGACACGACATGATGAGGCATGACAGTTTTCGGATCAGCCCATAATGGGAAAAATGTTTGACAACCATTATTGCTTAGTAAATGAAGAATAACCCCAAACTTTTGAGCAACCACTATTCCCGTATACGGCATTATCATCCAATGTTCTTCTGGTGCAGGTTCCACACTTTGCCAATCGATGGTGTGACGTAATTCGTTATACTGTCCGGGGTACAAAGTATCGAAAACTTCTCTGTACTCCAATTCATGTCTGTCCAACTCTTCTAAAAGTTGCGTCCGCACATACATCCACTTATTTTCGTCAAACCCTAAGCCTAAAGCTATAGATCGAAAACCACAATTCCCATCGGGTCTGACATTTCGTATACGTAAAATATACTGATGAAAGATTGATGGAATCCAATTTTTTAACCTGTTTATGTTGTTTAATTGGTGATCTCCGACAATCGATGAAAACTCATTAGTACCCCGTGATACTTTAGATGACGTTGAACGACTACGTTGCATGGCAGGCTTCTGAGGCTTTACAGTTGAACTTGTTCTTCCGGTAATGTGAGACGCAATAAACGAGCTATGTCTCGGCATGTCGCACGTACTTTGTTGATTGTCATACTTTTGTTGTTGAACCTTTAACGTTGGACGACCGCGAATATCTGTTTGAACAACGGGCGCTTTTTTGTTATTTTTCCATGGATACACAATTTTTTTTATTTTTTCCACCAAACTAAATTTGACAGTTGCGGGTTGTGTCATTATTTATTGTTTCACCCGTTCCATTTCTTCTTCAACATCAACTTTTTCATCCACCGTATATGATGGCTTAATGTTATCAAGCTTCGTCCAAAATACGTCAATTGCATCTAATGGAATTTTAGTGCCTGCATTATAAAGTATAAATTAATATATAATTTGTTACTTTAATAGAAAAATGATAATGAAGAAGCGGCTATTACCAGAATGTTCATATTTTTCCAGCCGACAAGCACAAGGCAAGCCACAACTAGTGAAAAGATGACAACCACATGTTGCATTTGCAGAGCGCATCACATGCAATTTAGTGTTTTCGACAACTAATAAATCAAGAGCTATGTGTGAAACCTTGCCTCTTAAGTAATCAAATAGCGGAAGTTTATGATGATTCATGGTTTTAATTTTGCTTGTCTCAAAGCTTTATTTTAGATTTACCTCTTGTGCGTTCACCAATTGATCTACAAACTTCACAAGTCTATCCAGTGAGCTATTTGTTGATTTAAGATATCTTTTTAAATTTGCATGCTGACTCTCCACCCTATTTGTTGTGCGTTGGCCAAAATTGTGGTTCGAGTTAGTCCAGGCTGATACAAACATTTCTTTGTAACTCTCTAACCAGTTTCTGTTTATATATGACAATACTTCTGAAAATATAATAAAACATAATTAAATTATATATTGAAAATATAATAAAACATAATTAAAATATAATAAAAACTTACTTTCTCGATTCGCTTCAACTAGTCGTTCGTAAAGAAGGTTATAGTTATACTCGTAAATCTCCGCCGTGGGGGACTCACACAAACGTGCCCATGCATATTTAAACTTTCTCCAGTCATCTTTCGAAAAACTTGCTTTACAGTGTTTCGCGATATTTTCATCAACATGTCACCTGCATAAACACTTTGAAGCATTCGGAAACACTTTAACACATGCGTTCATTAAAGCGACATCTCTGTCTGTTATTATGACGCGCGGCTCCATACACTTGTTTAACGTATCTTTCAATCTATTAAGCACCCATTCAAAATTATCTTCCCGTTCTTTGCTAATAAACGCATGAGCAACACAAAATGTCTTGTGTGTGGAGGTCACACCAATAATCTGAATAAACGGAAGCTTGTACATGTTTGTTTTATATGTAGCGTCTATCATCAGCACGTGCGGAAATGCACGCCAAGTGTCGTATGATTTAGGATGACAAAAAAATATATCTTCTACGACATTTGTATCGGGATCTTCTCGGGTGTAATAAACGTACCTTTTAATAGATAAAAGGTTTTCTAAGACTTGCATTGGTGTTTCACCGACTTTTCTTTCACTTCTTATCTTATATTGAGCGTTGTATACGTCTCCATACGTGCAGGCAGCCTCACATCTCTATAAATGTGTCGCGGGAACTGAGGCTGAGGAGGCGGCTGATGTGGCTGAGGAGGCGGCTGATTATGTGGCTGCTCGTCGGGTGGAGGCTGATCATGCGCCTGCCCGTGCTGCTGCTGCGGATCGGCAATGCCGAGCTGCTGAACTGGTGCCGGCTGCCAGATCTCCCCAGGTCGAAGAGAGAATCGTATGCCAACCGGAAACTGGCGTATAATACGCATGCCGAATAGCGTACGACGATCTAATCTCACCGGCTCGATCGGCGGAGACACGTCACCAAGATGCCGAGGAAGATAAGCTAAAGATCAGGCAATCAACGTGATGTACGCGCCACTGTACACCGCTCCTCGCTCCTGCCGATGATAATACGACGCAAAATATTCCGCCAAACATCTCGCCAGGTTACACCTGGTCCCCGTAATCAAACAATATAAGTAAAATAAGTCGGGAATGGTACACCACTCCCGACTCTTGCCACGTCCCGTGATGGACGTGGCGATCATGCGATGCAGATAACGGATGAGAGGATCTCGAATGCCGGTGACCCTGCCCTTAGTCCTCTGAAACGGACCTCCAGCAATCTGAGGCCACCACTCTCTCAATTTGCCCTCCTCCATCTCAGTAATACCCTCAGTGAACAGAGGGGTAACAGTCTTCGGCTCATAATAAAGCCCCGAGACAACTGCAAACTGCTCAATGGACATCTGATGTGCATGTCCACAAAGCGTAAAAGAAATCTCCGAGCGCTCATCGTCCTCCTCCATCTCATCTGGACGAATATATGTAAATGTGGATAAAAACTCCACTACCAGCTCACGGTGGGACGGTAAGAATGCGATCTCAAAAAGACGTCTCCACGGCGTATCGTCTCCGATAATAGCAGCATGACGATCGCGCTCTCCTAACTCAGCCATAACCTCCCAATCTACGGCCTTTTGATGACCGATCTTCATCCGAATAAATTTTGAGCACTTAGCGTGCTCAATGGAACCGGCATCAAACTGCAACCAAGGATGCTCAGCAATATGGTCAACAACGTCAGCCTCAATATCAGAATCGGAAGACATATCTGCACAAGAAAACAAATAGGTCAAAAACAACGTATACGTATATATATATATATACACATATACATATATATATGTATATGTATATGTATATGTATATGTATATGTATATGTATATGTATATGCATATGTATATGCATATGTATATGCATATGTATATGCATATGTATATGCATATGTATATGCATATGTATATGCATATGTATATGCATATGTATATGCATATGTATATGCATATGTATATGCATATGTATATGCATATGTATATGCATATGGATATGCATATGGATATGCATATGGATATGCATATGGATATGCATATGGATATGCATATGGATATGCATATGGATATGCATATGGATATGCATATGGATATGCATATGGATATGCATATGGATATGCATATGGATATGCATATGTATATGCATATGTATATGCATATGTATATGCATATGTATATGCATATGTATATGCATATGTATATGCATATGTATATGCATATGTATATGCATATGTATATGCATATGTATATGCATATGTATATGCATATGTATATGCATATGTATATGCATATGTATATGCATATGTATATGCATATGTATATGCATATGTATATGCATATGTATATGCATATGTATATGCATATGTATATGCATATGTATATGCATATGTATATGCATATGTATATGCATATGTATATGCATATGTATATGTATATGTATATGTATATGTATATGTATATGTATATGTATATGTATATGTATATGTGTATGTGTATGTGTATGTGTATGTGTATGTGTATGTGTATGTGTATGTGTATGTGTATGTGTATGTGTATGTGTATGTGTATGTGTATGTGTATGTGTATGTGTATGTGTATGTGTATGTGTATGTGTATGTGTATATGTATATGTATGTGTATGTGTATATGTATATGTATATGTATATGTATATGTATATGTATATGTATATGTATATGTATATGTATATGTATATGTATATGTATATGTATATGTATATGTATATGTATATGTATATGTATATGTATATGTATATACATATACATGTTATATGTATATATGTACATATACATATATGTATATGTATATGTATATGTATATGTATATACATATACATGTTATATGTATATATGTACATATACATATATGTATATGTATATGTGTATATACATATATATGTATATGTATATGTATATGTATATGTATATGTATATGTATATGTATATGTATATGTATATGTATATGTATATGTATATGTATATGTATATGTATATGTATATGTATATGTATATGTATATGTATATGTATATGTATATGTATATGTATATGTATATGTATATGTATATGTATATGTATATGTATATGTATATGTATATGTATATGTATATGTATATGTATATGTATATGTATATGTATATGTATATGTATATGTATATGTATATGTATATGTATATGTATATGTATATGTATATGTATATGTATATGTATATGTATATGTATATGTATATGCGTATATACATATATATGTATTTGTATATATATATTTACCCTATACGCCGCGTATAGGGCTATACGCCGCGTATAGGGTAGCAGCGTATGGGTCACAGGGCAACGTATAGGTCGAATCCGACCCTATACGCCGCGTATAGGACTATACGCGGCGTATAGGGGACCCACGTATGGTCCACAAGTCGCGTATTGCAACACCCTATACGTCGCGTATATATCTATACGCCGCGTATAGGGTACACACCTATGTGTCTTCGTCCCCAACCAAAGAACTATACGCTGCGTATAGCCCTATACGCGGGGCTGTACCAGCGTATAGTTCTTTATACCAGTTTTTAAATCACGCATTATGGGGCATAAAACACTACTTTAACGTTTAAATCAATGAACGATTAACATAATAATGATGTATGAACAATAATACGTACCTGGATGTTGAAAAATCGAAGATCAATACGTGTAGTATAGTGCTATACGAGAGTGTGTTTTTTTTTGAAGTGTGTGTAAAAAATGAGAAAATTTGAAAGATATAGCGTACCGAGGATCTATACGCCGCGTATGGGTCCATACGCGGCGTATAGCTTATATTCTTTTTTAAATCGACACCGACCTATACGTGGCGTATGGGCCTATACGCCCGTATAGGTAAACTGATGTGACGTCGGTTGTCAGTCATTAATGTCGCATTAATGGTCGTACCCTATACGCCGGGCATGGGCACGCCGGGCATGGGCCACGTATGGACCCATACGCGGCGTATAGGGGGGTGTCGATTTAAGATTTTAGGTGTCCCTTTATTAGCACCCTCTATTTAAGTTAATGGGTTGTATTATAACTTGATTAAAATAAAAAGGAAGAAACTGTACTAAGGTTCACGAGATTAAATACAAATTCGAGATCGTGGGTTTTGTTGTAAAATTAAAGAAAAAAGGAACAAATTGAATAGCTAGTAAAATTGAAAAAAATAAAATTGTTGTGGTCCGTTTTGAAAAATCTTTAGAGGTTTAAGATTTAAAATTGTATATTACTTTGAAGAAAAAAGACTATTGTGATACCACTGTGGTAACATTTTTAAAAAAAATACAACTTCATTATTTTCATATTTTTCATTTGTTATATATAGAGTGGGTTGGCCCACACGATTCGGCTGGTGTCACCGATCTTTTTTCCGACCCGTATTAAACGTTGATTATATTATTATTATGTAAATATATAGTGATTATTTACTTAAGTATTTAAATAAGATAATACTTAATTTAAATAATATTTAGTTATAAAGAATAAAATAATAAATATAAATATAAATATTAATTTAAAGTATTACAAATTTATATCGAACGTGACCCAACTTGGTTTGAGCAAAATATAAGTTGTTGTGTGTGGGTAAAAATAAACATTTCAAAACATGATAATTTTATAAAACGTTATATTATAAAATTTATAAGAGAAAAACAAAATGTGAGTAAAATTAATTAAATTAATATATAATCAAAATAAATAACTTTTTTCAAAGTTCCCTGGACCTCTTTTTTGTCGGAAAACTATATTATATGGGCCGACAACTTTGTAATATGGTGGTCGTCGGCATTTTGACACATGACATTGTTTTGAGCTTAGAAAATAAGTTTGGACGACTTTATTTTAAAGTACTCTCTGTAAAATACTTATTTACAAGTTCAATAAATATATTTATTCATAGAGGTAGCGGAAATGCGAATGCTGAGGTGGATGTTATACGGAACAGACTGCTGGGCAATAAAGAAATCGCACGAGAAACAAATAGAGGTAGCGGAAATGCGAATGCTGAGGTGGATGTGCCGACACACAAGACTGGATCGGATAAGAAACGAAGTGTTCCGACAGAAGTTAGAGGTGGCTTGTATCGCATATAAAATACGAGAGGGAAGATTAAGATGGCTCGGGCATGTGAAGAGGAGACCTATGTCAGCACCCGTTAGAGCAGTAGAGAACTTCGTCCTACAGGGTAGGAGGTGTAGAGGAAGACCGAGGTTGACTTGGGACGAATTAATTAGGCGAGATATGGTATATTTGCACCTCTCTGAGCACATGATCGAGGATAGGAGCGAGTGGAGGCGTAGGATTAAAATTAAGGACTTTTAGTAGGATCCGTAGGTAGGAAGGGTTATTGTAGACTTGGTGCGGGGACAAAGGTGTACGCAGTTCACAACTGCCCTCTATACGTGAATCGCGCCGCTTCTCTGTTGTTTGCTATATCTTGTTCTTTATGTGTTGGTGTCTTAATTATTTGCCCTCTATAGGTGAAACGCCCTGTATGTTGTGTGCTTTGTGCTGCATGATATACTATTTGTTGTCTTGCTATCGTTAATGCTTTTGTTTATCGAGTCGGGGGTCTCTTTGGAAGCAGTCTCTCTACCTACCTAGATAGAGGAAAGACTTGTCACTATCTACCCCCCAGACCCTGGTCTTGAGTGGGATATACTGAGTTTGTTTGTTTGTTTGTATTCATCATATTAATTCGAAAAGTAAAATTATAACATGTTACTTTACTAATTACCAAAAATTCATTTTTAAAGTTGCCTTGAAGGCTGAAGCCTCTAAATAACTGTTGAGCGAGTATGCATGTGTATAAAAGATAAAGTAATTCCAATAACAGTAAAACATTTTTATAAATGTATAAATTTAACTAGCATTGGATCCCGCGCGTTGCTACGGGAATTCTTGCAATGTCGTGAAAACCGTCCAAGTTGTTCTAGATAACAGCAACTGTTTTGACCTGTTTTGACCCGTAACCTATTAACAACCCGTTTTGACCCATATCAAATACCAACCGTTTTGACCCATTTCCAATACCACCTTTTTTGACCCACAACCAATACCACCCGTGTTGACCCATACCAAGTTTCAATAGTGTCGAGACATAACCGATATCACCTATTTTGACCCATAAATAATATCACTCAAGATGGCCAATACCAAATATCAACCGTTTGACCCGTAACCAATATCACCCAAGCTAACCCATATCTAATATCAACTGTTTCGACCCAGAACCAATATCACCCATTTTGACCCACATCCAATATCACCAAGTTGACCCATAACTTAATCACCCATTTTAACCTATACCAATACCACCCGTTTTGACCGATACCAAATATTAGTTGTTTTGACCCATAACCAATGCCACCCATTTTGACCCATAACCAATACCACTCGTGTTGACCCATACCAAAATTCAGTCGTTTTAAGCCATAACTAAAATCACCCATTTTGTCCATAACCAATATCACTCAAGCTGACCCATACCAAGTATCAATCGTTTACGACCCATAACCAATATTACTCATTATGACCCACAATAAATATCACCAATTGACCCATAACCTATCACCCGTTTTGACCCATACCAATATCATCTGTTTTGACCCATAACCAATATCAGCCGTTTTAACGCATACCAAATATAAATTCTTTTGACTCATAACCAATACCAACCGTTCCCATACCAAATTTCAATAGTTTTGAGCCATAACCAATATCACTGATATCACCCAAGCTGACCCATACCAAATATCAACCATTTCGACCCCTAACCAATATTACTTATTTTAACCCACAACCAATACCACAAAGTTGACCCATAACCTATATCACTCATTTTAACCATATCAATTCCATATTTTTTGACCCATAACCAATACCACAACTTTTGACCTAAACCAAATATCAATCGTTTTGACCATAATTAATCCCACCCGTTATGACCCATAACCAATGCCACCTGTTTTGACCCATAACCAATACCACCCATGTTGACCCATACTAAATTTTAATCATTTTAAGCCATAACCAATATCACCTATTTTGGGCCATAACCAATATCACCCATTTTGGGCCATAACTAATATCACCCAAGCTGATCTATACCAAATATCAATTGTTTCAATCCATAACCAATGTCACCCATTTTGACCCACAAGCAATGTCACAAAGCTGACCCATAACCTTTAATCAGCAAAATCAGCATCTGTTGCGAGCTCCTCGCTGTTTCGTGGTCTTAATCTTACAGCCACTCTAACTCTCCCAGAAACTAATGTGTAAAAACAAAGATAGAATAATAATCCCTAAATTTCACTAATATCTTCCTAGCGAATCAAACTCCTATAGAGACTTGCAACATTTGTAATTGCATCAATATTCAATAGAAACATTGTCTGATCTTCGTTCTTCTCCACAGAAGCTATGCTCACAGACAAATCAAATTACTGATCACTTGAAACTTATCTTAATTGCATCAATTGCTTAAAATAGATCTACCTATGTACAGTGAGATGCAAATTCCTCAACAAATCACCAATATAAGATTTTGAACGAACCAACGGAACATGAAAATCGGAACAAACATAGTTAAGTAATCAGATTCAATATACCAATAAGGTTTTTAGCAGACAGGTTGAGAGTAACTAATGTTCGAAGCTTCCCAAAGGCTTCAGGAACAATGACAATTGACAATACGACAGATTGATCCGTAATAAAAAGCAAGAACTCATCACATGCTTCATAGAAGTGGTCATGACCCAAATCACATTAGCATATAAAACAAACTAATCTAAGTCAAGTTCAGCACAACACATCAAATTTGACTAACAAACACTACCAAATCGAAGCCCTAGATCGAATAAAAATGAAAACACAACAAAATGAATAAAGGAGGATTGGATTAAAGCAGCCCGAACACATACCTGGCGATTAAAAGAAGTGGTGGAAGCTGAAATTTGGTCAAAACTGAATCCATTTGTAAACGGACCTGATTAAGCATCTTGAATCTCTTGGTGGCTCAATTTCACCCTCAATTTCACCCTCAATTTCATCCAATCTGCCCTAACCTCACTGTCATCTTTGCTTCTTTTCGCCGGAGGTAGAGCGCCGGTGAAGAGGAGTGGCGGAGGGAGGGCGTCGGTGAAGAGGAGCGCGGATGGAGGGCACCGGTTTGGTTCTTGGTGGCTCAATTTCACCCTTAATTTCATTCAATCTGCCCTAACCTCACTGTCATCTTTGCCTCTTTTCGCCGGAGGGAGAGCGCCGAGTAAAAAGAAGTTGCTCAACAGAATATATCAATAATCTACCTTGGTAATTCTTGATCTTCTAGTTGTTGTTTCTGCATCCCGAATCTTTTTTGTCTTCAAATATTTATCTGTTTATATTGGCTCATGATAAGGTTTACATAATGATAATACGATATATTACATAATCAGTAACTACTTTTTTTTCCAAAAAAACTTTGTAATATGTTTTAGTATATTATCACATGAGCATGTTATTGTGTTTAGACTTCTAACAATATAATCACTTAATGCTCCCGCTTAATTTATCATCTCTAAGAATATCATGTTAACATTTCTAACAATTGGGCTACTACTAAGTTGCTTGCAACATAAAATCCACCAGAAAAAAAAGCCCAAATATTATCAAAGATTTGCAGGCACACAACGATATAACACACTTCTTTGTGTCACGAACAACACACTAAATTGAGGGTTACCGATTTAAAATAGAATACCACATTAAGATCATGCTCTGCATCACACAAATAATTATTTTTCCACCACAAAAAGGAAAGATCATATCACAGTCGGCCAATTCACCAAGCATAAATCCATAGAAAGACAAAAGAAGACAGATATCCAAAGAACATGAATAGCAAAAAGCACAACCTCCTAATTGTCTAATTGAAAAAACATATTCATATACTCACCTTCCTTTTTGGTAGCCAAGATGCGATAATAATCTTCTGTGGTGAATTCCAACTCATCTGGCTCCTCTGTCAAATAAACAAACCACACTTAATCACATAGAACTGTGTACATAATTGTTTATTTTTAAGTTACAAGGGAAGTAATTTCCTACCAATGTTGGAGGCATTATTTGATGTTTGAGAAATTGTTGCAGGTGTTGTCTCGAATACATAGATTTCTCGACCATAAATTTGCTTTGCAGCAGCAAGCTTCTCCTAAATTGCCAAAACCACCAACAAAAGGTATAGTCAGCGCAAAACATCAACAATTTACACAACAAAGGATACTAAATCCAATACATAGTAACAAAAAGCTTTTAGCACTTGCATGTTCGAGCTAATTGTACAAACAAATCTCGAAGTTCACCCCTTGAAGAAGAAGCAGATCAAGCACAGGATCATGTAATAACCAAACTACGCAGACCAACCAGAAGGCACATTATTCAATCGAATACAACACCTAAACCCTAACTAACAAATCCAACATCAGCTCCATAAAACCCTAACAATCATCCACACGAAACCAAAAAGATTTACAACAACAACAACAACGTCATTTAAATTTCAAATCACGTCGCCGATGAAAAGTTTCAATCAACTCAAATCAATACACGTAAGCTAACAATTGTCGATGAATCGACACATGATCTAGTCTTCAACAATCACCACAGTATACAGAAAAGCGTTGAAATCAGATGAAATCGACAGAAGTGAAAAGCATCATGGTGTGGTGAAAGAAGAAAACCGTTGCAAATTTAGCATCGATGGGATCAGCAATGGAGAATCTCCGTCGTTTGAGAGCTGGTAGAGAATCCGCTAGCATCGAAGATCGATTCAACGCAAGCCTACAGGTGTGTTGTGCTTTGAACAATGCCTCTGAAAATGGAGCTGCCTGCAAAACGAAAACAGAGAAGAATACCAACCCATCAGTGCCCTAAAATCTCTGCTTCTTTTCGCCGGAGGGAGAGCGCTAAGTTCTTCGTATTAACACACCGCAACTTCAGTGCTGATGGTCGTTGGCGATGGTGTGACATTGATGTTATTTAGCACGGTTTTACACCCCACCACAACACAGGGAATTTGATTCTAGTTGTTTGTATAAATTATATCCTCAGTGATTGATTATTTTTTAAAGTGTTTTAAAAATAAATTTCATGATCCTAGAGCACGTTACTAACCATGATTATTAAAGTATTATTTTGAAAGTCATAAATCATATTATCATAATAATGAAATATTAAAAGGTTTATCCATGTAGGGCGATGAAGATACCATCCTTGCTTCCTTTGGGCATCTAGGTTTATTCTTTGTTATAATTTAATAAAATATTGAGTAAACTGCCATTTTCGTCCCTGTGGTTTGCTCAGTTTTGCCATTTTCATCCAAAAACTTTTTTTTTCACCTGGGTATCCTCAAGGTTTCTAAAAATTGCAGTTTTCATCCAAAACATTTATTTACCCCGTTTGTTCAGGGGTATTATTGTCTTTTTTATTATGCAACCCTCATCAGCTGCTACCATAAGCAAACACTGGGTCGAATGGGTGATTATCTACTCGAACATTCCAATTTCCATCCACTGATTCCATTCGATCGTTGTTTTCTTTTGAAACTGTGTTTGAGATTTTGTTTTAGGGTTTAAACATATCTACAGGGAGGTGAAAAAAATGGTTTAGTAAAGGATTAAAAAAATAAAAAAACATTAAAAGACAATAATACCCTTAAACAAACGGGGTAAATAGATGTCGTGGATGAAAACTGCAATTTTTAGAAACCTTGAGGATACCCAGGTGAAAAAAAAAAGTTTTTGGATGAAAATGACAAAACTGAGTAAACCACAGGGACGAAAATGACAGTTTACTCTAAAATATTTTAATAAACTGGTTTCGTGACGTGATGTAATTTTTCCACATTCTCCTCATTTTTATATTACTTTTAGTACCCAACCCCCTTGTGTTTACGCTAATGTTAAACAGCACCCCAAACTTATAATAATCACATAAAACCCCTTACATAAAATATGGGTAACGGGTAACAATATATATACGGGTTTGGAAAGGGTCTAATATTCGTTTAAATATAATCAATATGGCCATTTATTGATGTTTTTATTTCAATTGCCATCACATAATGTTTTAAAATTCATTTGAATAATTCAATGTGAATTGTGAGTTCTTAGTTTCTTACCTACGTTGTTTAATTTATGAGCTTGAACTCAGCTCAAACAATTTTATTTTCATTCTAAAGCTCAAATAATTCCACATTTAATCCTTTAGTTATATGCTACTCAGTATTGTGGTTAATTTAATTACACTTTTTATTACACCTTTTTTTGGTGTTTTTTTTTAACTATTTTACTATTTTCATTTTCATTTTATTTCTATTATTACTAGTATTAGTATACTTATTGATTTATTTATTTAGTTATTTATTATAATAATTATTTTTGTTGTTATTCTTTTATTTTTTTGGTTGGTCGTTATTATTCTTTTATTGTTTTTATTTTAGTTTTATTTCTATAAATATTAGCACACCTCAATAAAAACCCCATAATAAATACTACCTGTAAATGTGAGCAATGACATCTACCTATTATAATAAAAGAGTAACTTATTATACCATGTGTCAACACCACAATTCTCCTTATCAAAATTTTCTCACCTCTCTCCAATTAAATAATTACCTTAATTACTAATTATATTATTTAACATTTTTTAGATTAAAATAATTTTTTATAAATGAAGAAAAATATTTTTTATTAATGTTATTTCTAAATAAATAAATTTTTATAAATAATATTTTTTCTAAACTATAAAATTTGTTAAAAATACGATATATTATAAAATTAGTTTTTCTAAAAAGTAAATTATTTAAAAACCAAAAATAATTTAATTTAGGAGTTATGATAATGAAATATTTTAAAAAATGATATTTTTATACGGTTTGTTTTAGAATAAAATATTATTTTTAAAAAAAATTAAAAATAAAATTATAAAAAGTTGATATCATTGTTTTATTACTTACAGTACTTACTTATACGTAATTTTAGTCATATCATATCTTGAAATATTATTTTATTTTCCATAAATTTTATTATATTAATATTTTATTTATTCAACCCGTGTAATACACGGGTTTTCTAAAACTAGTAACATATATATATGTAGCTACTACAAAATTAAAACATGTGCTTTTTTTAATAAATTACAAATTGTGTCTTTTATTAATATACAAAATTACATGGCATGTCATTTAGTTTTAATAATTACATACAATGTCCTTTTATTAAAAAATTTGCACACATAGTCCTTTATATTAACTCTAATTCAAATATACAGTTAACTCAGTTATGTGTCACTTCACATTAGGGGTATTTTTGTCATTTTTTTTTCGCATCTAATATATAAAAAATTAAAAAATGAATTTTTAATGACAAATAATAATAAAATATATCGGATTGTTGTAGGTCGGGGGGACCCATCTCTCTTGATGTGTTTTCATTCGACCAGTCGTAAAAAATTTATAACAACAACCTCCAATAACATTGACTAAAGTAAGAAATCGAAGTCACAAATTAACTACAAGGTCTGAAAATCAATAATAAACATCAAAAAATACCCGCAAATACTTTATCAACTACTCACACCAACAAATAACAGCAAAAAATGCTCGTAAATACTTTATCAGCTACTCACACCAACAAATAATAAAACATCAATAAGTAACATAAACTTGAAGATTACCTGTGATTTTTTAAATTGCTTATATAATTACAAAAATCAAAAAATAAACTGTGAGTTGCTCGTTAATCATACAACAACATAAGCCGGAAATTCAAAGAGCAACAAGTTACAAATGGTGAATTAGGGATGTGAATCATACTATTGTTTTTTGTTTGCTTCAAGAGGCTCTAATAGTGTATAAGATGTTGCAGGTGATGAAGAAGAAGACTGGTATTGGAGTATCGATAGAGAAATGTTGGATTTAATGGTGTTGAGCGTAAGAAGGACGCGAGTTCACTGACTTACCCAATAGTCCGATGTCTTTTAATTTTATTTTTCATATAAAACTATTAATTTTGTTTCCTTTGTTTAATATATTAGATGTGAAATGAAAATAACAAAAATGTACCTCGTGTGAAAGAGATATAACCAAGTTAACTGTAAATTAAAATGAAATTCAGTGTAAAAAACAATAGGTGTGTATATATTTTAAAAGGAGGACATTGGATGTAATTATTAAAACTAAATGACATATCATATATTGTTATTGGAGTATCAAAGACAATGGGATGTTGGATTAAATGGTGTTGAGCGTAAGAAGGATGCGGGTTCATCGACTTTCCCAACGGTCTGATGTCTTTTAATTTTACTTTTCATATAAAACTATTAATTTTGTTTTATTTGTTTAATATATTAGATGTGAAATGACTTTAAAAGGTATGACTTTATATTATAGTTACACTCTAATGTCTTTCTATAACGGTTAATTAGATACCATGATAAACAAACTTCTTTTTCCTAACATACATTTTTTTTATTAGAAAGATGTTCAAATATTAAGTGTATTTTTGCTATAAAGTGTGAGAAGACATAATGAGTCAAAAATCATAAAAAATTATATCTCACAATCTAAATCTAATTTCAAAAAAGTAATTCTGAGATTTTGTTCCCCTAGCCGTCCTCACTAAGAAAAAAAAATAAAATAAAAAAAAATTAACGTTTTTTTAGTGTGTCATTTATAAAAGACACAATGACATAATTGTGTCATTATGAAAGACAAAATGATGTCATCGTGTCATAAAAAAGACACAATGAAATTTATTATTATCATTATTATTATTATTATTATTATTATTATTATTATTATTATTATTATTATTATTATTATTATTATTTTTCTGAAAGAGGATGACTAGAGGTACGGAAACCCCAAAATACTTTTTTGAAATTCGATTTATATTGTGAGATATAATTTTTTTATGACTTTTTAGCCTCATTGTGTCTTCTCACATTTTGTAGTAAAATACACATTGTAAAATAACCTCACCCTTTTTCGTTATACACATGAGACACTATTGTTAGTTTTGATTAAATACATGTGAAAGAAAAAATAATAAATCTATCTACTATAATAAAAGAAAATTTTTGCTCTACAATTGTTGCGAATCTAAACATTCTAGTTTTAATCTTTATTTTTTTCTCTTTTACTAAATAATTATGTTAATTACTAATGATATTATATAATTTTTTACTTAAAAAAAGTATTTTCTTAATAAATTAGGAAAGAGATCTTTTTAATTATGTAATTTATAAAAAACAACTTTTTATAAGATAATAATTTTTTTCAAAACATTAAAATTTTAAATATGAAATATTTTAAAAACTAAAATTTTTATAAACCAAAATAATTAAATTTAGTATTGTAATAAGAAAATTTTTAAAAATAACCTGTTTTTAAAGCGGTTTATTTTGGAGCAAAATGTTTAATTTTGTTCTTGAAAAAAAACTTAAAAAATTAAATACAAAAAATAAAATAAAAACATATCATTGTTTTATTACTTATAGTACTTACTCGTACGAATTTTAATCATATGTTATCTCAAAATATCATTTTATAAGTAACAAATTTTGGTTACTAATTATTTAATACTTTATTTATTCAATACGTGTAATAACAGGTTGCTAACTTAATTAGTAATATTTAGTTTTTTAAGAAGTGCGAGAAGGCTTCGTAAGAGACATCATGTATATATATTAATTTTAGGTGAATGACACTTTCATCAATTTAAATGAACATGTTTTTGCCAACACGAGGATTACGTACTTGGTAAAGGTTTTGTATCTTAGAGGGTAGGTACCAGGTTTAGGCTTTGTCCATTGAAGAAAAGGCTATGGGTTTAAACTCAAACATAATGTTATGTATGATAAATAATTTAGGAGTATGAGTATGTTATGTTTGCATTAAAAACAAATTAAACATGTTATTTTTTCACATTACATGTAAAGCTGGACACATATGCAACTGTAAGACAATTGGTCATTAATGTGTAAAGTCGAACACACTTTTGTAAAGAGTTGGACTTAAACTTGACGCTTCTTTGCAATCAACAGTGCACCAAAGTGCATCGTTATAATAAAGAACAGTATTTGCATAATCAAAATCTCATTACAGTAGCAAAACGTATCATAAAAGTTAGACTCGTTATTCTAGTGAACAATGCATCGAAACACATTATATAAACAAATCAAAACTATTGTAATTGTTAGATTCGTAGGTGTAGTGGGGTTAGATACACCTTCATACCAGCAATGAATCCAATCCTTTAAAATCTTAGGGTTAGATACACCTTCATAACCAGCAATGAATCCAATACTTTAAAATCTTACTTTTTCAGTAAATATAACAAGATTTATATCGAAATAATTTTTTTTCTTCAGAAATTATGATATTGTCTTATAACAAAAAAATTAAATTGAAATCAGAAAATTTGATAGTTTCTTATTTCTTGTTTTGATTTAAACTAATAGGTGTAATAGTAACTATTTTTCTAAAGTTAATTTTAGTTTTGCTCTTTAAGGTTTCACAAAAATAATAATTTTCCTCTAAAAGTTTAAAAAACAATTTCAGTTCAAAAGTTTTTTTATTTGTCTCACTTTCAATTCAAAATAACAATTAAAACAACTTATGAAATTTATAGAGGTAAATTAATGATTTTAATCTTTTGAATTAAAATGTTTATTTTTGTCAATCTCATGAAACAAAACCAAAATTAACTCATTTTTCTATTTTACCCTTTCAGTCATATTTAACTTCATGTGAATTATAATTATAAATTGGATTTAAAACAAACTTAACCACTAGTTTAATATTGTTTAGCACTTTAATGTAACGTGTTTGTTTAACTTTTTAGTTTAGAGGCTAAAACTAAACAATATTTTAGAGTATTTGTTTAGGGTTCAAAGGTATTAAGAAATGAAAAAGGTTCAAAATTTCAAATACAAAGTGTATTTTTACTACAAAGTGTGAGAAGACACAATGAGTCAAAAAAAGACAAAAAAAAAAATTATATCTCACAATCTAAATCAAATTTTAAAAAAGTAATTCGGAGATTTTGTTCCCCTAGTCGTCCTCACTAAGAAAAGAATAAAAGAAAAACTAAAAAAATAAAAACTTAACGTTTTTTTATTGTGTCATTTATGAAAGATACAATGATTTTATTTTATCATTATGAAAGACACAATGACGTCATTATGTCAATATAAAATACACAATGACGTCATTGTGTCATATAAAGACACAATGAAAAAAAAATATTTTTTATTTTTTTCTGAAAGAGGACAACGAGAGGAACAGAGACTCCGAAATACTTTTTTAAAATTCGATTTAGATTGTGGGATATTAATTTTTTTGTGACTTTTTTAGGCTCATTATGTCTTCTCATACTTTATAGCAAAAATACACTTTGTAGAATAACCTCACCCTTAAGAAATTATGTAACTTGTTCACGCGCTTCTTCACATTTATTCTTGTTTAATTTCATAGTTAAAACTTTAATCACATAAAACTCAGTCCTAAATTCATCAAGAAACAAGTATGGAATGTTTAAAAATTCCTTAAACGTCTAATGAGGAATTAATCAGGTCAATAATCATCCTATGCCAACTCGAGACACGAGCCCATGAAATATCTATATTAATCTTAGAGTAAATTACAGTTTGCATCCCTGAGGTTTAATGATTTTAACCGTTTGCATCCCTACAGTTTAAAAATCTCCATATAACCCCTAACGTTTTATTTTTGTTCTCATTTGTATCCAAATGACTAACGACGTTAAATAATTCAGTTAATTTTTTATAAAATGACAAAATTACCCTCGACTTGAACAAGCCCAGTAAATCCCCAAATCATCATCTTCTTCAACCCTCTTCACCTCATTCAATCATCTTCCCCAATCATCTCCCCATCGTGATTCAAATCCCAAATCGCAATTCCTCCAGCGGAATATTCATCTCACATCTCACGTCCTCCGATTCTAAGGAGATGGATTCCGGCAGGATCCGACCCGTTCATCACCCTCCCGTACACCCATGAAGATCAATTCACCAGTACACCAAATCACCCACCCTTAAGAGAACGAATCTTCCACTTGTCGTTGGATTCACTCTCTAAACTCAAAACAAAAGTGAACTCTGAATGCAATACATCAAAGATCTCCACTTTACAGTCAATCTCCGCCGTCGTGTAGCGGTGCGTACACGCGCCCGGCGGATTCCGGCGGATCAAGAAACCAGTTGCAGAATGGCAGTGAACTGTCATAGCAGACTATCCCACCAATACCTGAAAACTACTTGGGTAATGTTAAAATCACTCGGGTTAATTTAACTTTGCTTTAACTTAACGTTTATTGTATAAACTTTCAGGTAGTTTGATTAAGACGTTGAGCGCAACAACAACGGCCGGGGAGTTGCTTGAGCATGGTGTCGGGTGGGTGGCAATGCGGTTGAACTAAGCGGTGGCGAGCTACGGGGATAAAGAAATTAGGGGAGTGATGGATTCGTGGTTAAACAAACCATATGTGATAAATATGAATGCGATTTGGGATTTGAATCACGATGTGAAGATGATTGAGGAAGATGATTGAAATGAGGTGAAGAGAGGTTGAAGAAGATGATGATTTGGGGATTTGCAGGGCTTGTTCAAGTCGAGGGTAATTTTGTCATTTTATAAAAAGTTAACTGAATTATTTAACATCGTTAGTCATTTGGATGCAAATGAGAACAAAAAATAAAACGTTAAGGGGTATATGGGGATTTTTAAACTGTAGGGATGCAAACGGTTAAAATCATCAAACTTCAGGGATGCAAACGGTAATTTACTCTTAATCTTATTATTAAATTTTTTTTGTGCGGAATAGTAAATCTAAACTTTATTCTAACACAAACCAAATTTATATACAACCAGAAATCAAAACAAAAACATAATCAAACATGTCAACCCGATTAAATACCATTGACAATGATATGTAGATAAAAACTAAATAAAATATGAACAGGATGAGAGAAATTGTTTATGAAAATGTCAGATGAAAACAACAGCACATGTGGATGTTTACTCCAAAGATCTTGACCCATATTCTTCAAAATTCTTAGTGCTGAAAACAAAGATTTAATTAGAAGATGAAGGAGATTGATAAGAGGGTTAGTTTGATGATGAAAATCAATAGATCATAGCTCAATTAGGTTAGTAAACTCCTTCATGATATATATCGAGGATTAGTATGAGCTAGACTAAAAGCACCGCCTCATATGTGGCTAATACGCTTATAAAACAGCCAATAATATTATTGGTGAGGTCTATTTGCATGCCCATTTAGTCCGACTGTCATTTACATCATTAGCCTGAGAGCAATCCAACCCAGTGGTATATTTACCATGCAAAGCAACAATATCATACATTAGAATGTAACACCAATATTTTCAATGTCAAATTGAAGTATCCATATATTTCAACAATTTTCATGTCGGGCTGGCTCAATAGTGTTTTCTTTCACCCTAATCGTTTGAAGAAACCAATGCGATTGAAACTTTCTATACTAGTATTATTGAATTAAACACCATAAAATTGCAAGTCTTAAAAGAAACCAATGCGATTAAAACTTTCTATATTAGTATTATTGAATTAAACACCATAAAATTGCATTTGTAAAATTTTAGCTAGTTAGACACTCAAGGTCTGTTAGGTTTGCGGAATCCGAAGGAAATTAAATTGAAATTGGAAAACTTTCCATCTAAAATTGCGTTTTGTTGGGATTGAATCCGGAAAGGATTCCATCAAATTCCATCCATCAAAGGAATTTAACATTCCTTCCCATATGTTATGGAATTCTAGAATTCCTATGGAATTTGTAAAGATAGCAAACATGATAGCAAACATATCCTCACCCTCAATCTTCCCAACTGGATTTGAGCTCTAAAACTTTCGGTCAGTCACCTCCGACAAGCCATTTCGACCACCAACATCCGCCACTACAACACCACATGTCGTCTTCTCTCTCACCACCACAACCCATAACACCCCTAACCATCAAAAACATATTTGTCATTGGTTTATTCCGTATTATTATCTTACTTATTGATAAGAGTGAATTATCAAATTTCTCCATGTGGTTTTGGTCATATTTGTCATTTTCATCAAAAACATATTTTTTTTGCATTTATTTCCCCAAGGTTTTAGTAAATTAGAATTTTCATCCAAAAATATTAACCCCGTTAGTTTAAAATGTTCAAATCCATCATTAAAAGAGTTAATTTATATTTCTATATAAAAACAAAATCCTAATTTATGTTTGCATATTACTATTACATCAAACCTTTCATTTTTTCATATTCGAATCCTTCATCGACTGAATCATGAGATTGTCGGTTTCATCGCCCATCGGTGGAGGAGGAAGATGAAGCTAGTTTTGTCCTGGCAGTGGAAAACTCGTTACGAATGGGTTGTATAATGGAGACCATTGCTTATAGTCATCCTTTCCCTATATTGTAATTCAATTTTACTCGATTAGGTTTATGTAATCGAGGGTTTTTGTTTTGTAATTTAAAGGGTAATCTTGTCAATTTATATGTTTAACATAAAGTTAACGTTTTTGGATGAAAATGACAATTGTGACTAAATCATAGCGAGAAAAACAAAAATTCACTCTATTGACAATAATCCTAATATAATTCACAGGTCATACATGTTAAAACCTATTTTAAAACATGTAGGTTGAATATTTGCATAGTGTGCAATATTTTACGATCACGTTTCAAAGGCAACTTGGTTGCACGTTTTGTCTTGGGCACACATGTCTAACAGAAAAATACATCTCACAAGTATAGTTACCAGGTATAGAACATAAGTTATACTAACCACACACTAACAACCGTTATCTCACACTCATGAATAAGTGTAATATGATTCTCAATTGGTGAAATTTCATAATGTCAAACTATCAAAGCTAAGATGAGTTATTAATTAATATACTACTAGTTAACCACGAGAAACAATTGATCTTGATGTCAATAAGAAGACATCCAATATTAACTTAGGTGCTGTTTGTTTTTTCTACAGGAAAACGTCTGCAGTCTGCGGACCACATCTGCAGCAGAAGAGGTGGACCAAATGTCTGCAGTCTGCAAGAAAAATACTGTTTGTTTTGTTTAACATCTGCAGAATGCTGAAATATTCTGTAATTAAACTAAATTTATTTTTTAAACTTTAAAAACAACTAATACATTAATATATATATAAAAGTCATAGAAATACATTAAATATAAATAAAAGTCATAGAACACTACAATAATATTCATAAAATCATACGATTACATTTATAAATCGTTTATTCGACACTCTTGAACTACATCTTCACAAAAACCAATCAAGAACAATATCTCCATTGCACCTGCAACAACACAAATTAACTCATAAATTTCATATCAAAATCATCAAGTTAACAGTAACTTAAGTGATCACAGATTCATTGATGGAGAAAGATGCCAACCATTGTAGCTTGCAATGTTCTTTGAATTACAGGGTTAGCCTGCACATGAATCAATAATGTTCTTTTGAATTACAGGGTTAGCCTGCACATGAATCAATTAGAAAATGATTAATAAGGATGTAAATCTTTATTTCTTATAATGGTAGTTTTCAATGACGATTATTATTCACATACCTTGCATAATTTCTTGAACTTTGTTTCATCAGGGTGTTCGATAACATTCCTGACTATCTTAACAAGAGTCTGAAAAACCATAGCAGCTTCAGAGGGACTCACCTCAGATTGCAGTGTTTCAATGGATTTTTTCAAACGATTACACGCAATCACAACAGGATCCTGAATTTTTTGAAGTTCTTCGTCATGTAAAATACCATCATCTGGATTTGGTTCACTGGTTTCTTCAATTTTGTCATGATTAAGTCCAAAAGTAGTAATATTTGGGGAGGGGGCCGATGTGACAACCCGTATTTTTCTAGGTTAACATCATTACCGCTCTTTAACATTTCTTTTCTATTTTATATTATGAAATATTGTTATTATGTGAAAGCAATTGTTATTATTATTACTACTTAAATCTAACTTAACCTTAAACTAACTAAAACTAATAAATCAACTAAAATTAATAATAATCCAAAAGTGTAAATTGGATAAGATTAGGGGGACTAGCATGTCCTTCTTGACAAAGTTGTTTTTATAAAAAAATAAAATAACCCAAACCCCCACCCACGGAACCAACACCTTCGCAAATAACCATCTCCATTCCAAACCCCTATAACCCTAGATCGAGACTCCCTGACGGCAGCGGTTCTCGACGACCCCTTCCCCGTGACGACGACATCCGGCGGCCACACCCACTTCCTCGCGCGAACAAGCATCAACGACACCACCCGACCGAGCACCTTCAACGTCTCCTCCGCTTGCAACCGCAAACTCTTGACAACCGTCATCGTCTTCGACAGCCCCGATCGACAATCGAAAACAGCCTCGTGCGGTACGACTCTTCTCGTTCTCTATTCATGATTCATTACGATACGGCTTCGAGTTTCGGGTCACGGTTTTGTTGCATAATCACGGTTGCGTTTATGTTCTGCGATTATATGGCTGCGTTTATGATTTGTGTACTTATATGTTCTTGCGTATGTATGTTTATGATGTGTGTTGCATAATATTGAGTTTGTATGCATGCGTACGTATGGACACGTGTGGATATCTTGTTTTAGGCGCATGGAATTGATTATTTTTGTTAACAGCGGGCGCATAGGTGTGTATTCATGTGCACAGGTATGTATGTTGATATGTGTATGTAATTCAATTATGTATGTATGCGTATGTTTCTGCCATGTCGTGTACGTATATATATATATATATAATCATGTGCGTTGCGTTTTGTATATATATACATGTATGTTCTGCGTATATATATATATATACATGTATTTTCTGCGGATGTATATATACATGTATGTTCTGCGTATATACAGATATGTTTAGATGTGTGCTTGCGCATGATGGTGTTTGTTTTGGGTGCTAGAATTAGGCGCATTAGGGGGGGGTGAATGTCAAGTTGGCGTTTGGAAAGGGAGGTGGAATAAGTGTGTATATTTTGCAGTAGGAATTTAAAGGGTGCACGTGGATGCGGTTGTGCATGTGTACATGCCCATGCGCATGCAAGTGGGTATGCATATATATGCATGTGATTGTACATAAATTTGTGTGTATGTTCTGCAGTATGAATGCGTGTATGCATGTTTGGGGAATTTCAAGTGTATGTATGTATGTGGGTTAATATGTATGTACAGTAGATGATGGTGGGGTTGGTGCACATGGGGTGTTGATCTTGGTTATTATTTTCAGGTTGTATCTTTAATATGGGCTAGATACATTGCATGTGTAAATTGTTAAGTGATGCTCATGCATGTGTATGATGTGTATGTTTACAGTTTATACTTGTGTGATAAGTATATACGATTACGATACATGTATGAGTCCTAGGTAAAATATAATGTGACTTATAATAAATAAGGTCATAATTAAATATATATATATAAAGAGTACCTTCACGTATGATTCCAGACTGAGCATCAGTAGTTGGGCTTTATGCTTGCGTGAGTTGTGTATGATTATGCTTACATGTACTTGGGGAAACATTTATGACTCGCACCGTAACCGAACCGTGAACGCAAAACCGTACGACCCATTGTTAATAATTAATATTTAATATTAATTATATAATGACGTTCAGGTTAACCGAGAACTATAATCTTTGTGCTTTCGTTTACTGTTGCTGTGCATTCAAGGTGAGTTTACAGCCCCACTTTTACTTTATACTATTTCCGGGGGAGAGAAACATGCTGTTTTCATAAACGTTACATTATGTTGGATTATTGTGATACTGCATAAACATGATACTATGTTCGTATACTTTGCCTTCGGTCCGTTACTACGCAAGTAGAAACGTGGAAACAATTTCATTTGGTCCGTTACTACGCAAGTAGAAACGTGGAAACAATTTCATTCGGTCCGTTACTACGCAAGTAGAAACGTGGAAACAATTTCATTTTCATTGATCAGTATTATTGTAATATCACCTGTTTACTAGTGTGATACCACTTAAGTCCTCACTCTCGAACCGTTAATGTATGTAGTATAGCGAGGCAATTTTGAGTAGATCTACTGGGTTTGACAAACCCCACCCGGGCTAGTCGCGCTAGCACAACGTTCGTCAAACGGGTGTTTAATTGACCTAAGTTCTGTTGCTGTGACCTGGTATTCACAGCCGAGGCGTTCAGTTTCGATTGTCAGCTTCGGGTTCGAACTTCATACACTGAGTAACTGGTTTAGTAGACTAGCTATCTACTGATATTACTTTGTTTACTGTATCGGTTTACTTTATGTTCTGTTTATCAAAACCTGTGAACTCACCAACCTTGTGTTGACACTTTAGCATGTTTCTTTCAGGTTTACAAGACGCGCACGATTAGGAGCATTCATTCATGCATTTATTATCTCACGTGGCTTATTTAATATTTTTCAGTAACGTTCATTTATTCGGTTTGCGCGTGTTGCGCCATTTAAACAATTAAGATTTATTATGCTTCCGCAACTTCTGTTATGTTTACTTTAAAACTTGGTCTTTGGTAATATCAAACTTCAAAATGAATTATGTTTTACAATTAACGTGTCGTTTGGTGTAACTAGTGGCTGAGATCCTGGAAGTCACACGCCTAACGGTAATACCCCGTTTGTGGAAATTGAGGGTGTGACAGATTGGTATCAGAGCCATTGGTTATAGCGAACTAAATTGACATTGCATCCCATTTTGCATTGCATTTAGACTATAGCCGTTGCCTTAGTTACACGCATATAGACACATTTAGCTTTGTTAGTTGGCTTTGTTGGCATGCCTTGCTGGTTTTTGCTTGCTTGAGAACTATTTGCTTTGGCGTCTTTCTGTAAGTGTTCGTCTACAGGGATGGTGTTTTCTTATGCTATGTCTAAGGGAAAGGGCCGGTTCGTCCTGATCCCCTGTTGTTACCGCATGTTCCTTAGTACGGATGACTCCAAGTTACTGTGAGTCACGAGGAGGTTAATTACGATTAATGATTCATCGTACCTTTTACATCATACATTTCAAAGTTGAATGCGAAACCGTGGGTACCTTACTTGGATGGTCCATCAGGAGCATATCTTGCCACTTGTTAAATGCTTTTCTCAACCGATTCTTTCTTACAACTCTGGTTAATCAACCCTCGATGTATAACTACATATTTAATACCTCTACCGTTGATAATCTCTGTACTGGACAAGGTATGTTAGCTCGGATAGGAGGAACCAGGGGTGACCATGCAAAGCAAATTACCATTACGGGTGCACACGTAATTGTAATTTGTCGTGCATGAGAATTCTGGCAACTCTATCGGGTGATAACAGACATAATCAGTACAAATTTTCATTTCTATACCTAGAGACATGAGATCTAGGTTCTCATAAAACCTCACTATTGATATGCAAACAAATCCTTCATTCCTACTCGTAAGAAAGTTCGTATTTACCTCGAGCCTTAATCAGATTCGTATTATTGCATTAGCCCTAGTCTCTATGAGACGTGACCCTTTCTGTCATTTCAGTGATCGTACATAACTATCTATCTACAACGTACCAGATCTTCAAATTTTGTAATAAAGTGGGGAAACTCACTTACCGTTGGTTGAGTTTTCTTACAATAATAGTTATCACACATCGATCAAAGCTGCTCCATTTGAGGCATTGTATGGGCTAAAGTTCCGATCACCTATTTATTGGGCGGAAGTTGGAGAAAGTCAACTTACCGATCCTGAACTTGTGCACGAGACGATTGAGAAGATCGTGCATATCCGTAACCGTATGGCAGCAGCACGTGACCGACAGAAGAGTTACGCTGATAAACGCCGCCGACCATTGGAATTTCAAATAGATGACAAAGTGCTTTTAAAAGTGACCCCTTGGAAGGGTGTGATTCATTTCGAGAAACATGAAAAACTAAACCTTAGGTACGTGGGATCGTTTGAGATTGTCAAACAGGTTGGCCCCGTAGCTTATCAGTTGAACCTACCTGAAGAACACAGTGGGGTACATAATGTGTTCCATGTTTTCAAACCTGAGGAAATGCCTTGCAGACGAGACTCTTGTCATTCCGTTAGATGAGGTACATGTTGACGAACAACTACGTTTCATCGAGGAACCAGTGAAGTTATGGACCGAGAGGTCAAGACACTCAAACACAGTCGTATCCCCATTATCAAAGTCTGATGGAACTCAAAGCGTGGACCAGAGTTTATCTGTGAACGCGAGGATCAAATGAAGAAGAAGTATCCACAACTGTTCAACGATCAGACACCTACTTCATAAGGTATTCATTCTTGAGATACATTTTTCTTTAAATTTCGAGGCGAAATTCCCTTCAACAAGGAGATGATGTCACAACTCTGTCAAAACCTTACGACTCTCACACGTTACAAATCGTTGAATCTCATGTAATTAACTGAACCTATTATTCTAATTTTCGGGACGAAAATTCTTTCAACAAGGGGATGATGTGACAACCCGTATTTTTCTAGGTTAACATCATTACCGCTCTTTAACATTTCTTTTCTATTTTATATTATGAAATATTGTTATTATGTGAAAGCAATTGTTATTATTATTACTACTTAAATCTAACTTAACCTTAAACTAACTAAAACTAATAAATCAACTAAAATTAATAATAATCCAAAAGTGTAAATTGGATAAGATTAGGGGGACTAGCATGTCCTTCTTGACAAAGTTGTTTTTATAAAAAAATAAAATAACCCAAACCCCCACCCACGGAACCGACACCTTCGCAAATAACCATCTCCATTCCAAACCCCTATAACCCTAGATCGAGACTCCCTGACGGCAGCGGTTCTCGACGACCCCTTCCCCGTGACGACGACATCCGGCGGCCACACCCACTTCCTCGCGCGAACAAGCATCAACGACACCACCCGACCGAGCACCTTCAACGTCTCCTCCGCTTGCAACCGCAAACTCTTGACAACCGTCATCGTCTTCGACAGCCCCGATCGACAATCGAAAACAGCCTCGTGCGGTACGACTCTTCTCGTTCTCTATTCATGATTCATTACGATACGGCTTCGAGTTTCGGGTCACGGTTTTGTTGCATAATCACGGTTGCGTTTATGTTCTGCGATTATATGGCTGCGTTTATGATTTGTGTACTTATATGTTCTTGCGTATGTATGTTTATGATGTGTGTTGCATAATATTGAGTTTGTATGCATGCGTACGTATGGACACGTGTGGATATCTTGTTTTAGGCGCATGGAATTGATTATTTTTGTTAACAGCGGGCGCATAGGTGTGTATTCATGTGCACAGGTATGTATGTTGATATGTGTATGTAATTCAATTATGTATGTATGCGTATGTTTCTGCCATGTCGTGTACGTATATATATATATATAATCATGTGCGTTGCGTTTTGTATATATATACATGTATGTTCTGCGTATATATATATATACATGTATTTTCTGCGGATGTATATATACATGTATGTTCTGCGTATATACAGATATGTTTAGATGTGTGCTTGCGCATGATGGTGTTTGTTTTGGGTGCTAGAATTAGGCGCATTAGGGGGGGGGGGTGAATGTCAAGTTGGCGTTTGGAAAGGGAGGTGGAATAAGTGTGTATATTTTGCAGTAGGAATTTAAAGGGTGCACGTGGATGCGGTTGTGCATGTGTACATGCCCATGCGCATGCAAGTGGGTATGCATATATATGCATGTGATTGTACATAAATTTGTGTGTATGTTCTGCAGTATGAATGCGTGTATGCATGTTTGGGGAATTTCAAGTGTATGTATGTATGTGGGTTAATATGTATGTACAGTAGATGATGGTGGGGTTGGTGCACATGGGGTGTTGATCTTGGTTATTATTTTCAGGTTGTATCTTTAATATGGGCTAGATACATTGCATGTGTAAATTGTTAAGTGATGCTCATGCATGTGTATGATGTGTATGTTTACAGTTTATACTTGTGTGATAAGTATATACGATTACGATACATGTATGAGTCCTAGGTAAAATATAATATGACTTATAATAAATAAGGTCATAATTAAATATATATATATAAAGAGTACCTTCACGTATGATTCCAGACTGAGCATCAGTAGTTGGGCTTTATGCTTGCGTGAGTTGTGTATGATTATGCTTACATGTACTTGGGGAAACATTTATGACTCGCACCGTAACCGAACCGTGAACGCGAAACCGTACGACCCATTGTTAATAATTAATATTTAATATTAATTATATAATGACGTTCAGGTTAACCGAGAACTATAATCTTTGTGCTTTCGTTTACTGTTGCTGTGCATTCAAGGTGAGTTTACAGCCCCACTTTTACTTTATACTATTTCCGGGGGAGAGAAACATGCTGTTTTCATAAACGTTACATTATGTTGGATTATTGTGATACTGCATAAACATGATACTATGTTCGTATACTTTGCCTTCGGTCCGTTACTACGCAAGTAGAAACGTGGAAACAATTTCATTTGGTCCGTTACTACGCAAGTAGAAACGTGGAAACAATTTCATTCGGTCCGTTACTACGCAAGTAGAAACGTGGAAACAATTTCATTTTCATTGATCAGTATTATTGTAATATCACCTGTTTACTAGTGTGATACCACTTAAGTCCTCACTCTCGAACCGTTAATGTATGTAGTATAGCGAGGCAATTTTGAGTAGATCTACTGGGTTTGACAAACCCCACCCGGGCTAGTCGCGCTAGCACAACGTTCGTCAAACGGGTGTTTAATTGACCTAAGTTCTGTTGCTGTGACCTGGTATTCACAGCCGAGGCGTTCAGTTTCGATTGTCAGCTTCGGGTTCGAACTTCATACACTGAGTAACTGGTTTAGTAGACTAGCTATCTACTGATATTACTTTGTTTACTGTATCGGTTTACTTTATGTTCTGTTTATCAAAACCTGTGAACTCACCAACCTTGTGTTGACACTTTAGCATGTTTCTTTCAGGTTTACAAGACGCGCACGATTAGGAGCATTCATTCATGCATTTATTATCTCACGTGGCTTATTTAATATTTTTCAGTAACGTTCATTTATTCGGTTTGCGCGTGTTGCGCCATTTAAACAATTAAGATTTATTATGCTTCCGCAACTTCTGTTATGTTTACTTTAAAAACTTGGTCTTTGGTAATATCAAACTTAAAAAATGAATTATGTTTTACAATTAACGTGTCGTTTGGTGTAACTAGTGGCTGAGATCCTGGAAGTCACACGCCTAACGGTAATACCCCGTTTGTGGAAATTGAGGGTGTGACAGCCGAAGGGGGAGCGCGGGCCGAAGGGGGAGCACGGGCGACGGCGGCGAGGTGGCGAGGTGGCGACGGTGGCGAGGTGGCGATGGTGGCGGTGGAAATGTGGGAGGAGGAGTGGGGTGGTGGGTATGCGGGAAGAGAAGGGTTAGGGTTCAAATGAAGAGTTCAGAAGAGTTTAGAAGAGGTTGTGAAGACTTGTTCCACATCTTCTCTGTGCAGACGTCAGGAAGACGTTTTTTACCAGAAAACAAACAGTCTGCGAAGTAAAAACCTCTTTTCGCGTCTGCGAGCGCGCAGATAAAGAGGTGGAAACACCCCCTTAATGATGTTTGGATCCCCGCTTTCACTTATCACCTCCCATATCTTCCCTTCTCTCTCTATATGTACATATATAAGTTTTTTTAGTTATGCGCATTATCACAATTTCATGCCCACAAATAACAAATGTCAGTTTATTTAATACAAAACTTAAGTTCGAGTTTTAGTGGACTTGCCATTTAAATATAAAATACGCTTAACAGTTTGAAAATTATGCTGGCATATTAATTTTTAATAAACAAACGAAAAAACGATGGGCACATGACTTAAGCTCATACATACATTGAATTATTCAACTAAGTGTCATCAAATAGTTGTTTGACAGTATTACACAACTCATAACTAATACACAATGTAACATCACATACCTTAGCTTAAGTCGCTATCAATGAAAATATAATCTCGTCTCCCGAGAAACATAGGGCGGTGTTCTCACCGACCCCCTCTATCTGACTCCACTCCCTCACTCTAAGACTATGTTTGATATGCAAGAATGAGAGACGAAATGGAACGAATCATTGAATGTGAATGAAAAAAGACATGTTTGATTGATAAAAATAATGAAATGAACCATTACATAGTTGATTTCATTTTCTTAAATTCATTCCATCCACCTCATTTCTTTTCTTTCATTCCATTTTCTTCTTTCATCGCTAGTCACCAACACCACCCACCCACCCACCACAACAACAACCGCCGGGCACCATCACCACCATTGACCATCACCACCAGCCACTACCGTTGCCGCCAACTGCCGCCAACTACCGCCAACCGCCGCCACCGCCACCCACCGACCACTGCTGCCGCCGCCAACCACCATAACCACTTTTACATTTTATTTTTTTCATTTTTTCTTACCTAACAAACAACATAAAGTAATAATCATTTCCATTCCTAAATAGTAACCAAACAAGACAATTAAATGTAACGATTCATTTCGTTTTCTCTTCCATTCCATTCACTCATTTATTTTATTATTTCGTTAATTTCATTAGCTCATAATAACAGACCCAAGAGTGATTTGTTTATTACATGATCATAGCTAGCTAGTTACAACAATAAGGACCTTTTGATGATAATAATAAGTTGAAGAAGATGAAAAGCGACAATAACATATCTAAAAGGCCTCGATATGACAACTAGAAAACTTAGCTTACAGCGCAATTAACAAGCAAACTTGTGTAATATATCATATATGAGAGAGAGAGAGAGAGAGGAACCGTCGCTGTGAAGGTCAAACCCAACAACAAACACTTCGAAAATCTCAGACCGCTGTAATCTCCGTCGTGTTTTTCCGGCGAACTTCATCAATTTATGCCCCATTTTATCGCAAATCTTCTCCGACGCTGACGGTGGTGGTGGCGGTGACTTTTACAAGCAGCCGATTATTATTATTATGAGGAGAAGCCAAAACAAAGGTAATAATGATAAGCATGACAACGGCAATGGCTTGATTCCTAACTCCTTCAGATTCATTTCTTCCTGTATCAAGACCGTTTCGACTAACGTCAGGTCTGCTGGAGCCTCCGTTTCTGGATCGGTTTCCGGTGATTCATCCGATGAAGATCGAAAAGATCAGGTTTCGTCTTCGATTGTTTATTCGATTGATCTCGATTTTGTTTGGAAGTGTTGTGCTGTATTAGTTTAAGATGAGGATTACTGTTGTTAATGATGGCTTGTTGAGTTGTTTCAGTTTAGTTGTATGTGTATTTTTGTTTACGTTGAGTTTAATCTGTGGAAAACTGTGTTCTGGATCCTTTGAAGGCATGGGAATTGAAATTGAGAATGGAAATTGTGTTTTACTGAAAAATGAGACGATGATATGTGAAGTGAGAACTAGTGGATGAGATGTTTGGATGTTTCCTTACATTTAGGGTTTTGTTGAATTCTGTGGTTCTGGAGGTGTTGGTTCTTTTTAGGAGATGCAGCTTGTCAGGGGTGTGGCAGGGAGTAAATTTGATCAATATGCTTTGATAACAGCTGATATGTGTGGATATGGAACTTGAGATACAATTGGGAAACTTTTGGACTTATGTCAATAAGTAGAAGAAGGATAGAGACAATATCATAATTGTTACTAATAAAACTCATATTTTAAAGTCTAAAAGGAGCCGGTTTCTCACCAATTACGAAGTATTGGAGAGTTTGTGGATACATTCGGTGGTGGTAGTGGACTCTTTTAGCATTTCTTCTTCGAGTTGGTGTCTCATGTTCTTTTACTAAAACATGCATACGGCATATTTTGTCTGTGTGTCTAGCTTTAGAATTTGTCATACTTATTTTCCAGCAACCATGTCCTTGCAACAGAGATGATATTTTCTTTGTCCAAGTGAAAAAGGGAAGTTAACTTGTGTTGGGTAATTCGAGGAGTGACTGGTGAGGGTGCCATTTGGTTAGTGGAGTTCTAATTCATATATGAAACACATGGAGGTTTGCAGTATAACTTACATGTGCCTGGTTCTGTATGGACTTGAGAAGTAATTGCGGCTATGAGATATTTCAGATTTGACTTTCTAGACTACATACACTATAAGCCATGAGTGCTACTTTTGTGAATGAACATTTAAGTATCATCTGATGGTGATGTTGGATGAGGAAATTTCTTTTGATTTACCTTTATTATCTGTTGTATATGTTCCATTCCTTTTTAAAGTCTTATTTTTTTGCCAACTTACAGAACACTGTTTCTACTCATTGTTTCTTTGATGAGTTGGATACAAAAAATTGGTTAGCAATGTAATGTGACTATATGGGACTTTATCAGCCAAATCCGTATGATTCACAGGAACGAGTTGGTTATTGTAAAGATTCTTTTGTTGTTTGGTGAGGCATTACTCTCTTCCGAACCTAAAGAAATTTAGATAGGACTTTTAGTCTTTTACAAACTTTTTTGATTTTGTTAATTTGGGAAAGAGAGTTTAACTAGGAGTACAAAAGCTGGATAATTTGTTCCCTAATTCATTTTCTTTTGGCAAGTGTCTTATGGTTTTAAATGCCTTCGCCGAACCATTTTTTTTTATATTAAAAGGATCATAGACCAAAAGTGATATTTCCTATACTAGTTTTATATCATATTTTTTGAACTGGAACCCTTACGATGATATTACAGCTTTTAAATGCAATAACCATAAGGTTTGTTATTTTACTTCTTGTTACAATGTTTTAGTTTCTTATATAAATTTCAATCTGTGGTCTAAACTCAGCTTGATCTTCTTTTGGTCAAAATCCTTTTTAGTCAAGACCCTTCACTTGCACTATGACCATCGAATTTATAAGATATTCCAATTTGTTTGTGCTTTATATTTTTTCCCTTCTGGCACGCTGTCTAGTTCATAATTGTTGTATTCGAATGCTGTTAATGCAAATGGAGTGTGATCAGAATAGGGTGAGGCAACCTCTTTAAGTTCAGAACATTAGGTGTATAGTTTTGAAGACTATATTTCTCTTTCCTCGTTAGTTGCGCACAGTTGATACGCATGGTTACTTGTTAAAAGATAGATATACATAAACTTGAGGAGACTTGTTACTGGTTAGAAGATAGATATACATAGTCACAGCTCACAGCAAAACCTAAGTTTGGTATCAAAATGACCTCATTTTATTTGTTACTACATATTATTTTTTGTTGTACATGTTTGCATTCATATATACTGGCTTTCTGTTCCTTCATGCTTATAACCAGCAATTGACTGAACAGGTCCTGTGGTCTTGCTTTGATAGACTAGAGCTTAGTCCAACTATTGTGAAGCAAGTCCTCCTACTTGGTTACTCCAATGGTTTTCAAGTCCTTGATGTTGATGATGGTTCTAATTTTATTGAACTGGTTTCAACTCGTGATGATCCGGTCACATTTCTACAAATCCAGCCAACCCCTGAACATACCGAAGGACAAGAAGGATTCAAAATGTCACAACCCTTGCTGTTGGTTGTGGCTAGTGAAGAAACAAGGCTTTCGGGCTCATCAAACACTGAAAGAGATGAATCAATGGAGAATTCCATGTACTCTCCTAGAGCTGTTCGGTTTTACTCTTTAAGGTCACACAATTATGTTCACGTCTTACGATTCAGGTCAACTGTGTATATGGTTAGATGCAGTCCACGAATAGTGGCTGTAGGTCTTGCCTCACAAGTAAGTATCCATCTAATATGACGTTTTATCTTGTCATTGTTTCCTGATTTCACTTATGAAACGTCTATTTCAGTTCTTAACTTGTTTGAGAATGGAGCTGTGCTAAGTATGTGGTTGTTGTTTTTCACCTCCTATTAATTTTGAGTATGGAATATGGATAGATACTACAAAGTAGAGGTGAAAATTGGGTTGAAACGTATCAGGTTGGTTGGCCCAGAACACTTATGTTTAAGATAATCATTTTCTTTTATTATAAATTAAAGGCATGTCAAATATGATATTATGATCACAAAATGCCTATTGTCGCGGTATGAATCTAGTTTTTAAATGAAATGATTTAGGAGGTTTTATGCATTAAGAATACACTACAGGCAACTTTCAATTCATTAGAACTAATTAACAATGTTTTTATTAATCTAACATACACACATATACATATACACATCTAAAAATACACATATATACATATACATGTATATCTATATGACTATATGTATAAATACACACACACACACACACATATATATATGTATGTATGTTGTGTGTGTATAACTTGTTTTACTCGTTTGAGACGAGATAACTCAAATCAATCCATTCAATAAGTAAATTGGGTTGTAATGGAAACCTCTGAATATAGTGATATCTAGAAAAAATGTGTGTCGTATTTGAAAATGTTCATTTTTTTAACACAATAGTGAATGTTATAAAAATATGGATCCGTGTCAGCCTTAGGTGCATGCAAAATCCTAAAAGCTGTACATATCAGATTAGTATGCATTTCATGTCTCATGGCATTTGTGGTTTTTTCTTACACGGCAGATATATTGCTTTGATGCCCTCACTCTTGAAAACAAGTTTAGTGTGCTCACTTATCCTGTATCTCAATTGGGAGGACAAGGAGTTTCTGGGATTAATATTGGGTATGGGCCAATGGATGTGGGGCCCAGGTGGTTGGCTTATGCTTCGAATAACCCATTATTGTCAAATACTGGACGCCTAAGTCCTCAAACCTGAGTCCTTCTCCAGGTGTAAGTCCTTCAACCTCACCTGGCAGTGGAAGTTTGATGGCCCGTTATGCCATGGAATCCAGCAAGCAGCTGGCTAGTGGTCTAATTAATCTTGGAGATATGAGCTACCGAACTTTGTCAAAGTATTGTCATGAGCTTCTTCCTGATGGTTCCACCTCTCCCATTTCATTCAACTCCAGTAGGAAAGCTGGTAGGGCTGTGGCTCATTCAACTGAGAATGCTAATGCTGGAATGGTAATACCTCTGTATTTGATACTTCAGAAACCATTCATGCATCTTTTCAGGGTTGTGTTAATATACAAGTGTTTGGACAACACTAATAGTACCAAAGGAGGACCTGATGCTTCAACTAATGGTTAGAGTTATTGAAGTAATAGTTATTTTTGACATTTTTATGTGCAGGTTGTGATTAAAGATTTTGTATCCCGAGCCATTGTTTCACAATTTAGGGCCCACACAAGTCCCATATCTGCACTATGTTTTGATCCAAGCGGGACTCTTTTGGTCACAGCATCAGTACATGGGAACAATATTAACATTTTCCGGATTCTTCCGTCCTCACAATGTGATTCAAGCAGCCAAAACTTCAATTGGAATTCTGCGCATGTGCATCTTTACAAACTCCATCGTGGCATGACATCTGCTGTATGTTTTCTTCTCTCTTTCTCATTCTTGTTTTGTTTTCATTTGATTTAGAGGTGGCAGTTTTGGCCCATTAACTTATGAACTAGTCGATCTGAGTTGTGTTTTATCTCAAAAGGGTCAAATAGAAAAAAATATGGCTAAAAGAGGAATGAATCATATGGGTTGAGAAGGCATGAAAAATGCCTCTTAATGTTTCATTCAAAGATTATGCATTTGTTGTATTATTTTGTTTTTCTTATAATAATTAAAACATTAGTTCGTTGTTAAAGAAAATTTAAAACATGGACAAGAAGTGCTTGCAGGCAACCTGGCCTAGTCTGTTTCGACCTGTAAAAATGACCCATTTCTACCAGTCTTGCCACCTATCTTGCTCCCTCTAGTTTGATTGTTTGGTGTATTTACTTATAGTTACTTTAACAGGTGATACAAGACATTTGTTTTAGTCAATATAGTGAATGGATAGCTGTAACTTCATCTAGGGGCACATGCCATATTTTTCTGTTATCTCCTTTTGGTGGTGAGACTGGTATTCAGTTACAAAACTCGAAAGGCAATGGACGAGCACTTTCAGCTTTTGTATCAGTACCATGGTGGTCTACTTCATCTTTCACTAATGATCAAACGTTGTCACCACCACCACCACCAGCAACAATCACTCTATCTGTGGTTAGCAGAATAAAAAACGTTAATTTTGGGTGGATTAATTCGGTAGGAAATGCTGCATCTGGAAAGACGTCAGTGCCACCTGGCGTCATTGCCGCAACTTTTCACAGTTCTATACGTCGAAATATTGTACCTGCTGTCTCAAATGTGGAAACTTTAGAGCACCTGCTGGTGTATAGTCCATCTGGCTATGTAATTCAATATGAGTTGTTGCCTTCTATAGGGAGAGAGCAAGTTGAATCTTCTTTAAAGGTTGGGACTGCTTCACAGGTGCAGGCCCAAGATGAAGACTTGCGGGTGAAAGTTGAACCTATTCAGTGGTGGGATGTTTGCCGAAGAACAGATTGGCCAGAAAAAGAGGAGTTTATAGGTGGGGTTGCTCACAGCTCAGTAGAAACTGTTATGACTGATGATGAAGATAGTAAACACCATGAACGATCCCGTTGGTATCTTTCTCATGCTGAGGTGCAAATGAAGTCTGGAAGAGTTCCAGTTTGGCAAAAGTCCAAGGTACTTACTAATCTGTGTTGTTCTATATACTTTGTTGACGTTTTGAACAAACATGTTTATTGTTTTATTCTGTTGTGTAGATATACTTCTACGTGATGGCTCCAAAGTTATGCCAAGAGCTGAATGATGCTGGAGAGGTTGATATTGAAACAATCCCAGTGAATGAAGTTGAAGTTAGGCAGAAAGATTTGCTGCCTGTTTTTGACAGCTCTCCTGCAGTTCATCCTGGTTGGACTGACGGCCGGTAGTCTCATTGACCTTTCTCCAATTTATTATATTTATTCTCTTGAAACCTGGTTAAATTGTTTCTTCATATATTTTTTTCATGCTTCATATTGGTAGCCTTAGAAGCTTAGATGCATACATATTATTTGACATCTCATTTATACTTATAGGTGTTTTGAGCAAAAATGTGGTTTTATTAACTGGGCAAAGGGGATACTTGCTCTTGAGATGAACATTTTTAAATCAATCTCCTCCTTTACTATTGGTTTATGTGTAGTTTTATGAGATAATAAAAGTACAATGCTAGATACAAGGGGAAACAAGGTATCACTTCGGTTGATGCTTGTCTATTCACAATTTTACTATGCTCATGCATACTCTAAATGTTTAAAGACTTGTTTTTGTATGCAACGTCTGAAGCTAAATGCATCTGGACATATATTCTGTTTTTGCGATAAAGCTAAATATATGTTGAAATGATAACGATCATAAAAAAATTTAGGCTGAGGCTAGAAATTAGTTGCTTGCCTTGCTTTATAATTATTCGGTGAACCTGGTTTCATGCTGAATGCCATTTTCATTTGGTCACATGTAATATGTGACCAACTTGCCAACTTAACTAGGAACACTACGTCACAGGGCTTTTTGCATTGGTAGCTCATTTTCTTATTCATTGGCTCTTAATTAATAATATATATATATATATATTATTAATTAAGAGCCAATGAATAAGGAAAAAGATTTTAGATTAAGAGTGGCATCGTGGAATGTAGGAACCCTAACTAGTAAGTTACTAGAGTTAATTGATGTGCTAAGGAAACGTAGGGTCCAGATAGCGTGTCTCGAGGAGACTAGATGGCGGGGTGAGAGAGCAACAGAGTGCAATAGTTATAAACTATGGTGTTCAGGGTCTGACGGAACGAAAAATGAAGTAGGGTTTCTAGTTGCTAAGGAACTCCAAGATAATGTAGTGGAGGTAAGAAGATACGATGATAGAATTATGCTGTTAAGAATAGTAATAGGGGATGAAGTAGTGGCAGTAGTTAGTGCGTATGCTCTACATGTTGGATTAGGAGAAACAGAAAGAAAAAAGTTCTGGGAGAGTTTAGATCACGTTATGGGTGACATACCTAGAGACGAAAAAATATGCACAGGAGGAGATTTTAATGGGCATATCGGTAAGGATAATGACCATTTCCAGTTGGTGCATGGAGGCTTCGGGTATGGCCTTAGGAATAAAGGCGGTAAGGAGCTTCTTGACTTTGCAGTAGCGCATGACTTAGGAATCATAAATTCGTTTTTTAAGAAAAGAGAATCGCATCTAATCACGTTTAGCAGCGGCGGGAGACACACGCAGATAGACTATTTGTTGACGAGGAGAGAAGATCGTAGCTCGTGGAAGGACTGTAAGACAATCCCAGGAGAGACAGTTGTGACACAACATCATATGTTAGTGGCGGATATACGCGTGAAAAGACCAATTGTCCAACAAAACAAGAGAATTAGACATACGATCAAATGGAGCTAGCTCAAGGACGAAAACATTACCATTTTTAGAGATAAGGTCATACCAATGACCCATCTTGGACCACAGGAAGACGCAAACCAAAAGTGGGAGGCCATGGCAAATACGCTCATCCAAGCAGCTAAAGAAACGCTTGGAGTTACAACAAAGAGGACAGTCGACCATAAGGAATCTTAGTGGTGGAACGAAAATGTACAGGAGAAGATACGAATTAAACAACAAAGTTTCAGGGAGCTTATACGCTGTAACAATGAGGAAGAACGCCCAGAGCTAAAAGATAAATACAAGGAGGCTAAGAGAGAGGCGAAGAAATCGGTGTCAGAGGCAAAGAACGCGGCGTATGAGATGATGTATAAACGACTAGAGACGAAAGAAGGAGAGCATGACATGTTTAAGTTAGCCAAGGCAAGAGATAGCAGAGGACAAGACCTGAGAATTGTGAAGTTTATAAAGGCTGTGGATGGAAAAGTTTTGGTGAACGACAAGGACATCAAGGGGAGATGGAAAACTTACTTCGATAACCTTTACAACATAAAGAACACAAATCAACAAGCTGAGATAGATAATACAACCCAAACAACAAAACAAAACAATTGCTATTGTAGAAGCATCACAGTAGACGAAGTTACGAGAGCTATGAAGAAAATGGGAAGGGCTAAAGCGGTGGGGCCAGACAACATACCGATTGAAGTGTGGAAATGCCTGGGAGATGAGGGGCTCAAATGGCTAACAGATTTATTCAACACTATCTTTACGACAGGGAAGATGCCGGACCAGTAGAGAACCAGTGTTATAGTCCCTATATATAAGAAAAAAGGAGATGTACAAAGTTGCGAAAATTTTAGGGGAATAAAGCTATTGAGTCACACGATGAAATTATGGGAAAAAGTTATTGACACGAGAATTAGACGAGAAACTCAGATAGCGTCAAACCAATTTGGATTTATGCCAGGACGCTCTACGACAGAAGCAATACACGCCATAAGGAGGATAATGGAGAAATACAGAGAAAAGAAAAGGGACCTCCATATGGTATTCATCGACCTAGAAAAGGCCTATGACAGCATTCCGCGTCAACTAATTTGGGAAACTCTACGACTTAGAAGGGTACCAGAGAGGTATATCAAAATAATCAAGGATATGTATGATGGGGCAAAAACGTGTGTGCGAGCCCCGATCGGAGACACAGACTCATTCACGGTGGAAGTGGGACTCCACCAAGGATCGGCACTGAGCCCATTTCTCTTCACAGTAGTGTTGGATGAGATGACCAAGTCTATACAGCAGCCAGTTCCGTGGTGCATGCTCTTTGCGGATGATATTGTCTTAATATCAGAATCTAAAAGGGTGCTTAACGACAAGCTAGAACAGTGGAGAGCAGCACTAGAGCGCAAAGGTTTAAGGATAAGTCGCTCAAAGACAGAATACATGCATTGTAACTTTAGTGGCGAGGCGGAAGAGGACACCCAAATCAGTATTCTGGGGATGGCGGTCCCACAAACGTCTAGGTTCAAATACCTGGGACGGAGAGATACACAGCGATGTAGCGCACCGTGTTCAAGCAGGATGGTGCAAGTGGAGAGCAGCATCAGGGATCCTATGTGATAAGAGGTTTCAGCAAAACTAAAGGGAAAGCTATATCGAGTGGCAGTACGCCCAGCTATGTTATATGGAACAGACTGCTGGGCCATAAAGAAATCGCACGAGAAACAAATAGAGGTAGCGGAATTGCGAATGCTGAGGTGGATGGGCGGTCACACAAGGCTTGATCGGATAAGAAACGAAGTGTTTTGACAGAAGCTAGAAGTGGCCTGTATCGCAGATAAAATACGAGAGGGAAGATTAAGATGGTTTGGGCATGTCAAGAGGAGACCAATGGCGGCACCAGTTAGAGCAGTAGAGAACATCATCTTAGAGGGTAGGAGTAGAGGAAGACCTAGATTGACTTGGGATGAGATAATTAGGCGAGATATGATACACTTGCACCTCTCTGAGCACATGATCGAGGATAGGACTGAGTGGAGGCGTAGAATTAAAATTAAGGACTTCTAGTTCGACCTATAGGCAGGAAGGGTATTTGAAGTCTGGTTGCGGGGCCTGATGTAAAAGTAGCCCATATCTGCCCTTTAACGGTGATTCTACATGCACCTAGGATATATGTATGCTATGTGTTGTATGATTTATTGTGTACTGTAGGCTATGTGTTGTAATGATCTATTGTATGAGGTCTTGTTATCGATATGGCTTTTGTATACTGTATGCTATGTGTTGTATGATTTATTCTATGTTGTCTTGCTATCAGTATGGCTTTTGCTATCGAGTCGGGGGTCTCTTTGGAAGCGGTCTCTCTACCTAACAAGATAGAGGAAAGACTCGCCTACACCTACCCTCCCCAGACCCTGCTCTTGAGTGGGATATACTGGGTTTGTTTGTTTGTTTATATATATATATATATATATATATATATATATATATATATATATATATATATATATATATATATATATATATATATATATATATGTGCATTGGTAGCTCTTTTTCTTATACATTGGCTCTTAATATTTTGTTTTTTACTGAGTCTTTAATGTGGCATGTATTTCGTTGAAGAGTATTTACGGCTGATAGATATTCTGCTTCATCTACCACCATTGGTACCAGTGATGAAAAGTTCCCTCAAAATTCTGCAGTCTCACATGGTATTGCAGTTATTCTCTGGTTATGCAAGTAATTTGATTTTTAGAGGGGCAGGATGGGTTGGGTAATGGGTCAAGTACTCAGGTCAAAATGTATAATTGTCTAGTATGTGGTAGAACAGATTTGGTTGGGTACCCACAAACAGTTTTTTTATTTATATTTCTAAAAAGAGTCATAAATTATTAATTTATTTAAGTATTTTAACCATAACTATATTGTTCAATAATAATCTGTGTGTTATATAGTATGCATTAAAAATACACTTTGGGTGAGTGCAATTTTCTTTTTAGCTAAACTTTTTTATTTGCCCCGTCTGATGAAAAGTATGACCCAAATCTGCCAATTACTCTATTGTTTTGGACGTAGTTCTCATCTAACAGTCTTTTTCCATCAGGGCCGTCACCGGAATCTGCAGACTTGCAAAATATAGTAAAGATGGAATCGCATATATCTTATCCTATTCTTGCTTCAACTGTAAATAATAATGACAGCTTGAATAGGCCAAGTTCTTTTACTGGTTTCAATGAGATGTTATCTTCTGATCTTGATGACATCATGAATTCACCATCTCCTGTTGACGGTTCAATTGCTACTGGTGCCAGCATTGATAGATCAGGGGTTGAGTCATCAGAAAGCATTGTGACTAGCGACTCCTCAAATGCAGGATCTAACCGTTCTGACTTGAGTATGAATATTGTTGATGAAGCAGATCCGGTAGAGTATGGACATGACTTTGATCAACCGTCTACTAAGGAAGAAAGTAGTAAAGTTAAAGAAATGGAGGATGTTGATGGCAACAATCAGAGTAGCAATTTGGAGGAATATGGTGAGAGCGATGATATGCTTGGAGGGGTGTTCGCCATTGAAGAATGTGAGTGTTTCTGTAGCTAATGCGATCATTTTCAGTTAATTGATATAAAGATTGTGTGATGTAATTGCAGGTTGATGGTGATGTGAAAGATGAAGTAACAATTGTTGGTAGTATCTACTATCCATCTGTGTTCTGATTGATTGATGATGTATAGTGGCACCATTTGTGTAAGTAACATTACTTGTTCAAAGTTAAGAAGAAACATAGACATTCTTTTATGTGATTACTTGTTCAATGACCATCAAGTTCACCATAAAATAATAACTAAAAACGCCTTGCACTTTATGTTTAAATATACTAACATTCCTATAATTTTAACCGCGAGCTTTTTTTCAACATTAAATACTTCCAACCTAGGAACCCAAGTTGAGCACAATAAGGGATTTTGTATGGTGCTTCACATGTTATTTTTCAAGTGTGCTTCACATGCTATTTTCCCTTTGTGATTCAGTGACTATTTGGTAACTACTATCAATGTTTTTGGGTGTTTGCCTAGGGGCAAAGTTTCTTAGGGGTGATATAGTTGTTTGATAAAAGAGAAAAAATATTACTATTGATCTGTATATTTGTTGATAAAAGAAAAAAAAATATTACTATTTATATGTATATTTGAGGAAATGTTGTTCATCACTTATAAATTTTTTAAATATTTTTAGAAAGTGATTATGAGTGAATAAGAGAGAAAATGTAATAATAAATGTATAAAAAATATTATTTAATTGAAAATAAGAGAGAAAAACTAAGAAGTTTTAATGTAATTACAAGAATATAGTTCTAACGTATTTACTTTGTAAACTCTTTTATACTAATATTTGTTTGTTTACTTTTCAAAAAATAGTACCACTTTAAAAAATTAATCACTTAAACAAAAATCTTTATAGTAAGTTAGTGTGTGATTTACACATGTGAGAATCATTATTGTCAATGACAAACAAGTGAGAATCATTGTTCTAAATAATAATTACAATTTATGGTTTCCATGTAAAATATGTGAAGATCTCGTTCTTCAATGACAAGATCCTTTCTGTAAAGATCATAGTATTAAAAGAATCATATACGAGGTACTAATAAATATTTGATTTACCTTTACTAAAAGTCTCAAGTTAGAATCTTGTTTCCGTTGGTTTTCTACCATAACTTTTTGAAGGCCACTTGCCCATTGCAAACTCAATTTATATGATTTGTTTATTAGTAGGATATTATGGGTCCTAGTAATAGGTTCTCATACTTAAAGAAAAAGTTCTCAAGTTTCTTTCTAGGAAGATCGGTCTTCAAGACTATATTTACTTGTAAATCATGATGATCGTTAATGTATCACACTATGTAAAATGAGCTTTAGTAACCAGTTTTGGTAACCGGTGTATTGCACTAGTTAAATAAATTAAAGAGTAAATTTCTGTTTTGGTCCCTGAGGTTTTGGGGAATTTACTAGTTCAGTTCAAAAAGGAATCTTTGATCAAATCGTGCCCTATGGTTTATGTTTTATAACGAATTTGGTCCCTAACCCTAACGCCGTTCATAAAATCTGTTAAGTACATGCACGTGCCCCTCACGTGAGGGGCTTTTTCGTCTTTTCCAACCCTCTATGCATTTTAAAACCCCCAAATCGTACGTACGTTGATTTCATCTTCTTTTCCCTCCTGTGTTCGTTGTTGTTCACCATCACCACCATGGTGATCTGTAAATGTGGTGCGCCTACTACGATTCGCACCTCTTGGACGTCTGCAAACCCTGGTCGAAGGTTTCACTGTTGTTCACACAAGGTAATTTATCTGTTTTTAATTTTTTTTGTCTTGCCCTAACTCCCTTTCTGCAATTGCAGGTATGTGGTTTTGTAGCCTGGGCTGATCCTCCTGTGTGTGATAGTTGTAATGTTATTGTACCGGGGTTACTTAGAAAAATCAACCACAAGGCTGCTGAAAATCGAAGGCTTAAGTTAGTGGTTTTCATAAGTTGGATGTTGTTTTTTATGTATTTCTTTTCCAATTGACCTTAATTGGTGTAAAGGTCAAGCTTTTGGTTGAATGATAACTATGTATTGTTACTTTTGTTGGTGTAATGGAAATGTATTTGACTTTTGGTTGAATGATAACTATGTATTGTTCTTTTCCATTGTATGTTACTTTGTTTGTTGAATTAGTAATATATTTATGTACTGTTAACATAGAAGTGCTTGTAATGATCATTTACAAATTATAGAATATAAAGTGAAATAAGTAGAGTACTGCTAATATTAATCCCAAAAGTAATGGTTCTAATGACCAGTTACAAACATTCCAACCACACATTGTTCAATACCAACAACTAAAAACATCCTTAAACACTGGACCCTACACTTCTACAAACCAAATAACCAAGGCAAACACACACTACACTTTTGATTAAACACTGGACCCTGCATCTTGTGTTGTTGTTGAAGCAGTTTTCAATTTGCAACCCCTTTTGTTGTGACCCTTTTGATTACATAGTGTACAAGTAACAGGCTTACCCTTCTTGGTCATTTTCCCACCAGCACTTATTGTTTGTGACAACTCTTCAATTGATTTTTTTCTAGCTTTCTTGGGCCTTCCTATTTGGATGTGATGTTTGGGTGGTAACAATGAAGTAGGGCAAGCTGATGGAGTCCACATTTCTTTGCCATTGATTGGGTCAATGGTGTTCTCATAAACTTTCTTCCATGTGCTCAGCCAATATACCTCATCTACCCAAGACTCAGGTATTCCAACTTCTATCCCATTCACTCTCATATCCCAGTTAACAGCTACAGCATGCTTGCAAGGCATGCCTGTTAGTTCCCATTTTCTGCAAGAGCAAGTCTTGGCACTCACATCCATAACACACTGATCATTCCAAGGTCCACTCACTTGATATTTGCTTTGCCCATTCCACATTACATTATACTGTGATGCTTCTGTTTTAATTTGGTTGAATGTCTTTGTTGCTGTGGGTGTCAATGGACCATCATACCTAGCAATCAACCTGTTCACCACCCCAATTCTTCTCATCAGATACTCTCTTATGTACTCCAAGCAAGTAATGATGAGTTTGTCTCTGCCTCCTATGAGCTGTTTGTTAAAAACCTCACACAAATTATTGAGTAGAACATCACACTTAGACCTCCCTGTCATTGAAACCAGTCATTAATCACTTGTACAAATAGTAGGAATTCAGTTCTTATAATAACATTAAACTTACCACTAAAATAGGATCTTGCCCAATGAATTGGTGGTATTTCTTGTAGCCATTTGTGTAATGATTGATCTTGGTTTCTGATATCATCCATGTGTTTGTTAAACTGTGGAATGGTTGTTGCACTTGCTGTTTTCCATAGCATTTCTTTGAATAAGTTGCCTCTCCATTTTGTTTTCATATTCTCATATATATGCCTAAGGCAATACCTATGCTCAGCACAAGGATACACCTTCTTGATAGCAGGTATGATGCCCTACAAAATAACAATAGCATTAAATTTCAAGTACCATAATTGAAATAAAAATAAGCTTTTAGTACCTTTTGTCTATCACTCAAGAATGTGAAATTTGATTGCCTGCAAAGATCTAGGTCAGCACCAAGCAACTCTAAGAACCAAGTCCATGAACTGCATGATTCTGCTTCAACTATTGCAAAAGCTACTGGATAGATCCCATTGTTAGCATCAACACCCACTTCTGTTAGAATTTGACCAGGGAAAGGCCCTTTCATGAAACAACCATCTAAACCTAACACCTCCCCCCCCCACATTGCTTAAAGCCTGCTTTAAGTGATGCATAACAAATGTATATTCTTTTAAATTGCCTACTTTCACTGGTAGGATTGAATTCCCTTTCAACTTCAATCTTAATTGTTTTCCCTGGATTGGATCTTAGCAGTTCATCACAGTAATCCCTTAAAAGTAAATATTGTTTTGTGAAGTCCCCTTGAACCTTCTCTGTAGCCATTACTTTTGCCCTAAAAACCTTCTGCAAGCTGATATGCACTTGATATTTCTTTTGGACCAGATCTTGAAGAACTTTGATGGGTATTCCCGGGTTTGATTCAACTGTGGACTCTATCTCTTTAGCAAATGTACTCACAGTGTACAACTTCACTTCTCTGGTTTATAAACATTTGTGATTCTCATTAAATGTCTTAACTACCCAAGCATCTACTACATTTTTTCTAGAAATGTGTAATGTCCAAGGACAATTCTGTCTTTCTATACCTTTACCTTTTTCAATTATTGAGGCACTAGCTGTTGACTGACTTGAAGTTTGGGTCCCACTTTCTTGTGTTGTGTTACAATTTTGACCTCCAATAAAAATAGGATTTACACATGTACATATCACCCTAAACCTCAACTTATCATTTTTTATGATAGATAGTTGCCTCCTAGTGACTACAACATGGTTTTTCACCAAAGTTTTTATATCCTCTTTATTTTTGAAACACTGACCCACATAAAATGGAACTGCATCTACATTCTTGGATTTCTTCTTTCTCTTTCTAAACTTATTCACAGCAGTAATCAACAAATCTTCCTCATCTGTTCCACTATCAAAGTCATCTAGGTCAAATTCCTCATCCTCATCATCTTCCCCCTCATCAACATCATTCAATCCCTCATCAAAATTTGCTTTAAATGACCCCATGTCAACATCTACATGTTCAACCATGTTATCTGTGTCATGCAAATCTCCATCATCTGGTTCAGCTTCATCATGCCATGCATCATCATCATTTGGTTCAGCTTCATCATTTGGTTCAGCTTCATCATTTGGTTCAGCTTCAACATCATTCAATCTCTCATCACTTTGTTCCATTCCATAGTTGAAATCCATAAAAAATTGTTCATTTGGACCCTCACCCTGCTCTGTAGTTGCTTCAACATCATTCAATCCCTCATCACTTTGACCCTCACCCTGCTCTGTAGTTGTTTCACCTTCACCCTACTCATTCATAATTGGACCCTCACCCTGCTCTGTAGTTGTTTCACCTTCACCCTGCTCATTCATAATTGGACCCTCACCCTGCTCAACCTGATTTTGACCCTCACCCTGCTCATTCATATTTGGACCCTCACTTAATCCCCCATCTTATACATTCACATTTGAACACACATTCTGCTCATTCACAATTGAACCCTCATTCAAAGTTGCAGGATCGGATTTCGGGTGGTCTTTCTCTCAACTCACTTTGAATCAACACTCGGCAAGCAGTCTATGAAGAGTTGATCACAATATAACAAGTAACAAGCAATAAGAAAACTTAACAGCAGATAAATTTTCAAGGTACTTTTATATATTGCTTCTCAACTCAAAGGATTACAAGACACTTGGACTCAAAATCACTTACATAAAGAGTTACAGGGAGAAGATATATATAATACTACCTACAGCCGGATATACTTTGATACCAGCTGGACACCTCTAACCTTACATCTATACTACAAGACTCTAGGTGAGGTCTTTCAGACATTTTGTCTGAAAGTTGGTAGTCAGGACATGTCCCTGACTTACCTTTTGTCACCAACTAAAGTTGGTAACATGTACTAACATAAAAAGGTGAACAGTAGAATAAAGTATGGTCAACAACATGGCTCTTTAGGAAGATGCCATGCTGTATCAGAGGTCTGCAGCGGACTGTCAGGGACCATACTTTTATCTGCTGGACATAGCAATGTCTTCCGAAGGATAAAGTGCTTCGGAAGAATAACTTCTTCCGAAGGCACTTATACTTCGGAAGACTGCTTCTTCCGAGGCTTGGAGTCTTCTTTGTCTTCGGAAGCAGACTTTGTCTTCGGAAGCTCTTTCATCAGACTTTGTCTTCGGAAGCTCTTTCAGACTTTGTCTTCGGAAGCTCTTTCATCAGACTTTGTCTTCGGAAGCTCTTTCAGACTTTGTCTTCGGAAGCTCTTTCATCAGACTTTGTCTTCGGAAGCTCTTTCAGACTTTGTCTTCGGAAGATGTCTTCAGCTGTTGTTCCTTAGACTCTCGGAAGATCTCTTGCTTAGCTTCGGAAGCCTTTGAATGTAGTACCAAAAGATGACTATGAAGTGAATTTGGTTGCACCAGCCTTATCATGATCCAACAAACTCCCCCTAGGCTGATGCTACCAAAACTTCACTTCTCTCTTCTTCTCAAAGCTCTCAGCACCAAGGAAAGCAGGTGTTTATCAGTGTCTTCATTCTTTCCTGCTGTGATGCTGAGAATCTTGTACAAATCTTTGGTGGACAGAACCTCTACTCTGTCACCTTGGATTATGTGTACCCTCTGTTGTGGCCCTCTGAAAAGAGTTAGTTGATGGGAAGTATAGTCATATTCCCATCGAACTATTGGTTCCAATTCAGGACCTTCCACCATCTGTAGAAAGGCTGTGCCTTTGGTGGTTGATCTTTCCTTGTCTTCCACTCTTTTCAGCTTCAACTCTTCTTCAATCTTGGCTCTTCTATTTCGTTCAGCCAAGTGGAGACCGCTGATGTGGTTTCTGATGTGTGCAGCAGTCTCAGAGTTGGAGGGATTGGAGAATGGCTTCTCTGCAAGCTCAGCAAGATCAAATCTGCTGAGATGCAGTAGAGAAGTGGCATTGAGCCTGTTGGTTTCACCATTCTCCCTTTCCACAACAAAGTTGTAAGAAGGTTCATCGAACCTCCACTGGATTATTGCATTTCTAGGTCCAGGAGATTGACCAAAAATCCTGTCCTCTTTCCTGGTATCCAGCAGAGTCACCAGTCTTCTTCTTAGTCTCTTCTCCTCAGCATTGAGGGTATCGGAGTTGAGACCAAGAAGTCTTGCAGCCTGGCCCAAGGTTTCTCTAGGCAATTCAAGAAATTGGCCTAGGGTGAGGGAGCTTGAAGAATTATCAACATAGGTGATGTTGATATGCTCTCCCTCACAGGAGATACTGCTCAAGGTAGTGCAATTGATGAGCCTTCTCTTGAACTCCTTAATCTCTTCAAAGGAGAGATGTTTAGGAGGCTGAGGGGATGATCTTGGTTGTTGTTGGGTAGGCTTAGGTTTAGTGGTTTCGGAGTAAAAGGTCAGTGAAAGAGAGGGTGGTTAATCCTACTGACCCGGGACCTTGATCAATGTCTACAGGCATTGAGCCTATGGTGGGGCTGTCCCTAGAAAGCTGCACAGGGGAGTGTAGAGACTCACCCTGTGGGCTAAAGGCTTGGGGTTCGGGCTCAGGGGTTTGAGACTGAGGAGGCTCAAAACCCACATTGAGGTCAAATGTGAAGGATGGTGTGACCTCGGACTGAGTGGGAGCCCATGATTCCACTCTAGTCCTTTCGGTGTGAACAGGAGGAGCTTGTTCAATCAGAGTAGATTGAACAAGGGTTCGTTTGGGGCGTCTCTGATATGTGGCTTTGATGGGTAAAGAAGGTTTTGGTATTGTGGTGGATGTTGCTGGTGTGGGTTCATCACCTGTGGGGAAAACAGGGATGTCACCAGGAGCTATGCGCTCAGTCATCTCTGGAGGTAATGGAGTATACCGTCCAGTGAAGTTGGTGGACATCTTCTTCAGTGTCTTGAAGATGGTAGGCCTCATGTGTGGAACAGGAAGAGCAGCTGCGCAGACAAGCTTGCTTGGTTCCATCTCACAGTTGATTATATGTTGAAGAAATCGGGGATACATGAAGAATGTATCCCTGCTGAGATTGGCGATTAGATTGTTCAAAACGAATCGTGAGTAGTTGAATCTGAGGCCTCTCACCAACCCATGAACTAGGCATCCTAGTTCATATGGGATTTGATCCCAACCCCCTGATTTGTTGGAGAGACAGTGCAAAACAATGTGCAGCAGGAACTTCTAATGGTAAGAGAAGTTGAACTTGTATACTGTAGACCTGCTGACATCGCCTCCATATCCCATGAGGATATAGGTGCCTTCCAAGTCTTCCTTGGGGAACTCAGTAGGAGCCCCATCATCGTGAAGCTCGAGATGCTCCCTGATGATCTGTTCATTGATGACCAACTCTTGGCCACAAACTCTGGTTCTCAGGACTCGAACCCCGTTCAGCACTGTAGTTTCTCCGTTGCTCCAAAATTCTGACATATGGTTGGAGTATACGGTTGGGTTAACTGTGAGTGCAGTGAGGTAGGTGGATTCGGTGAGAAAGGTGATGATTTGGGTGAAGTCGGCATCCCTTGACGAGTCAAGTAATGCGACTTGATTGTGCTGAGGGTTTAGCGCCATTGGAGAAAAGGTAAGCTTGAAATTTTGAGTGAGATTGAGGGTTTTACAGTGAAGGGAACAGTTAGGGCTGTAAAGTGGTAAAAGAAGATGAAATTGATAAGTCAAGATTATTTAAAAAGGGTGAATGGTGGTAATAGGGTTACTGTTTTGGGGTTACTGTGGATGGTATGGTGGTTTACGGCAGAGAAATGATGATGGCGGCAAGGATAATTTTAAATAATCTGACATTATCAACAAAATCTTTACTTTTTACAGAGTGGGGCCCAAAAGATATCCGTTACATATGAAAACCTTTACTTCCGAGGGTAAAACATTTCCGAAGATAACTTTCTTCCGAGGGCAATTTCTCTTCCGAAGCATGATAGTGCTTCCGAAGGTAACATTGTTCTTTGAAGGCACTTTATCTTCCGAAGCAAGGCATTGCTTCCAAAGGTAAAGCTGTCTTTCCGAATGGAGAGTTGTATAAGTGTCGGAAGTAGATCTGATATAAAATCAATCGCTTCTTCCGAGACCAAAAACTCTTCCGAGAAGAAAATTTCCATTGAGGAATTTAGCTTCGGAAGATATTCAAGAATATCTTCCGAGAGTTAGTTCCTCTTCGGAAGGAATTTACACTTGGAATGGTTTAAAGATCTTTGTAACAGGGCTTAAATTGTATTGACACAAGACATTACTCATTTAAAAAGGTCTTCAAAAGAGGTAGTTATTCAATGTTTATCATCCCAATTGCTGATATGAGATACTTAAATCTTTGTTCATCAAATGCCTTTGTAAACAAATCAGCATATTGTTCATTTGAGTCAACTTTGATTAACTTTATCAGTTGTTTTTCATGAATATCTCTAATGAAATGATACCTGATATCAATGTGTTTTGTCTTGGAGTGCTTCACCGGATTCTCAGTAATGGAGATAGCACTGTTGTTGTCAATATGGATAGGAGTAGTCATGAAGTTGAACCCATAGTCTAACATCTGATTTTGAATCCATAGCAGTTGAGCACAGCAGCTAGCAGCAGCAATGTATTCAGCTTCAGCAGTTGATGTAGAGACACAGGATTGTTTCTTGCATTGCCATGAGATAATCCTTCCACCAAGAAATTGACATCCTCCTGATGTTGATTTCTTGTCAATGTTGCAGCCACCATAGTCACTGTCAGAGTATCCATAGAGATTGAAATCACTATTTCTTGGATACCAGAGACCTAGTTTAGGTGCTCCTTTGAGGTATCTGAGGATTCTCTTTGCAGCAGCTAGGTGAGACACCTTTGGAGCAGCCTGATATCTTGCACAAATGCATGTGGCAAACATGATATCTGGTCTACTTGCAGTGAGATACATCAGAGAACCAATAATTGCTCTATACTGATGTTGATCAGTATCCTCCCCCTCAAGGTCAGGGCAAAGATTATGGTTTCTGGGTATGGGTGTCTTGGCTGGTTTACAGTTCTTCATTTCAAATCTTTCTAAGATGTCTGAGACATACTTAGATTGACTTATGAAGAAACCTTCCTTCATCTGTTTCACCTGGATTCCTAGGAAAAAGTCCATTTTTCCCATGGAACTCATCTCAAACTTCTGCTTCATAATGCTTTCAAAGTCTTTGCACATTTGGTCGTTTGAAGAACCAAATATGATGTCATCAACGTAGACTTGTACAAGCAAAATGTCTTCTCCACTCTTTCTGATGAAAAGAGTCTTGTCAATGGTACCTCTAGTGTATCCATTCTTCAGGAGAAACTGAGACAAGGTCTCATACCACAGCCTAGGTGCTTAGTGCAGCCCATATAGAGCTTTATCCAACTTGCACACATAGTTGGGGTGCTGTGGGTCTTCAAATCCTGGAGGTTGACACACATAGATTTCCCTATCTATATCCCCATATAGAAAAGCACACTTGACATCAAGTTGGTAGACTGTGAAGTTCTTGGATGCAGCATAAGCAAGGAAGATCCTAACTGCCTTAAGTCTTGCAACAGGTGCAAAGACATCAGTATAATCAATTCCTTCCTCCTGGGTGTATCCTTGAACTACTAGCCTTGCCTTGTTCTTGATAATCAAGCCTCTATCATCTTTCTTGTTCCTGAATACCCATTTAGTGCCTATGGGTACTTGACCAGATGGTAGTGGGCATAGATTCCAGACCTTTTGTCTTTTGAATTGAAGCAGCTCCTCCTGCATCGATTCAACCCAACTACTATCCTTTAAGGCATCTTCTACCTTCTTTGGTTCCATCTGAGACAGGAAGCATGAGTACAAGCAGACATTCCCATGATGAGTTTGTCCTCTTGTTCTCACACCCTCAGAGACATTTCCTATGATGTTCTCAGTTGGATGAGTGTTGTGAATCCTAAGACGAGGAATCACTTCCAATTGCAGAGATAAGTCTAGGTTAGACATATTCTGATCAGGAATTGGATCACTCTGTCCAACTGCTGTTTCAGAGTCATTCAATGAGGACTGATTGAATGATTGAGAAACATCATCAATGGTTGGTTGTGAAGTAGTATTAACAGTTGCCTGTTCCTTCAGAATACCACTTCCTTCAACCTGGTGTTGTAGTGGATCACCTGAGGAACTTTGAGGTTGATCAAGTGATTCACTTGTTGAAGCTTCACTATTTCTGGAGATAGTTACACTGTCAGATCTGTGAATAGTTGAAGCTTGTTGCCCTTCAGCTCTTGGAGAATTTGGAATAGGTCTGGGAAGCTCATATAGTTGACCTGCATCAGCATCAGCATCCATAACACACTGATCATATAGTTGACCTGCATCAGCTACAGCATGCTTGCAAGGCATGCCTGTTAGTTCCCATTTTCTGCAAGAGCAAGTCTTGGCACTCACATCCATAACACACTGATCATTCCAAGGTCCACTCACTTGATATTTGCTTTGCCCATTCCACATTACATTATACTGTGATGCTTCTGTTTTAATTTGGTTGAATGTCTTTGTTGCTGTGGGTGTCAATGGACCATCATACCTAGCAATCAACCTGTTCACCACCCCAATTCTTCTCATCAGATACTCTCTTATGTACTCCAAGCAAGTAATGATGGGTTTGTCTCTGCCTCCTATGAGCTGTTTGTTAAAACCTCACACAAATTATTGAGTAGAACATCACACTTAGACCTCCCTGTCATTGAAACCAGTCATTAATCACTTGTACAAATAGTAGGAATTCAGTTCTTATAATAACATTAAACTTACCACTAAAATAGGATCTTGCCCAATGAATTGGTGGTATTTCTTGTAGCCATTTGTGTAATGATTGATCTTGGTTTCTGATATCATCCATGTGTTTGTTAAACTGTGGAATGGTTGTTGCACTTGCTGTTTTCCATAGCATTTCTTTGAATAAGTTGCCTCTCCATTTTGTTTTCATATTCTCATATATATGCCTAAGGCAATACCTATGCTCAGCACAAGGATACACCTTCTTGATAGCAGGTATGATGCCCTACAAAATAACAATAGCATTAAATTTCAAGTACCATAATTGAAATAAAAATAAGCTTTTAGTACCTTTTGTCTATCACTCAAGAATGTGAAATTTGATTGCCTGCAAAGATCTAGGTCAGCACCAAGCAACTCTAAGAACCAAGTCCATGAACTGCATGATTCTGCTTCAACTATTGCAAAAGCTACTGGATAGATCCCATTGTTAGCATCAACACCCACTTCTGTTAGAATTTGACCAGGGAAAGGCCCTTTTATGAAACAACCATCTAAACCTAACACCTCCCCCCCCACATTGCTTAAAGCCTGCTTTAAGTGATGCATAACAAATGTATATTCTTTTAAATTGCCTACTTTCACTGGTAGGATTGAATTCCCTTTCAACTTCAATCTTAATTGTTTTCCCTGGATTGGATCTTAGCAGTTCATCACAGTAATCCCTTAAAAGTAAATATTGTTTTGTGAAGTCCCCTTGAACCTTCTCTGTAGCCATTACTTTTGCCCTAAAAACCTTCTGCAAGCTGATATGCACTTGATATTTCTTTTGGACCAGATCTTGAAGAACTTTGATGGGTATTCCCGGGTTTGATTCAACTGTGGACTCTATCTCTTTAGCAAATGTACTCACAGTGTACAACTTCACTTCTCTGGTTTATAAACATTTGTGATTCTCATTAAATGTCTTAACTACCCAAGCATCTACTACATTTTTTCTAGAAATATGTAATGTCCAAGGACAATTCTGTCTTTCTATACCTTTACCTTTTTCAATTATTGAGGCACTAGCTGTTGACTGACTTGAAGTTTGGGTCCCACTTTCTTGTGTTGTGTTACAATTTTGACCTCCAATAAAAATAGGATTTACACATGTACATATCACCCTAAACCTCAACTTATCATTTTTTATGATAGATAGTTGCCTCCTAGTGACTACAGCATGGTTTTTCACCAAAGTTTTTATATCCTCTTTATTTTTGAAACACTGACCCACATAAAATGGAACTGCATCTACATTCTTGGATTTCTTCTTTCTCTTTCTAAACTTATTCACAGCAGTAATCAACAAATCTTCCTCATCTGTTCCACTATCAAAGTCATCTAGGTCAAATTCCTCATCCTCATCATCTTCCCCCTCATCAACATCATTCAATCCCTCATCAAAATTTGCTTTAAATGACCCCATGTCAACATCTACATGTTCAACCATGTTATCTGTGTCATGCAAATCTTCATCATCTGGTTCAGCTTCATCATGCCATGCATCATCATCATTTGGTTCAGCTTCATCATTTGGTTCAGCTTCAACATCATTCAATCTCTCATCACTTTGTTCCATTCCATAGTTGAAATCCATAAAAAATTGTTCATTTGGACCCTCACCCTGCTCTGTAGTTGCTTCAACATCATTCAATCCCTCATCACTTTGACCCTCACCCTGCTCTGTAGTTGTTTCACCTTCACCCTACTCATTCATAATTGGACCCTCACCCTGCTCTGTAGTTGTTTCACCTTCACCCTGCTCATTCATAATTGGACCCTCACCCTGCTCAACCTGATTTTGACCCTCACCCTGCTCATTCATATTTGGACCCTCACTTAATCCCCCATCTTATACATTCACATTTGAACACACATTCTGCTCATTCACAATTGAACCCTCATTCAAAGTTGCAGGATCGGATTTCGGGTGGTCTTTCTCTCAACTCACTTTGAATCAACACTCGGCAAGCAGTCTATGAAGAGTTGATCACAATATAACAAGTAACAAGCAGTAAGAAAACTTAACAGCAGATAAATTTTCAAGGTACTTTTATATATTGCTTCTCAACTCAAAGGATTACAAGACACTTGGACTTAAAATCACTTACATAAAGAGTTACAGGGAGAAGATATATATAATACTACCTACAGCCGGATATACTTTGATACCAGCTGGACACCTCTAACCTTACATCTATACTACAAGACTCTAGGTGAGGTCTTTCAGACATTTTGTCTGAAAGTTGGTAGTCAGGACATGTCCCTGACTTACCTTTTGTCACCAACTAAAGTTGGTAACATGTACTAACATAAAAAGGTGAACAGTAGAATAAAGTATGGTCAACAACATGGCTCTTTAGGAAGATGCCATGCTGTATCAGAGGTCTGCAGCGGACTGTCAGGGACCATACTTTTATCTGCTGGACATAGCAATGTCTTCCGAAGGATAAAGTGCTTCGGAAGAATAACTTCTTCCGAAGGCACTTATACTTCGGAAGACTGCTTCTTCCGAGGCTTGGAGTCTTCTTTGTCTTCGGAAGCAGACTTTGTCTTCGGAAGCTCTTTCATCAGACTTTGTCTTCGGAAGCTCTTTCAGACTTTGTCTTCGGAAGCTCTTTCATCAGACTTTGTCTTCGGAAGCTCTTTCAGACTTTGTCTTCGGAAGCTCTTTCATCAGACTTTGTCTTCGGAAGCTCTTTCAGACTTTGTCTTCGGAAGATGTCTTCAGCTGTTGTTCCTTAGACTCTCGGAAGATCTCTTGCTCAGCTTCGGAAGCCTTTGAATGTAGTACCAAAAGATGACTATGAAGTGAATTTGGTTGCACCAGCCTTATCATGATCCAACAAACTCCCCCTAGGCTGATGCTACCAAAACTTCACTTCTCTCTTCTTCTCAAAGCTCTCAGCACCAAGGAAAGCAGGTGTTTATCAGTGTCTTCATTCTTTCCTGCTGTGATGCTGAGAATCTTGTACAAATCTTTGGTGGACAGAACCTCTACTCTGTCACCTTGGATTATGTGTACCCTCTGTTGTGGCCCTCTGAAAAGAGTTAGTTGATGGGAAGTATAGTCATATTCCCATCGAACTATTGGTTCCAATTCAGGACCTTCCACCATCTGTAGAAAGGCTGTGCCTTTGGTGGTTGATCTTTCCTTGTCTTCCACTCTTTTCAGCTTCAACTCTTCTTCAATCTTGGCTCTTCTATTTCGTTCAGCCAAGTGGAGACCGCTGATGTGGTTTCTGATGTGTGCAGCAGTCTCAGAGTTGGAGGGATTGGAGAATGGCTTCTCTGCAAGCTCCGCAAGATCAAATCTGCTGAGATGCAGTAGAGAAGTGGCATTGAGCCTGTTGGTTTCACCATTCTCCCTTTCCACAACAAAGTTGTGAGAAGGTTCATCGAACCTCCACTGGATTATTGCATTTCTAGGTCCAGGAGATTGACCAGAAATCCTGTCCTCTTTCCTGGTATCCAGCAGAGTCACCAGTCTTCTTCTTAGTCTCTTCTCCTCAGCATTGAGGGTATCGGAGTTGAGACCAAGAAGTCTTGCAGCCTGGCCCAAGGTTTCTCTAGGCAATTCAAGAAATTGGCCTAGGGTGAGGGAGCTTGAAGAATTATCAACATAGGTGATGTTGATATGCTCTCCCTCACAGGAGATACTGCTCAAGGTAGTGCAATTGATGAGCCTTGTCTTGAACTCCTTAATCTCTTCAAAGGAGATATGTTTAGGAGGCTGAGGGGATGATCTTGGTTGTTGTTGGGTAGGCTTAGGTTTAGTGGTTTTGGGTTGAGTCTTGGGTTTTAGGATAGGTAGTTTGGGTGGTTGAGGTGATGTGGTAGGTTTGGGTAGAGTTGTGGGTTGAGGGGTGAAGGTTTCATCAGTGGGTTCAGGTTTGATGGGAAAAGGGGTTGGTTCTGGTGTGGGTTGTGGCTGTGGTTGAGTGGCTGGGGTGAAAACCATTCCCTTCATCCTCCTGTACATCTCCTTCCTTTTCCCCAAACGGATGTCAGCCTTTATTTCACTGACTATCCGCTGGAGTGTCCTTTCGGACATAGGTCCCACCTGCCTACCAGAGAAGCCATGAGCCCGGAGGTAGTCCTTCATCCAGGCTTTGTCAGTTGACTTCTTGGCAGCAGTGACCTCCTTCTCTTCCTCCCTCTTCCTCTTTACCTTCAACTTCTCCCTAGCAGCCTTCTTCCTTTCCTTCTCCATTTGATCCTGCTCTTTGTTGTGGAGCAGCAGGATCATATCATCATCATGTGGAGACAGTTCAGGAAGACTGAAGCCTCTTGAGAGGAGGAACTTGATCCTAGCCTCTCTCAGCCTCAGGGCTGCCTCCCTCTGCTCTTGTTCTTCCCTCTCCAAGGCCAACCTGGCTTCCTTTTCTTGTTGTAGCCTGGTTGACCTCTCCAAAGTCACCAACTCCTCTAATGGTAGCAGGAGTATTTCCTCATTGGCAGCTCCTAGATTGATGAGCTGGTCAATGAGTGCTGTTCTTCTCCTCTGGTTGATTTCTTCCTGATTGGCTGCAGCTGCTTTAGAACTAGCAGCTAACAGCTTCTCAGTAGGAAACCGACCTTTCTTTTGGCCTTCTCAATTTTCTCCTCCTCCTGAAGCTCTTCCGCAGTCAACTTTCTTTTGCCTTTGTCTTTGATTGTGCTTGACTGCGGTGGTTCTTGGATGGAGGGTTGTGATTGAGAGAGAAGTTCAGCTGGTGCTTGGGTTGGAGGTATGTCAGAAATGTCCTCCCTGCTCACCTCAGATGCAATTTCAGCAATGACATCTGTGATGGTCAGTTCCTCGGACATCTGAAATAGGCCTTCCGCAGCTTCTATTTCGGCCTCGGAAGACTTGTCTTATTCTTCCGAGGCTTCCATGTAAGCTTCGGAAGCCTCAGCTAGAGCTTCGGAAGATGAGACTACTACAGATTCTGTCCCAACTGTTTCAGTTGCTGGGCCATCAGTCCTCATTTCCCCTTCGAAGCTAATCTCAGGTTCCATGAAGACCTTAGGTTGACCAACTTCCTTCACAGTGGTAGAAGGTGCAGTCAGTCTTTGAAGCTCCTCAGCCCCAAAGTATGCAAGTGTGGTGTCGGGGCTGGGCTGTTCTAGGGATGATCTCAATACAAACTGTGTGAACAGTCTGTAGAGATCTTGAAGCATCCTTGAGTCAATCTCCAGAAAGGATTGAGATGACTCAGGTAGTGTAATGATTTGTTGGGTGGAAATGAGTTGGGTCTGTGGTTCCATAGGTGCTTGTCTCTGAACTTTCTCCCCCTTTTTGGTAGCATCATCTTGAGAGCTAGATGAGCTAGAGGAAGAAGTCATTGAGACCTGGATTGGTACATGCCTAACAGACCTCTCCGTCTATATACACCTCAATGATCTTATACCGTTCAACATATTGCAACATAGATATGACATCTTGATCAGTTCCTAGTGCTCTAATACCAAATTCTAAGTTCATATCAGGAACCTTATAATGATAAAACATTATTTGATCTTTAGGATAACCTAACTCTTCGACCATTGCATTTACCTCGATAACATAGAATTCATCAGCATATATCATGTCCACATAGTTGATCTTACCATCCACATAAGTCGAAGTTGGTTCCGTGATGAAAACTCCCCCATGAAATATCTTCAAACTGAATAAAGTAGGGTTGTCTCCATACGTAGCGTAGGGATCAAATCGTTCACCTGTAGGTCGAAGAAACCAAAGTGTAAGCACCATTCTTGCATCAAATCGTTCGCCTTCACTGATTCTTCAACATTTACAGTCAAGCCTTCATGAAATCTCTGAGAGGATCAATGGGAGTGGAAGGGTTTTAAGTTCAAGGGGGTTTTAATGCATAGAGGGTTGGAAAAGACGAAAAAGCCCCTCACGTGAGGGGCACTTGCATGTACTTAACAGATTTTATGAACGGCGTTAGGGTTAGGGACCAAATTAGTTATAAAACATAAACCATAGGGCACGATTTGATCAAAGATTCCTTTTTGGACTGAACTAGTAAATTCCTCAAAACCTCAGGGACCAAAACAGAAATTTACTCTAAATTAAATAATAGATAGAATAAAATTGATCAATTATAAAATGATATTTTAAGACAATATATGATTAAAAATACTTATGAGTATGGACAATAAATAATTAAACAATGGCATTAACCTTTTAAACTTTTTATTTTTTATTTTTTTTTAAAAAGTAAACACTTTGTTTTAAAGTAAACTGTTGTTTAAAGAAGTATCATTTTAAAACTTTTCTTATTATAACTCCTAATCTTAATTATTTTTTGTTTATAAAAATTTTAATTTTTAAAAACACCATTTTTAAAATATTTCATATTTTTTTAAAAAATTGATGTTTTAGAAAATTTCTAATTTTATAATAAAAATTTTCTTCAGAAAAAACATTAGTGAATAGATCTTTTCTTAATTTAAAAAAGAATTGAATAATATTATTAATAATTAATGTAACTATTTAATAGGAAAGATAATCCAAAAACTTTGATGAGAAGTGTAATGTTACTATATGTCTTCTCTAGTTATTTTTTTATTAGAGTGAGAAGATAAGTGATTCCATGTCACCGTATATGTTGCTCCAAATTCCTCACCTAGAGGCGAGTCGAAGAAAGAGCAGTGCAAGGGGGTGACTCACTCGGTTCAGGTTCGTTCCATTGATGATATAGCTTTATTTTCCTTCCTCTTGAGTCCTATAGGCTGCAACCAAAGATAACTCGTTAGAGGGCCCTGGAGCTTAAGCTCCGAGGGCACTCCGACACTCAAGTCAGTATGTGTATGAGATATGATAAACATAAACATAGATGTGGGAGGATAAGAATGAAAATGACGGATATGAGATGTTAAAGTTGAAGAAGATAAGTAAAATGCATCCTCTGAGAAGAGTAGTGGGTTATGGATGAACTCCCCCTTACCTGTCCAATGAGGATGGTATTTATAGTTGTTATTGACCCAAAGGAGCTGAGGTTTGATTCTATCTTAGGTAACCTGTAGTCAACAATCCAAGCCTGAACTCTCTTGGACAGAGGGTTCTATACCATTTTGGTGCAAAGGGTCTCTAACATAGAATTAATGTTTCTTGTCTCTATAGTTGACTTGGGCTTCTGACATATCTGGCTGCAACTTGCTCTTATGTCATTATCTCGTTCAGAGCTTAACTTATACATTTTGTTGTTTTGTGTTATAGTCATATGCCTTGATAGCCAATAAGTGTCTTTCTTTTTTGTTAAGATATCTTCTCGTTTATTCTTGTTTTCTCCGAATCATAAGTGTTGAGCCTGGATGTTTGTGAAGGGAGTATTGTTATGGCTTGGACTAGAAGTCAGCCCAGCCGCGGCCTGCTCCATGTCAGCTGCGGCCTGCTCCATGTCAGTCGCGGCCTGCTCCATGTCAGTCGCGGCCTGCTCCATGTCAGCCGCGGCCTGCCTATGTTCTCTTGCGACCAGCCGAATGTTGGCCCAGCCGAATGTTAGCCCAGCCGCGACTTTGCCTTGTTCAGGAAAACTAGCCGCGGTGTTTACTGCTTTCATGACTCTACCTTTTGCACAATCCGGGACTACACCCCTTTTCCTTTTTATAATTATTTATGTTGTATTTGGGGTGGTACCCCATCATGTCCCCCCAGTCCAATGCTATGGTTTCACCATAACATTGGAATAATAAAAAGAAAAGGTTTAGTAACTCACGACTTTCCTTTGTCCTTCTTACATCATTCGCACTGTTTATATTCATCACAATAGTTGGAAAGACAACACATCGCCCTTTCTGATTAGTTTGAACACCATTGTTGCTATGTCTGATTCAAGTCTCGCAGAGATATACAAGCCTTCCTCACTCGTATTGAAGTTTGTTTAGTTTTACTTGAGGATCCTCATATTCACTTCACTTTCATTTTCCTCCATTATTTTTTACTTATGTGCTACTGAACTCTTGTCAGTTTGTGTTCTTCTTTGGAATCAACTTTTGTCGTCCATTTTCGTACTAACGTATGAACATGGCAAGTAATGGTATTTTTAGGATAGTAATTACCTGTTAAACGTCCGAACACGCCTTGAGCTATTGTGACGTCGATCTCGACTAATATGCCAAGATTATCATCTCAGATGCAACTAGCAACACGTAGGATCTCGGCCAAGGCTATTGGCTCATCTATAACCAACACTTGAAGATCGCGTATCATTTTCTTCTTCTTCACATTTTTTCTCATTTCTTTAAGACGCTATTGCTTTTAGCTCGAAATGTATGCCAAAACTTGACACTTGAAGGGATTATTTGGATGCGTTGAAAGATTGATCTGTAGCTGATATGAGCATCCGTCATGTTGTGATTAGTTAGGTTTCCTCATGCTTGGTGCAACCACGTGATGATTGTTATCCGGCTAAATAACCTATTTGCATACGACATTATCTGCCTAAATATAGGTAAGTAGTTTAATTGATTTTAATACTGTCTACTCAAACATAGTTGAGCAACTAATCAGCTTGTAGTTCTTTCTACCCATACATGGTAGGATGGTTTGGATAATTCAGATATGGTTGCGAAATTGGCATTGATATTATCGACTCAAACATGGTTGATTTAAATGATTTCAATTTATCGACTCGAACATGGTTGAGTGATTTAGATGAATTCAAACTTATCTACCCCAAAAATGGTTGGTTGTTTCAATCATTTCCATGGTTATTGACTTAGACCTGGGTGAGTTTTTTGATTGCGTTATCTACCCAAGCATCATTGGGTGATTCAACTGATATCATGATTGCAACTCTAGCATGGTTTATTCATTTGGTTGCTTTCAATATCATCTACCCAAGCTTGGTTAATTGCTTGATCTCATGGTTACTAACTCAAACGTGAGTGTGATTGCTTTTATCGTCATCTACTCAAGCCTGGTTACTTGCTTGGTCTCATGATTATAATCTCAAAACGTGAGTGTGATTGTTTTTATCATCATCTACCGAAGCCTGGTTACCTGCTTGGTCTTATGGTTACAAAATTTGAACATGATTGAGTTACTTGGTTGCTTGTAACATCATATACTCAAGCTTGGTTACTTGCTTGCTTTTATGGTTATTTACACAAATATGATTGGGTTACTTGGTTACTTGTAACATCATATACTCAAGCTTGGTTACTTGCTTGCTTTCATGGTTACTAAACTTTATGATTGAGTTACTTGGTTTCTCGTAACCTCATCTACCCAAGCTTGGTTACTTGCTTGATTTCATAGTTATTAACATAGATATGATTGAGTTACTTGGTTGCTTGTAACATCATCTAGTCAAGCTTGGCTACTTGCTTGATTTTATGGTTACTAAACTCAAATCTTGATTAAGTTACTTGGTTGCTTGTAACATCATCTACCCAAGCTTGATTATTTGCTTAGGTTTACGGTTACTAAGTTCTAACAACACTGTTGGCTAATCATTTAAGTGCAAAGTATGGTGCTCGTTTGCACCTTTTGAGGAAAGCGGGATTACATTCCTTGGTTACACTTGACTATACTTGGGTACATGTATCATTTACGGAGCTGAGATCCAATCCATGTTCTTGGGATGATTGTTCCATCCGTCCGACAAAGCTCTTTGCTTGGGGTTTTATAATGGTCAAGCGTCAGGATAAGTGTTTACCTGAGGTTAAAGCCCATAAGTTGACATGTTACCTCGTGTTAACATTTTTAAAGACGGTGACACGTCCAATTTATTTCGTTCTGACATCGTTTAATGAAAATGTTATCGAGATCGTGGAGGTGGTGTAAATTCAAGCCAACCACACGACGCCTGGCAACCATTGGTCCATTTCATATTAGATCGTAGTGAAATGTTTGAGAATCGACCGCTTGCTATTTGCGTTAAACAAAGCGACAACTGGCCAACTTAGACAATTGGGTTACGGTTAGCTAGAGTTGTGGTTAGAAACTATAGGCGTAACTAGGTTATGACTTGAGATGGGAAACGAGAGCCACGAGTGAAGGTGGGCATATCATGAGGCCAAGCTCATCTTAAGCTAGGGTGGAATACAAGCCCTAACATGGTAAGTCACGGCTAGTGTAGGGCTATACCACAAGGTGGGTAATCTACTTTCTAGATCCATAATTCAAGGACTCTAGGTTTGGACATGGGGGAGTGCCAAGTCAAGTCACCAATCACGGGCTTAAGAAAGATAATTGTTGTTGGTTCCTTAGGGGGCAGAAACAACTAGAGAATAACCCACGAGATTAAGACTAAGACGCAACACATGACCCAAACTAGGGAAGAATTTATATAGTATGCTAAGGCACAATATAACCATGGCTATTCGATTCACCACTATATAACCGCAACTAAGGTGAATTGCTACTGTCAATAAGTTAACTGAACACATGAGGGTTGGTTCGTATCCACTGAGGTATAACTTCGGTTGGTCACGATGAGTTAAATGGACTTTACATCAAATATTAAGTTTTAGCTTGAACGTAGTATGGGAATCACAATGTCTACTCTGTTTAATTGCTAACTTACATGTGAAATTAAGATACTTGGAAGCATAAAACAGAAAATCCATGCCTATCACATGTCTATTTACCAAAAATTAACCACCTCTCCAACCCACCTGTATGTAAGAAAATATTCAGATTGACGGTGGATTTTGTTGTTTATTTTGTAATCCTAAGAAGTGGAAACCTAGGATGCGGCTGACTGCCAGGCTCCAGCCGGAGTAGGGATGCGACTGGACTTGAGCCAAAGCACGGGTACGACCCATTTCAGCCGCAACTAAAGATTGAATCCGACATAAACGATTGCACAAGCTAGCACGACTCCTTTTTTTTTTTTTAATGAGAGCTGTGAAGAAACGCAATACACTTGTCTCAATCATGTATTTATACCAGCTAACTAGGTTAAACAAGTCATGAAAATTAAATCAGCTCAAACACTTAAAATAAACAAACAATCCCACTCCATCTACTCTGTATCTGTAGGAAACTTAGAACAAACTTAAAATTGAGTTACAATCAAGTTAGTGTGAAATAATATACTTGAGTAAAGATGTTACATATAATCGGCATACCTTCATGTTAGAGATTAACACGTCTTCGTATTATCTTCGTTTCTTTTTAAAATCTGAACTTTATTCTACTATTTTACTATATATTTTTTATTTTTATATATATATATATATATATATGTTTTTTGTAAATTCCAAAGGCCAAAGGGATTACCACCGTCTTCCATCTATGTTATCTAAACTTCATAAATATGAAGGGGTATCACCCCAAAATTAGACAAAACTCGAAGCGATAAAAGACGATGACGAATGCTACGCCTAAAGAATAGCAATGTTGCCGCGGTTTCGGGATTAGCATGCAAGGCTGCTGTGGCCGGGAAGAAAACAAGCAGCCATGCCGCGGCTGGGGAAAGAAAACAAGCATGCAAACCGCGGCTGGGGGAAGAAAACATCATGCAAGCCGCGGCCGGGGGAAGAAAACAGCATGCAAGCCGCGGCTGGGGAAGAAACAAGGCAGGCCGCGGCTGGTAAGAAACAAGCAAGGCTACCGCGGCATAGGCAGTGATGCCATGGCTTGGAGAGAAGCTGGCAACGTCAGCTTTGAAGAAAAGTCAGTAACGCATGAGTTCTTCTTTGTGAGTTGTTTAGGTTAACGGATGAGGAACCCCTCTTAGCCGCAGCTCGTAACCTTCAGCTGCGGCAAATCGCCTCTCAGCCGGAACTTGTAACCCTCAACCGCATCTCGTAACCTTCAACCGCATCTCGTAACCCTTTAGCCGCGGCTCGTAACATTCAGCCGCGGCAAATCGCCTCACATCTTATTAGATCTGAGTTCGACTAAGGAACCGGGTTTAGCTCAACAGAACTATGTTTGGAAGAAAGGATACGGGTCTCAGTGTTGAGTGTTGACGCAGGTGAGAAAGTGTGTGTGTGTTTCAAAGATATTTAGGTTGGATGGTTGTTCGACGCAATAGGCGAAATGGTTACATAGAATAAAGTCTAATAATTCCCATTTGTTTTCTAAAAATTTTGTGATGAGAAAACGCAGCCATTATCTTTCACATCTTTTGTTTTGTATATTTTGCGCTTTTATTATGTATGATATAGGCAAAGCAATCAAACAAGTTGTTAAGTTGTACATGAGCTGAGCTATAATCTAGTTATCATGAGGCAAACAATTCAGTTGAATTGTTATTTCTACCAACTCAAGTACAAGGAAGAAGTGGTCATATTAAGTTTTCAAAGAAAGAAAATGTGATGAGTCTTTCCTAAAAAATATATTTAACATATCTATTTTCTTGCTGTCTTAAATGCTTTCCATGTATTCATTCATTTCAAACCTATGTACCTACATGAAATGAAACTTAAATGCATTATCCAAGTTGTTTTTACATTCCTTTTGTGTTTTTACCCAAACGAGGAATACAAGTGATATGAGTAAGATATGACATGTAGAATATAACCATTAAATTATTCCGGATATGCATTGGTATGGTAAATTTAAAGATTTAGAGCATTCATAGTGAAGAGAATATGAGATTTGAAACCATTAAAACGAGTCGTGTAGTGTATACGAAATAAACACTATTAAAGTTGTTATGCAGATAGTAAGAGTTTAGAACCTGAAACTTGGAGTCATATCGATCGGTCGCGATGTCTTGTGCAGAACACAAGAACACCAATCTGGCCGTTGTAAGAGAACACGAAACCTGTTTTCTTTCGGTCCCACGGATGGCGCCAAATGTTGCTCCAAATTCCTCACCTAGAGGCGAGTCGAAGAAAGAGCAGTGCAAGGGGGTGACTCACTCGGTTCAGGTTCGTTCCATTGATGATATAGCTTTATTTTCCTTCCTCTTGAGTCCTATAGGCTGCAACCAAAGATAACTCGTTAGAGGGCCCTGGAGCTTAAGCTCCGAGGACACTCCGACGCTCAAGTCAGTATGTGTATGAGATATGATAAACATAAACATAGATGTGGGAGGATAAGAATGAAAATGACGGATATGAGATGTTAAAGTTGAAGAAGATAAGTAAAATGCATCCTCTGAGAAGAGTAGTGGGTTATGGATGAACTCCCCCCTTACCTGTCCAATGAGGATGGTATTTATAGTTGTTATTGACCCAAAGGAGCTGAGGTTTGATTCTATCTTAGGTAACCTGTAGTCAACAATCCAAGCCTGAACTCTCTTGGACAGAGGGTTCTATACCATTTTGGTGCAAAGGGTCTCTAACATAGAATTAATGTTTCTTGTCTCTATAGTTGACTTGGGCTTCTGACATATCTGGCTGCAACTTGCTCTTATGTCATTATCTCGTTCAGAGCTTAACTTATACATTTTGTTGTTTTGTGTTATAGTCATATGCCTTGATAGCCAATAAGTGTCTTTCTTCTTTGTTAAGATATCTTCTCGTTTATTCTTGTTTTCTCCGAATCATAAGTGTTGAGCCTGGATGTTTGTGAAGGGAGTATTGTTATGGCTTGGACTAGAAGTCAGCCCAGCCGCGGCCTGCTCCATGTCAGCTGCGGCCTGCTCCATGTCAGTCGCGGCCTGCTCCATGTCAGTCGCGGCCTGCTCCATGTCAGCCGCGGCCTGCCTATGTTCTCTTGCGACCAGCCGAATGTTGGCCCAGCCGAATGTTAGCCCAGCCGCGACTTTGCCTTGTTCAGGAAAACTAGCCGCGGTGTTTACTGCTTTCATGACTCTACCTTTTGCACAATCCGGGACTACACCCCTTTTCCTTTTTATAATTATTTATGTTGTATTTGGGGTGGTACCCCATCAGTATACATAACATAATTAAACTCATTAAACAAACAAAAAGAAAATTACAACAGAAAGGTTTTACTTTGTGCGTAACTATGGCAATTATCTTCGGTTAGCGTGATTACAACCAAGTGTCTTATTGACCAATTGTATCATCATATGGTTAATTTAAGTGTAGTTATGGATCAACTATAAAAGACCATTTGATTATGTCTAAATACATAAAGAGTGGATTTGAGTTTCATTAGCTGAATTTCAGTCCAAACAAAACCATCAACTTTTAGAATTCAACAAATTGATTTTGACAACTTTTGATAAGAAAAATTGAAGTCCAAACACAACCAGGGAAGTATAATTGATCCCACCAATTCACCAAACCATTATTGGTCAAATTGGTTAATCAATTCACCAAATTGCTACTTTTATCACTTTTAACCAAAATCAACATGTTAGCAATAAAAACAACAATTTTGAATTTTACAATTAAACTTCGGATTAACATCCAAATCAACTCTAATGATGATTTTAATCACTTCCCACATCCCACCGGATGTTTATGACAAGGTTTTAGAGTTTAGACGAAGTTCCACTCTGGGTCGGATTAGTCAAAACCCATTAAGAACTCATATATCCAAGTTCCTGGTTAAGTCACATGTGTATCATTAACTCCACATATAATATACTTTGTTTCTTGTATGTACAGTCACAAAGATCAAGTCAGAAAAGCTAAGAGCTTAGACAGTTGCAGGACAGGATAGTGAGACACATAAAGGTGGGATAGTAATAGAGAAGAGACCCATACGGGGATGGATGCAGCAACGGTTAGGACATGGAGTGTGGCAACCGCACCCTGTTGCCACCTATATAGATCATGAAGATGATAGCTTTTCCTACAAGTATGATTCAGCAGTAGCTTTGCTCCAGCGGCAGACGTATCAAAGGTTAGGAAATATGTGAACTTGTGCATTAGATATTGGTTTCATCAATGTTTTTCTCTATAACATCAATGCAAGAACCCACGGATTTCCCCTCGGACATGGCTTTAGCAAGAAGAGTGCGTGCTTGTTCATGGCGGCGCAGGATTAGGATGGTGTTTAATACAGCCCATCTTACCTGAGAATCTGCTTTCTTCTGAGTGAACCCCAAGCTGCTCAGCAGCCCATCCAGCTACGTCACATCAACAACAATAATTACTAAAAGAGATTTACGGTTATTCACTGATCGTTTTCGGGGTTGAACCCGCAAATAGGTTTAGCTAAAGGGTCATGTTCGGGTCGACCTGGCATAGTGCAGCCATCAACTGTCTGACGTAAATTTCAAATTTGAAGAACGCTATTCCATTTGCCATAGTGTGAAGTTAAATGGAGATATTTAGTTCAGAATCCCAAAACTTTTTTCTTGAAAGTTCATAATTTGAGACACTTCGTGATAAGTAGTATTTAAGGAGCAAAGGTGACTGCCAATAGAACATAAGAAAATTTACCGTCTTAATATCAGCAAGGCCTCCTTCAGCATAACCATAAAGAAGATATTCGGTTGCAACTCCTGCTAATGCTATACATGAAAACTTGTTCAGCATCTGAAAAGGCATTTGTTCATTTCCATAAGATAGGTAACTCTTCAACAGGAAACAATATCAATTTGGAATCTTGATTGATTATTAAATTACTATAAATTGGGGCAGTCCCATTTTTAATGACACAAGCCGTTATAGTATTCACATCATCAAGTAGCTTTTTTTCGGCATGTATGATGCTTCTATAAAATACAAGGTATTCCAAGTTCTAAGAATACAGTAGGAGTAACACCCCAAGCATAGCTCAGTTAATGGACCAAACAGCCAAAGACTTGCAGGCGACTCCAAATTCATGCCCATAATAAATGTCGAACAGATGTCACAATAGGAGGGCATTTGAACTGAGCCCCGGATTGCTCAGCTCAAGATCAGCTCATGAACAAATCAGTACGCTTAAGCTTGAATCATGGCTTGCAAGCCCATAAAACTCAAGCTTGGGTAAGGTCTTGGACAATTAATTTCTATTGGTCTCTAAAAGCTCATCTACTATTGGTAGAGGTGGGACAATTTGTGATCCAGACAACTTGGGTTGGGGCCAAACAGGTAATTATAATGAGGAGTCAAGCAGGTTGTCCCACAACACTCGTTCCTCTATCTATTTTAAATTTTGTAAGTAATAAATGTATTAAATATTAATAGAATAGGCATATTACTAAAATAATAATATGGTTTCTTTTAAATAAACAATTTAGGACATTGTAAGCACTTGGATGTAACTTAGGTGACTTCTGCCTTGTTTGACCTGCTTGACTCGCTTCACCTTTTTATATATTACTCATCTGATAAATTACCAGTAAAACACCAACCAAATTGCCTCGTTTCTATACAAACAGGTTGAAATTACAATCTTTAACCTTTAGTATTGGCATTAAGCTTGTATAAGTTCAAACTTTATGCTATTGAAGAATACAAACTAAATCATCAAGTCAAATCACGAATAAATCCTCTTTGAATATTACAACTAAATGTCCCTTTTTAGACTACAAAACATAAATCACACTAAATAGCTTATATAAGCTTATATGGGCTTGGCTCAACTAGTCTTATGGGGCTACCTCCTTAAGTGCTACTCATAATTTAATATGAATTAATTACTACTTCTCATGAAATATATTTAATCAGCAGAATTACAGTAGTTAAATATGTGACGTACCGTTGCTGTTACTCTTCCTTCGCTTATCTGCACATACAAAGTTGCACAGTAAAGGTCATTTCTAAATACAGAAAATCTATAAGAATTAGGATCCATTCATCATTTTCATGTTGGGGATCCTATTTTCTTGATACGGAGATTGTCCCCAAAAAATGATGTAAACTCCATCATTTCATATTATAAACATCTAACTTTGTATGAAAAAATGACATAACTCGTGTGTGTAACACTGTAACATAGGCTTTAAGGTAAAGGTCACACGTTGGGTAATGAGCCGGGTTGAGCTTAAACACGTTTTGTACAAAGTTTTTACATTTTATATAATTAATTATGTTCAATATGAATATAAATGTCATACTATGTCAACAATAATCTAACTCCTTACCAACAGGCTTTGGCCTAATCTAACTACTTGAAAAAAAGAAAAGATTAAAGAGGCCGCCTAGATAAAGCGTTAGAACACACAAGAATGTAATCATATGCCTCTGTCCCAAAATCTATGTCACATTTAACGTAAGAGTGTCAACTGTTGTTTTCATATTCAAAACTAAGGGCATTTATATATGAGAGGGGAAATCTTATTAAATTAATCTTTTGATGGTATAAGAAGTGATTGACAATATGGAGATCAACTGCATAAATTCCAAAATTTTAATTTGGAAAGTGCAATTAGAAGAATGATATAATAAAAGCTTACTTGTTCAGTAAACTCAAAATCAACAAAAACAGTGCCAGCTTGAACATTGAGTGATCCTTCCCGTTGAAAAGCTTCCAGGCTTGATAATGTATATCCCTTGGGAAGTATTCCCAGCAAATATGCAATTAAGAAATGTCCAGCTTCATGCTACAAGAAATAAATTTTACAACTGGTTATAGCACTGTTGGACTACAAATTTTAGTAGACAAAAGATGTCTTACTTGAATGACTCTATTATGATACTTTTGACTAATGTTATGACCGATTGTATCAAGTACCAGGCTGCTAAATCCTCCAGCAAAGCCAACCTACGAAAAATCAGTTACCATCATACGCTTAAATTGGCATCACATCAGAGTTACATGTTGACAATGTACAGAACTCATTTCACTTTGAGAGAAGCAAGATGTGTAACAAGTCTCTTTTATCATTTTTTTGCATAAAACACATTAGGTGAAGAGTAACTGGAGATTTATAATATATTAATAAACTTTAAGAAGATGACTATGGAGTATCACTAGCTTCTTTTGGGTAGGGTTCATTCTCTATTTATTCATTAGCCAAGTTGAAAAGTGTTTTATTCATTCCTCCTTAGATCTGAAAATGCAAGCAATTTTTGAAGTGAGAAACTTCTCAAGGGAGCATGAATTGATGTTTATTTGCACAAATTGACGCTTATTTTTAAGTTACCAGATGAGGAACTCCTGAATTTACCATCAATAAAAATAAAATAAAAAAGCAAGGTAAAAGCAAGGCCTTAGGAAGCTTTGGTAAAAAAACATAGGCGGCTATTGCTCACAAAATAATGGCCTGCTAAATCGCTTATGTGGTGGCTGTTTCTACATATACAACTATGTGGATCACATACTCTCATACGGTCTCATAAATGAAGTGACTATCCAACACTTCCCCCTTAAGTTGAAGCAAAAAATCCAGCTTCTTACACATATATACAACACGAGGAGCGCTAAGGGACTTTCTGGTTGATCTTTAAAATCAACAAAATCGGTCACAATGAAAAATGGATTCTTACACACACGTGACTTTCCCGTTCCAAACCTTGTTCAAACAACAAGCTTATGAGAAATGGATTGTACCTTTTCATTTTATGGCTTAAAGATCATGAAATAATGGTGTCCCTATCAAAGGTAGAAATATCGAGTTACATGTAAATGTATTTCTCAAAGAAACCGTTTATCTGTGTATTGGTTTCATTTCCCCTGCCAAGCAAGCCAGGATGATTATATATTCTCTCTTAGGAGAGCATGTTACTACACATAAAAGCACAAAGAGAAGTTTTAGGATACATACGGAGTCCAGTGTCCATATGAAAAAGAGTCCCAATGAGAAATATAAGAGCTCTTCTGGGCCAAAATCAAAGGCAATCCAGGCAGAAACGAAGCCTAACAAAGCAGCAATCGAAAGATTTCTTTCTATGGCACCGAGAGTATTGTCTTTCGGTGCTAGAAGAGATGAAGTCTCTATGCCATTCAATTTTAGTTCATTTAAGCTGTATAACCTTTGGGGTACCTGCGTTAAAAACATTTATTCAATCACGACAATTTTAAACTACTCAAGATGAAAAGCGTATTGTTATTGAAGGTTATAACCACCTGCAACATTTGTAATAAGCGCAAAGACTAAGTAAAGTTTCATGATCTGTAACTTCAGTTTATGTAAAAATGATATAACCAACCAGGTTTCGCAAGCTCACATACAAGCGGAACACACATGATTTGCAGTAGACCATAAAAGATTAAAAAAGCACACTTCAAAGGGTATCGTTTAATGTACCGACGTGGCGTGATAAGTGATGGCTAATCTACAGGTTCTGGTAACCAATGAAGAGGAAAAAGAAACAATACAGTTTCCGTCCTAAAAAGCATTACACCTAGGCTTGGAATCTGATGTTGCAAAACAACTAGTATCACAAATGAAAGAACTACATCGCATCAGTGGTGACAGAAATTGAGATTAATAGTGGGAAACCATAACTAAATCTGAAGCATAAGAAACAAACTGAGAATGACTAAGAAAAGCCACACGCATCAAGCACAAGTATAAGATAAACGCAAATAAAGCCCCTCTCTCACATCCCTTTAGCATCCACAAGAGTAGAATATACCTGTTGAGCAGCACCAAATCCTCTGAGACCACCTGGTTTAGACTGCAAATCTTTGACAAGAGAGAGTGCAGCTCTGTCATCCCCTTTACTCAACTCCTTATCCACTTGTTCCAATAACGCCCTTTTCCATTCACCAATTGCACCAGTTTCTACTTCTGATGATGAAGATGACGATGATGCTAAGCTCCTTACATTATGATTAACCCTATACCTTGCAATTGGACTTGAATTTGAAGTTGAAGTCGAAGTTGAAGTTGAAGTTGATGTTATATCCCCCAATCGCCACTTGAAAGGCCATTGAGGGCATGTGGTGTTGTATGTGCATAACACAACTCCATTCATAACCCTAGCTCGATCAATGCTATTGTATTTGTATCGTTTCACAAGATTACACCAGAAGCTCAAGAATTTGTGAAAGAAATCATCAACTATCAACTATCAACAACTGCTACTCGTGTATTTTACCCTCACTACCCAACGCTTTCTCAACCACTTGAATCTCCTTCATACATTTTTCATGGATTTTTACGGATTATTGTGTAGTGCAGTTTATTTCGATTTTGATCATTAATTCTTATTTTAATATTTTTTGTGTTTTTCATACGTCATGCCTAAGTTGGTCTGACATCCTTCCGGACTTCACACATGTTGCATACGTCAGACCTTTGTATTATTGGATTTAATCTTAAATCTTAATACTACTACGTATTTACGTTGTATTTATTTAAGTCCCAATAACTTGGTCCAGTGGCTAATACTCTGCTCTTTTAATATGGATGTGTTGGGTTTGAATCTCACTTGTGTCAGTTGGAGGGATATCTGAGTGAGGGGATGAATTTGAGCTTTATCCCGGGTTCGAACATGACAAGGGCGAAGGTTTACCCATTTCACGGGATTCCTGCACATTAGGGGGGGCTGGGTCGTGTGGGCGGTCGAGTAGTCGACCTTGGACATAGCCCCGAAGGATAGGTTTACACCCAAGATATTAGTCGTTCAAAACAAAAATTTTACGTTGTATTTATGCCTACTTACTTTTTTTAATGAGAGCGTAATTCTATTCCTTCCTTATAAACACAAGAAAGGTCGTTAACCATATTAATGCGACATCAAGGAGTATCTTTCAAAAAAATTGGGATCATCACTTTAATTTTCGATCAAAAAATCTTAGATGTTGAAAGGGTTTTAGTTTAGAAATGATTCCCTTCTTTGTGAACAAACACATGCTCTTGCCCATAAAAAAAAAAAATTTAGAGTTCTGTTCCTATGTTGTAAGCTTCTTCCTACTATTTGGGATTTAGGTTGTTTGAATTTAGTTTTTATTTACGGATGAACTTTTATAGGGTGTTTGAAAATCCTGTTGAATCTTCTTTTCAACTTCTCAAAATGAGTTTTTAATAAGTTAAACTTCTTAGGATCTCATTCTTCCTCTCATATTTTCATCTCAATCCAAACACTTTTTCATCTACTTTTAACTTATCTCCTTGTTTTCAATAAGCAATCCCAAACACCCACTTAATATGATACAAGAACAATATAACTGTCTATGGAGACTATCTCGTCTTATAAGATCCCTGAGTTTCTATGCTCCGACTATCATTTTTGGTCAAAAATATTAGTTGTATTTTAAGCTTCTAAGGGAGCGTTTGGTTGGAAGGAATGGAATGGAATGGAATGGAATTGAGAAACTAGTATAATTTTCAAGTAAAATTATGTTTGAGTGGGTAATGAAATGTAAAACCCAAGGTAATGTTTCACCTCAAATTCCCTTGGTTGTGGGATTTCAAAATCCTTCCACCTAGAGAGAGAATTTGAAATCCCACAACCAAGGTAATTTGAGGTAAAACATTCCCTTGGGTTTTACATTTCAATACCCACTCAAACATAAATTTACTTGAAAATTATACTAGTTTCTTAATTTCATTCCATTCTATTTCATTATTTTCAACCAAACACTCCCTAAGGGTTATAGACAGAGTCGAGTGCCTTAAACCATATAAGAAGTAATCTTTATTCCCTTTTGACTTTTAGTATTTACTCTTTTTCACATGTTGTTACTGTTAATAAATGTAAGTACGCAGCGCTAATATTTCTTTTTTAATTTTATCATCCTTTGTTTTGTCTTTACCACATTTTAGGTTCCATTTGCTATTTGTATTATTCTTGATTTAATATTTAGTGTCTGATTTCTTCTCATTCTTTTGTTTTTCAGGATCTATAAACAAAGAGAGTTATTAGTAATGAACACAAATCTAATGGCTTATACACACACCCCTCTAGCCCGCTTTAGCTCATTGTCTCAGTTTGAGACATAGTATCTTTGGTCATCCTTCTTTCCAGCAACTATGTTTGGGCTCTATGACCTGTCAACTATTAAATTGAAAAAGGTACTTTGTTACTTTTATAAAGCATTGTTCTTATGTTACTCATCTTTATTTTATGAAAATCAAGTTGAAGCGTTCTCATTTTTGTTCATTTATGCTTAAAATCAAAACATAATATAATGTGTTTGTTCAATGTGTGCCTAGTGACAACGTAGAAGAGAGCTTAGTGGGGTTTTTAAGGCATATAATCAAAGTATATTAGACCATCCACAATAAAGAAACATAAAAACACAAACAAACAGGTTGTTTGTTGTCACGTCATAACAATACTCATCCTGTCTAAACATTAAAAACTTTCATAATAAAAAAAACTCAAAAACACAAAATGATCATAACACGTCATCATCAACTTTTTATTTATCTCACTATATGTATATTTAATATAATTTGAAAAACATATTGGTCCCACCTCCCTTTTATCTTTATATTCATGATGATAAACTTCTTCAAACATTGGTTAAAATTGACTCCATGCAATTTTTGACTTAAAAACTACCCCTAAAAACAAACATAAAAACTACCCCTAAAAACAAACATTGGAGATGGTCTTATGAAAAATCTACATACTTAGGTGTTAGACATAGCATGCTATATGAACTAATCATACATGGTGTGAAATATGTTGGATATATAATTTAATAAAGCCAGTCATCTAACCAACCGGTTCGGATGAGATCTTGTCCATAAATTAATTACAAAGATAGGATTGAAGTCCATTTAAATCTCTCCTATGTTAAGACTTTCATTTTCCATCTAATACAATATTAGGTACTAAAACTGTTGCTAAACGGAAGTCAGTCGAGAGACTTACGTTCGGAAGCAGTGCGATTGGATCAGGGAAATATCACCAAGACTCGGGCTATCGGAGTATTATTGCTACACGGAAGTCAATCGAGAGACTTACGTCCGGAAGCAGTGCGATTGGATCAGGGAAATATCACCAAGACTCGGGCTATCAGAGTATCTAATCTGCAAAACAACAGAAGACACCGTGAGGCTCGCCACGGGCAGAAGTGAGTTCTCCCCATGACCAACCTCCGGCGTGAGAATAAGTATCTGAAAGAATGTTTGAGTATGAGTATAGTGAGTTAGGATGAGATGATGTGAATATGCCTGAGCCTACCTATTTATAGTGACTTGCGTATGACAAAATTCACCCATGTAAATCTATTCCGAGTTGTCTAGAGTTAGACGTCCGGACTGGGGTTCCTATGTCAAGGGACTTGTTTCCCTCTTGGTGTAAAGGGTTTTCTACTTGACATTAATGTTGCTTGTCCCTTATAGTTGACCTGTGTTTCATTGGTTCTGCATGGTCACCCTGCTGTGCCTACTTCCCACAGGGTTTGTCTTTTATTCTTTGTTGTCTTCTGCTTCTGGTTATGTTCATGAAGCAGCCAATAACCTTCTCTCCGTACTTATCAAATTCTTCTGTTTCTTGATGTTGGTTCCTTGGAGGATTTCTCAAGTATTGAAATATCCACTTCTTCTTTAATCCTTAAGTGTTTGGGTCGCGGCTAAGTTCGCCCGACCTCTGCTGCTCGTGAGTCGCGGCTGGGTATCAAGCCCTTGCCGCTGGTGGGCCGCGGCTGAGCCTGTCCAGCTTTGCCCCTTCTGGGCCGCGCGGAGCTCCGAAACATGCCCCTTCTGGGTCGCGGTTGGAGTTCCGAGGCACGCCTTGCTGGGCCGCGGCAGGAGCATCATGCCCATGCCATGTTGGGTCGCGGCTGTAGTTTCGAGGCACGCCTTGCTGGCCCATGCCATGTTGGGGCCGCGCTGTAGTTTCGAGACACGCCTTGCTGACCCGCGGCTGGAGCATCATGACCATGCCATGTTAGGCCGCGGCTTTGTGTACGTGAGGCTACCCAGCCGAGGTTATCCGGCCTCGTATACACGTGTTGGTTTTATCCTTACCCCGGTCGGGTGATACCCCATCAAAAACTAATGTGGAAAACTTAAATATAAAGATTGGAACACATGTTTGATACCATCCCAAACTATTTGTTTAGACATCAAGAAGTTGAGAAGGTTGAAGTTTTAATTTCATAATAGTTCTTTTGAGAAAATTTAATGTGTGAACAATAGTAAAACAGCTACAAATGAATATAAAGTTTGGTAGTTTTAAAGAATTTGAACTTGCCTGCCTCTTATATTTATATACTCATTGAAGAGTAGAGACACAGGACTACTAAAATATATTTATATACTGTCATGATAAAAACATACGGAAGCTATCAAGGGTGGTGGGGATTTGTAGAGGTGAAAAAGAAAGAAGATGGAGTCGGTGATGGTGTTATCAAAGGTTAGCGGTGATGGTGTGGCCAAAGACCGGTTTTGGTGTTGGAGGGAAAAGAATGGCTTGGGTGAGTGTTAGGTGGTTTTAAAATTTTTTAATAGTTATCATACTTTGAACATTTTATACACACTTACCCGAAAAAATAACAATCATCCATAACATGACCATTTATGTTTTGTTTTTTCAAACAACTAGACCAATCTTATAGGTTTTCAAACCTATAAAAACCAAAATTAAAAACATATCTAAACACAAATACCTTTAATATGATTAACTCTTAGGCTGCATTTGGTTAGAATAATGGAATGGAATAAAATGTAATTAAAAACTAATATAATTTTCAAGTAAAATTAAGTTTGAGTGATTAATGAACTGTAAAACCAAGGGAATGTTTCACCTCAAATTCTCTTGGTTGTGGGATTTCAAATTCCCTCTAGGTGAAAGGATTTTGAAATTCCACAACCAAGGGAATTTGATGTGAAACATTCCCTTGGGTTTTACATTTCATTAACCACTCAAACATAATTTTACTTGAAAAGTATACAAATTTCTCAATTCCATTCCATTCAATTCCATTCTTCCAACCAAACGCAGCCTTAATTTAATGTGTATACACATTATATATTGCATAAGCCAAATAAAGCGAAGTGAGATCAATAACCATCTCCACAGTCGTGGACGAAAATACAAAAGACAAATAAATTAAGCATCTGTTTAAGAATTACAAGAAAAAGAAACCCTATCATTTCTTTCATAGTATATACAGGTATTGTCTCCCAATCGAGAGAATGTATATAGATAGCAAGTTGATTTTTAAAAATCATACCACTATGAAGTCTTAAACAAGATTAAGTGGATGTTTGGAAGTGTTAAATTTTTATTAACTTTTAACTTTTTAACTTTTGAATAGATAAAAAATCACTTTATAGCGTTTGACAATGTAATTGTTATAAGTGAATAAGTCACTACATACTAACTTAATAACTTATTAAAAAAAATCAATAGATCAATAAGCTACTTTTGAAAAACAGTCCCAGACACCCTCTAAGAACTTTAATATAATAAATTAGATAAACGAATTTTGAATATTTTAAAGCAACTAGTGTTAATATCCACACGCGCGTTGCGCGTCTTGAAAACGCTGTAAATCGATACTCTGTAAACTATCTAAGACAGCAAGATCATACCGAGAGGACCACGTTGACTACAAAATGTCGGTAACACCACAGTTTGAGACTATTAAAATCAACAATTTTCCATTTTAATGTCGGGCTCAGAGTGTGTAAAGAAATGACTCCATCATGCCCGGAGGGCGGGTTGCAGGCAATAACCTGCCATCCTACACCCCTTCCAGGGCTAGACAATGTCCTCAATCAATTTTTACTCAGACCCATCAACTCATCACAGCCCATTAGAATGGAAATTAAAAGATGTTACCTGAATCTGTAGCAAGATCCCATAAGCAACGACCCATATGACAGTCATCACAGCCAAAGAGACAAAAGCGGCATACACAACATGGCTCAGATCTCATTAACAGATCGATGTGGCTGCGACACAGGTTGCAAGAGAAAAAACATCTCACTTGCCATCCTCGTTTATGCCACGCCAAGCAACGACCCATATCACAGTCATCATAGCCAAAGAAACATAAGCAACATTAATCGGATCTCGAGCGATGTAGGGTTTCTGAGCAAACCTACAGACCACATGTCAATTGCATTGGGTATTCTGTTGCTCTAAAGATCAACTCAGGAGCCGTATAATATCTTGAGCAAATATATGATATATTGGTTCCCATCATGCCATATCTGTACACCAAGAAAATGAATTTTTATTGTACAAAGTCAATACTATTTTACAATGATATATTTTACATGCATATAAAAAGTTGTCAAAACACATGAGGAGCTTCTAATATGCATATAGAAAAAATAAGTAATTTACTGGGAGAAACGACAAGCATTCTAGAAAACAGCTTAAACATGGTCTATTTGATCTTTAATCGTATCAGATGATTACTTTGACCATGAATGAGAAAGAGCAAGTTCACCAAAAACTGATCTGCAAACATTTTCTTGAAGTCTTGACCATAAAAAATGCGCACTTGAAACTAATACTAAAACTTCTATCAGGTTGCTGTGAATTGTGAAAATGATCTTATGTTACATACACAACTAAAAGGATTTATGTCTCCAAACAAAACAGGACCAAAGCATCATTAATCTTATGCCGTAAACCAATAAATGTAAAACTCTAAGCACGAATAAAAGTTAATCGGCATGCTAAACTCCAAACCATAACTAAATGCTATCATTCAGCATATGGAGCATACAATCATGATAACTGATAGCCATGAAGATCATCATCATCATACTCCATACACATACATAGCAATTCAAAGTTAGAACTTCAAGACATGACTACACTGATCCTAATCCAAAGCACCAATAATTTTCATCAAAAAAAGCCAAATCTTTACTTATTGCGCCTTCGATCTACCCATTTTAACAGTCCTTCAAAACAAATCATTAATCAACCTCTTTTTCAAGAAACATAACAATACATTACACCATCTACATTCTACACATGATAGTTCACACTCATAGGCATTCATTCCATTACAGTTTCTGCACATTCATACATACATCATTCAACATAATGAATCTTTAACACCCCCCCAATACAGTTAAATCTGCAACTCTAAACTTCAAATCTTGAAGTCTATAAACTTCAACTATAATGCTACAGTAAACACAATCAGAATCAAATCAAATAAGCATCAATTAAACATATGATAAGTCAATTCACCTTATGCAAACTCTCGGGCCACTGAATCGGAACATGATACCCTTTCGACGGAGGGATCAAGCACACTACCGTCTCCTCCGGTGGTGGACAATGCCTCTCCCGATAATAACTCATCTCCCTACTCAGTAGCTGCACGTAGCCGAACTCCGCCTCCAGCAACACAGCCGCCACCGCCTCCAATAACACAACCACCACCACCGACCTCCGCCTCCAGCAACACAGCCGCCACCGCCTCCAATAACACAACCACCACCACCGACCTCCGCGTCCAGCAACATAGCCACCAAACACAATCCGAAATCAAATCAACCGTCATCAGCAACCAAAACCCAAATCACAAACCCCAAATCAAAAACCCTAATCGAGTATAAATATGAAGAAAACTTACGTAGAAGACGAAGGACCGAAAAGGGCCGGTGGTCGGAGGGCGGAGAGCAGAGGATGGACCGTCGGGGGTCGGACGGTGAGCAGTGAGGTCGCAAGGGGGGGCGGGCAGCGGCAGCGGAGGTGGCAGTGGTGTCGGAGGTGATGGGGGGAGGGCGAAGAGCGCAGGCGGTCGATGATGAAGATCGATGGGGGGAGAGCCGCTCTCGGTCGATGATGAAGAGCGATGGGGGGGAGAGCCGATGATGAAGAGGTTGGGTTAAAAGGGCTTGAAACTACTATTCAATGAATAGTAATATCCCAACTTCTTTTTTCATAGTATGTAATGTTAAGCGAGTTCACACAAAAAACCAATGAAATACCAAAAAAAAATATACAAATTATCCATCAAGTAGTCAAGTTACACTCTTAGGTCTCGAACTCTGTAAAAAACTTGCAGATTTAGTGACAAAATGCTTAAAAGATCATTTAAACTTTAATTTTCTAAAATGAACAGAAAGCTAACCTTAAGCATTAAATATTGGTAAAAAAATAACCACAACATCAAATCAAACAAATATTAACACCCAAGCGAACACATTAAATCATAAATATTAGGTTACCTTCAAGATACTTTGAAAGTTAACAAGAAACAAGATCTTAAGCATACTCAGGTAACAGATTAAAAAGATAGACCATCAAATAAAGAAAATGAATATTTTCATTAAAACTTCTAACATCTAACATCAACTTCAACATTAACCTTCCAAATCAAACCCCAAGAAACACTACTCATGACCAACAAACCGAAGACAGAATCACAAAAGAGCACCACTGTACCATACAAATCCACCTATCCTCACGATCTCCACTTCAAAATTCTTGAGAAGCAGACCCAATTTCACCCTTCTCCTTACCCACCTTCTTCGGCAGCAAAGTGGAATGAATATTGGGCAAAACACCACCATTAGCAATCGTCACAGACCCCAACAACTTACTCAACTCCTCATCATTCCTCACAGCTAACTGTATATGCCTAGGACCAATTCGACTCTTCTTATTATCCCTCGCTGCATTTCCAGCCAACTCCAACACCTATGCATCAAAACCCACAATCATAAACAAAACCCTAACTTTCGATCAAAGATTGAAATTTGAAAATTGAACATTGAAATTGAAAGTACCTCTGCGGCGAGGTACTCGAGCACGGCGGAGAGGTACACCGGAGCTCCGGCACCGACTCGTTGGGCGTATCTTCCTGCTTTGAGGAACCTCGCGATTCTGCCGACGGGGAACTGGAGGCCGGCTTTTGAAGATCTTGATACGGCTTTTGTTGCTTTGGGTTTTCCTCTACCGCCTTTCTTCGTTTCTGCATCTGATTTTGACGCCATCGTCTTCGATTGAGAAGTTCGATTGGTAAACCCTAACCCTAATTTGGGAGATTGTGGTTCGAGTGTTGGTGTTTATGTGAAGATAGTGATTGTGGTTTTGAATTTATAGGGGAGAGGGTTGGATTGTGATTGGTGGGTTATGTTTCGCTTGGATTGCCAGCGTGGCGGTTGGATTTTTGGTTTTGTTTTTCCGCGGGATGATTTGAAGTCGGTGAGTTTTGAAGTTTTATGCCCCGCCACAATCTAAAACTTCCAAGTCTCAAACGTTGTGTTTATATATGTTTTGTTTTTGTTTGTATTCTAACATCTTAAATTTATCTTTAATAATGCAAAAGTTTAGGAAAAGTTTATAAATGTACATATATAAACGTGCAGGATTGGCTCTATAGTGTTATTTTATGATGCATTAGGTTTGAGACCTTCTAAAAATGAAGACCCTCATTTAAAAAAAGTTATAGTGAGCTCTGATATAATACGAGCCAATGAAATTTGAAGCGAAAAACACTTGATAATTGAGTCACAATGAAAATTTTAATAATTTGATTGTTATTGAAGAAAAACAATCACACAATTCACAAAACAAACGACCCTTCTTGAGTTCCTTTCTTTTATTGATTTGTTTGACATCGGCTAGCTTTTGTTTTGCTTCTTTTTTGTTTAAAAAATCAGCTCTCAAGGACTAAGGTTATTATATCAAAATTTTTTTTAATTTACTGTTTTTTGTTTAAAAAATTGATTAGGTTTTTTTTGTGATTTTGTTGCTTTTCTTTAGATTGTATTTTTGTAAAGCCCCATTTCTTTTAGTTCGATTGTGACTTTAAAAAACGTTAAGCCGACAGATCCTGTTCATAACTAGACGTGTTCAAATATTATATATAAAAGCGTCATTGACTCGGTTAAACTTCCTTTTTTGTGTTATGTTTAAAGGTCATATCCAAAAGAAAATACAGATCTAATAACTTCAGGTAATACATAATAGTAGGACGTGATCGTTTGGAAAAAAAAACTCGTAGCTTGCCTCTTCCAAAATTTTTGTAGAATAGAGTTGAAATTACCTCTTAATAATTGTTTTTAATATGGTTATAACTAAAGTTCTAATATAATAAAAACTATGCGTTGTGAAGACAAAAATAGGTGTGATATAGTGAAAAGCCGACAGATCCTGTTCATGCACACCATAACACGAAGGCACGATGGGTTGGTGGAGCGCAAACCCCATGAAAGAGTTGGAAAGAAATGTTTGAAGATGTCTAGGGGACGAGAAATAGTCGTTTCACACTAATTTTTTTAATGTTTTTATCTATATACACATTATATTTATACAAAGATCACACCACAATCATACTTCTCTCTTCTTGTCTATGAAAATGTATTTTCTAGCTAGTTATGGATCAAATTTCAAACCGTGATCATCGCCCCGACATTGAATACGCATGTTCTTTGACTCGAATTGGGGACTGGAACAAGCTTGTAACCCGATGTTCACCGTACATCAGAGGGGGTCCCCGAAACACAACCTTTTGCTCTTCGACAACGTTGATTTATAATTCCTTTTCTTGCCTTCTGGTCATTAAGATTAAGTTTTGCCTTTTCTGATAATTTTTCTCACATAATCAATGAAAAATAATAAAATATTGACCCTTATATTATTTATATTTAACCATTACATGGCTATGCTTCTATCCCTTAAAGGAGCAAAAATTACAATATTACGATGTTTTTTGTACAACTAGTGGTATCTATTGATGCGCATGTGTTGATGAATCAAACAACGCCTAAGAAACATCTCCATCGTAATAGAAGTCATGAACAGGCTCCAAAGCGACTTTCAGTGACGGCTACTAATTCAGATGCAATCCTTAATATATGTGTATTAAATCTGTTAAAAGCTTTTACCTTTGGCAAAGCAGTCCAAGTTAACAAGGCCAAAAAAATGATCAAAACAATAACATAAAAATATCAGTTCAATACAGAAGCTTTCGGTGGTTAGTTCAAACCATGCCCCTATCAAGAAAACAGATTTATGCAAGAAATAATTGTAATTCAACATTAGTGTAATTGTAAATAAATCAATGATCAAAACAATAACATAACTGCCTTCTCCAATCTCCATTATTATCATTGCAGTAAAGATAGCAGCTTTAAGCAGATAGAACCGAGTTAATATTAAACATGTAATTAACTCATTAACAAACAACATACTAAAGGACGTTAACCTGTTAGGATTAGCAAAATCCATCACCAAACTAATAACCTCCACGAGCAACATATGCTAAAGAAACAGCAGCTAAAATGGTGGTTGCAGATGAGACCATTGCCCAAAAGCTCTTCCCTTTATCAGCTTTTGCCACACGGACTTTAAGCAATTCAAGTTGATTCTTCATTTCAGCCGCAATACTCTCTTATCCTTGAATGCTTTCTGATTGCTTCAACTTCTGTTACATGATGTTTGATTTCTTCACCGAATTGGGTTTCTTGATCAATACCATGTTACCATCTTTCTTTGAGCTGCAGTTCGATGAGGTATGCTTCAAGATTTTCAAGATTTTGCTCGCGTTAGCTTCCGAGTGTTTCAGTTTGCTTTTGGTATCATCATGTTCTTTTTGGGTTTTCGCAAGTGATTTCTTGATCGCAAGAATCTCTTTTTCTAGTGCAGCATGAGTGTTTTCCAAGTCTTTCTTTTCTGCAACTACTTTTCTCATTGTCTTTTTTCATCTTGGATAACTTCTTCTGCTTATCTTCAATATCCTTCTCTATCTTTGAAATGTTTTCACTCAACTGCTTCATTTTCTGTTTTTCACCATCTAGGCTCACGCGCACACTGTTTCTTTCTTTGTGGCTTGCTCCAATGCGCCAATGTTGCGACTATTTTCAGACTCTAACTGCTTAATTTTATCAGTTTGAACTATGCTAAACTTTTCAAGTGTTGTAATCTTGCTCTTGAGTTCTTCCAATTGTTCCTTGAACTTGAAGATATCAGTTTCCGCTTGATTCTTGGCATTATTGATCAATGTTTTCTCCGTGGTCAGTTGATCTATAGTAAGGTTCTGGTGCCTTAAATTCTTCAAAGCCGCATTCAAATCTTCTGTAAGCAAACTCTTTTCTTGAGTCAGCTGTTCAATATCTACCTCAGTTTCTTGTTTTTCTTTCACCAAAACATCAATTTCTGCACTCATTTTCGCCTCATTATCTGAACTCGCTACAAATTTCATCTCCAACTCGGCAACTTCCTCAAGCAATTTCGTCTTCCCTTGTTGAAGCGTATGCACCAATTGATTCAGCACATCAACCGAATATTGCAGCTCATTAATCTTTCGCTCTTGCAAATCTCTCTCGCTTTCAATCACCATCTTCTCGTCAGTTATCTTGCTGATATCCATCTTCAAATCATCAATCAACTCATTCGATTCAATCAAATTTCTCTCAATCAAATCCTTTTCTCTCAGTATCAAATCAATCTTTCTCTCTGTTAATGTATTCTCCTCGAGTAAACCATCATAATCAGCCTTAATCTTCCTTGATTTCTCAACAGCCACAGCTTCCCTCTCTCTGCTTCATCCAGCTTCAATCTCAACCCATTCTCGATCTCAATTCGATCTTCAAGCTGAGCTCTGATCGCATCTCTCTCCTCCAAAACATGCGACAAAATAAACTTCTCTTCACCAATCTCCCTTCAAGTGCACTCAACCTCCTGCTCAAATCACCAATCTCCAATTCCTTCTCCTTCTTCACTCTCTCAATCTCACTTTTCACCGCGATAACCCGACTCAAATCTCTCTCCAACCCACCAATTCCCTCCGCCATTTCAGCCATCTGCACTTCAACAAACCTACACTCCCCCCCTCTCGATCTCCAGCTTAATCACTTGTTCATTACCCCATCCAACTCAAATCGCAACAACCCTCATCATATCTACACCGATTCAACTCAGATTCAAGAGATTTGTTAACCTCAGTTAGAGAATCTACCTGTTGACGACGCTCGACGGTCTCTTTTAGCAGCATCGCGTTTAGTGATTTGAGACTGTGGAGTTTCTCTGAAGCGGCATTATCAATGGTTTGAGTAGGGGTCTCGTGTTGAGATTTTGGGTGTTTGTTGTTTCTGATTGAGGGTTTGATTTGGTTTTCGCCATGGATTAGGGTTTGGTGGAGGGGATGATGAAGATGATAAAGGTGGTCTAGGGTTTCAGATGAAAGAATATATGGGAGGGGTTTTAGGGTTTGATTTTGAATTCAATTTTTGGTACGGTAATCGAGGAGTACCCGTGTGACCAGTGAGTGGTTGAGAAATAACTTCATTGGTTAAAATTAGTGTTGTTTATTTTCTCTTGAGAAATTTCCGATTTTACTTTTTAAGATTTTAATAAAATTATTCGTTTTTCTTTAAAAGAATTAAAAATATTAGTATGTTTTAAAAGTTCATAAGTTATTTCAATTATAAAAGTAATTGTTTTTCTCTAAATATCTATTTATTGTTGAAGTGAGAGAGTTATGGTTGAAATCGAGACAAAGAAACTGCAGGGGCTAATGTCACAACTGGGAAAAGAAATTGATGCCTTGAACGGCGTGAACTTTTCAGAACCTATCATATGGTAAGAGTTGGAAGGATCGCAATGCAAATCGGAAGTAGAGGGATGAAATAGCGTATTAAGTAATGTTGCGGGATCTTAATAACTTAAATGTGTATAACTTTTGAGCTAGAAAAAGAGTTACAAGATCCATAACATGTCAACAGAAAGGCCTCGAAAAGTTGCAAGTAAAATATAAGGCTTCATGTTGAAGTTGGCGCCACCAACACCACTATGGGTGCCACCTATGCTGGTACCGTCAGAAACACCGTCAATTACACCGCTGATCAATAAAATTTAGCTTTGTTGACGCTGGGGGCGCCATCAACGCCGGGGCCATATTTTGATGAGTTTTGACCCTAACATTAAGAGATTTAAAAAGGGATTAACCCTGGATTTGAAAACACTTTCCATGGTAGCAATTGATGACGAAACGACAAGATTGTAGCATTACAAAGGCTTTCCAGGTTTAAGCAATTAAAACCTTCACCCATTCATTCATTTCATTTTATATATTTTCACACCTCAATACACAACCCTCAAGTCGGGGATTTAAGTCTTTAATAATAAACCAAATATCACTTCAATAATTAAATATTTAGAATTTTTAAAACTCTGGATTATGTAAAGGAGTTAGAAAGTTTTTTAAAGCGAGTCTAAATACTTTATTCACTACAAAATTTAAAATTTCAATTATGTTAGTATAAATATTTAAACAACTTGACATTATAATTACTATCGTGCCGTGTTTATTTTGTCACGTGTCGATATTAATTTCATTCAAAGCATGTCGTTGCAACTCGCATACGCACTATTGCAGATAAACTTTTTTTCTATGATATATGTAATCCCCGCGACATTATGTGGGTAGGTGACCTTAGCTAGTTAATAACAATTTAATGTAGAAATCAATTCTTTCTCAACTTAATCAACAATGGATTTAACAATAAAAAAATTTTGATCAAATTATAGGCATGTAAATCCTAAGATATAACTCCTATATATACTAAACAAATACTAATACTAACCAACTCAAACACTATCTAAAAATAAACTTATCAAACAACAACTACTCCTAATCTAATACGAACTCAATTAGATGATTATAAACAAACATAACTTTCTCCCATCCTTTTAACTAGAGTGTAATTACAAGATTAGTCCAACATCAGCCTTTAATCCTGTGATGCACTTTTTTACTTGAAAGCCGATCTGTCATTCTCACATTGGGTTAGATGCGGCTCGTCTTTTTCCTTTCACTATGGACACTCCGATATGTAATGTCCAGACTCATTGCAATTTTGCATTTGTAACACCTGAAGTAGCTCCTGTCTTGTTGTACTTGATCGTCTCCTCGACCTTTCTCGGACCCCTGATTTTTACCACGGCCATGTCCAAGTCCAATCTTCTTGACTCAAGTTTCCAGAACTACAACACTCACACTTGTGCTTATTTTTCCTTTGCCTTTTCATTCGAATTCATAAATAAAAGTTTATTTTGCTTGGTTTGGATCACCACATCCTTGATTCTTTCTTCATAAGTTTTAAATCAGCATACAACATCATCATAACAAATGGTCTTCATGTCCATGATTTGTTCAACCACCATATGAATAAAGCATTTAGGTAACTTGTTAAGAATTTCTTAATCAATTTTGTTTATTCTAAACCGAGCCAAGTGAGGTGGGTCGAGATGCATACTTGGACAACTTGTTAGCAAAGTCATCAATAACACCTTGATCCTTCATCTTTAGATTTTCAGACTCTCCTATTAAAGTTTGAAGTATTGCCTCACGTATCCGTTTTGCTCCCAATTGACGAGTTTTGAGAACATCCCACGTCTCCTTTGATGTTTCAAGATTCTCTGCTTACAGTATTTTCTCCTCGGATATAGCTTGGAACAAGAGACCAATTGCAAAATTATTCTTTTAACATTTACATTGGTTCCCAAGTTTGATTTGCCCCCGCTCTCATACCATATGAATATTGAAGAACCACATCCACATGGCCCATATCACGTATTTTTGTAAGAAAACACCAGATATTGGGTATTGTTCTCCTTTAAAGTCACACCCTCAATTTCCATAACAGGTATTACCGTTAGATGCGTGACATACCAGGCCAGGATCTTAGCCATTAGTTACACTAAACGATACAACTTATAAAAGCATAATACTCATTAATGATAAACTTTCCAAATAAGAGTTAATTAAGAAAACATAAAGTATATTCGGAAGAGTTTAAGTTTATTGATTCAAGTGGCACAACTGCGCAAACCAACAAAGTATGAGCTGATTGTATATGTATTCAAATGACCTGACGTTAATGAATGCAGCGTGTGATGATATCCTATTGTGCACATCTTAAGAACCTGAAAGAAAGATGCTAAAGTGTCAACACAAAGTTGGTGAGTTCATATGATTTGATAAACAGAACATAGTGTAAACAGAATCAGTAAAAATGTAATATCATAGATAGCTGGATTTAACAATAAAAAAAATTTTGATCAAAATATAGGCATGTAAATCCTAAGATATAACTCCTATATATACTAAACAAATACTAATACTACCCAACTCAAACACTATCTAAAAATAAACTTATCAAACAAACTAACTCCTAATCTAATACGAACTCAATTAGATGATTAATAAACAAACATAACTTTCTCCCATCCTTTTAACTAGGTAATTACAAGATTAGTCCAACAATCAGCCTTTATCCTGTGATGCACTTTTTTTACTTGAAAGCCGATCTGTCATTCTCACATTGGGTTAGATGCGGCTCGTCTTTTTCCTTTCACTATGGACACCCGATATGTATGTCCAGACTCATTGCAATTTTGCATTTGTAACACCTGAAGTAGCTCCTGTCTTGTTGTACTTGATCGTCCCCTCGACCTTTCTCGGACCCCTGATTTTACCACCACGGCCATGTCCAAGTCCAAGATCTTCTTGACTCAAGTTTCCAGAACTACAACACTCACACTTGTGCTTATTTCCTTTGCCTTTTCATTCGAATTCATAAATAAAAGTTATTTTGCTTGGTGGGATCACCACATCCTTGATTCTTTCTCATAGTTTTAAATCAGCATACAACATCATCATAACAAATGGTCTTCATGTCCATGATTTGTTCAACCACCATATGAATAAGCATTTAGGTAACTTGTTAAGAAATTTCTTAATCAATTTTGTTTATTCTATAACCGAGCCAAGTGAGGTGGGTCGAGATGCATACTTGGACAACTTGTTAGCAAAGTCATCAATAACACCTTGATCCTTCATCTTTAGATTTTCAGACTCTCCTATTAAAGTTTGAAGTATTGCCTCACGTATCCGGTTTGCTCCCAATTGACGAGTTTTGAGAACATCCCACGTCTCCTTTGATGTTTCAAGATTCTGCTTACAGTATTTTCTCCTCGGATATAGCTTGGAACAAGAGACCCAATTGCAAAATTATTCTTTTAACATTTACATTGGTTCCAAGTTTGATTTGCCCCCGGCTCTCATACCATATGAATATTGAAGAACCCACATCCACATGGCCCATATCACGTAATTTTTGTAAGAAAACACCAGATATTGGGTATTGTTCTCCTTTAAAGTCACACCCTCAATTTCCATAAACAGGGTATTACCGTTAGATGCGTGACATACCAGGATCTTAGCCATTAGTTTATGATTCAAGAAAACATAAAACATATATGCGGAGAGTTAAGTTTATGATTCAAGTGGCACAAACTGCGCAAACCAACAAAGTATGAGCTGATTGTATATGTATTCAAATGACCTGACGTTAATGAATGCAGCGTGTGATGATCCTATTGTGCACATCTTAAGAACCTGAAAGAAAGATGCTAAAGTGTCAACACAAAGTTGGTGAGTTCATATGATTTGATAAACAGAACATAGTGTAAACAGAATCAGTAAACAATGTAATATCAGTAGATAGCTAGTCTACTTAACAATTACCAAGTGTATGAAGTTCGCAACCAAAGCTGACAATGTAAATAAATGCCTCGGCTGTGAATACCAGGTCACAGTAACAAAAATTAGGTCAATTAAACACACATTTGACATATGGTTATGCTAGTGCGACTAGCCCGAATGGGGTTTGTCAAACCCAGTAATCTACTCAGAATTACATCGTTATAGTACGTACATTAACGGTTCGAGTATGAGGACTTAGGTATGGTATCACACTAGTAAACAAGTGACATTACGGTAATACTGATCAATAAATATACGTTTGAACACGCGTTTCTTCCCCCCCCAAAGACAATAGATAAAGTGGGGCTGAGAACACACATTTAATGCACATGAACAAGCAAATGGAAGCAAAAATGATTAGGTTTCCAAAACACCTAGATTTCATTTAATATATAATAAATATTAAATACTAGAGTTAATCTCGGTTTTGGTCCCTGTGTTTTGCAAATTGACTCCACTTGAGTACCAACGTTTATTTTGTCTCCATTTGAGTACCAAATTTTAAAAAAGTTGTCTGTTTCAGTCCAAATTTCGAACGGTGTTAACATTTTCTGTTAGATTTTTTAAAAAAGACCAAAATACCCCTAAGGGCTATAAAATATCACCATCTCCACCACACGCCACATACCACCACCACCACCACACACCACCACCACCACACACCACCGCCGGACCTTCCACCACCACCACCACCACCACCTCCGTCGCCACCACCATCACCACCTCAACCCCCACCACAAATCTCCCTCACAACTCCACCACCCCTAACCTCTCAAACAAACCCCACCACCACCGGAGCCATCATCATCGGCGTCGGCCTCTCCGGCCTAGCCGCCGCCGTCCGCCTCCATTCCCATAACATCCCCTTCCTCCTCCTCGAAGCCTCCTACGCCGTCAACGGCCGCGTCCGCACCGACTCCGTCGACGGCTTCCTCCTCGACCGCGGCTTCCAAATCTTCATCACCGGCTACCTCGAAGCCACAAAGCTACTCGATTACCAAACCTAAAACTTTAAAAGTTCTACTCCGGTGCTAAAGTCTACTACAACGGTGAGTTCCACACCGTCGCCGATCCGTTACGTCATTTTTCCGATGTTGTTCAATCTCTAATGCATCCAATTGGATCAATTGTTGATAAATCTCTCATCGGTTTGACGAGAGTTAGGGTTTTGACTCAATCCGATGATGAAATACTCTCTAATGAAGAAACCTCCACTATCGATCTCCTTAAACGAATCGGCTTCTCCGATTCAATCGTCGATCGGTTCTTCCGACCGTTTTTCGCCGATAGGTGGAGTGTGCCGGCGGTGGTGTGTGGTGGCGGTGGTGTGTGGTGGCGTGGTGTGTGGTGGTGGTATGTGGTGTGTGGTGGAGATGGTGATATTTTTATAGCCCTTAGGGGTATTTTGGTCTTTTTAAAAAATCTAAGAGAAAATGTTAACACTGTTCGAAATTTGGACTGTAACAGACAACTTTTTTAAAATTTGATACTCAAATGGAGACAAAATAAATGTTGGTACTCAAGTAGAGTCAATTCGCAAAACACAGGGACCAAAACCGAGATTAACTCTAAATACTAATAATTTGGTCGTACGGTTTCGTGTTCTCGGTTCGGGTACGGTACCGGTTATCGGTTGCTTCACTTCGCATGTAACACACTCAAATGCCAATTCACTTCGAATACATAAAAATCCAATTGTCTCGTATAAAAGTATTATGTATTCAATTATTACTATTATTAGTGTTATTATTATTTTTAACCATACCTTTAATAGCACGACCCACCAGTAATATATTTATATATACCAAATGTATGTTCCTCACACACATATATCAAAAATATATAACACGCACAATATAGAACATATTAAACACCCCATATAATATAATATACAATATGTATGTACACACTAAATATTCAACTCACAAAATTTAGCTATGAGCACATGTCCATAACATACGAACCCACTACATACATCCATAATTTCACACATCTACATATGTATACAATGTATAGTAGCGTTGCATGCCTATAATCATGCACACACGCACATGACTTGTATCAAATTAACTCAACACTATACCTAGCCCTCACACTGCCACACTCCCCATTACATCCAATAATATATTTATATATAATCACCCACCCCTACCTATACATAATATTAAATATGCACACACACAAGCAAGTGCATCACACATTAATTTTTGATACCCACGTATGCACACGTATAGTAACCTCACCAACCACATACACATTGCATATTTACATAAATGATGCGGAACACACACAACCATAACACACGCCACATACACCTAAGAACACACACACTCACGACCAAAAGTATCCATACACATAAATGCATAAGGACACACACAATCATGATCATATATACTGATATACACCACAAACTTAGTGAGCAGGTTAACCTGAAAACTCGGGTTATCACATTTACGGTGGCAAAATTTTGATTTTTTGGCTGAACCGCACTTGCAAAACATCTTTCTACCAAAGGTTAAAACCATTACTTGAAAGTATTAGCTGCAAATACCTTTTGCTACCTTTCACCTATTGTTTTACAGCCTTTCATTAACACTTTACAGGTATACTAGCTTTAATAAACCCGTGTATTACACGGATTGAATAAAAAGAAATAAATAGAATAAAATTTATTAATTATAAATCAATATTTTAAAATAAAAGATGATTAAAAATTTTTTTTATAATAAATAAAAAAAATTATTTTAAAACAAACGTTTTAAAAATGTGATACTTAAAAACTTTCCTCTATAACTCTCAATTTTAACTATTTTTTGTTTATAAAAGTTTTACTTTTTAAAAACACCATTTATAAAAATATTTTATATTTTTTAAAAAGTTTGATGTTTTAAAAAGTTTTCTAAATTATGAAAAAAATTTCTTAGAAATAATTGTAGTAAAAATATCTCTTGCTTAATTTATTAAAACACTATTTTAATAAAAAATATAAACAATATTATTAGTAATTAATGTTATTATTAAATAAGAGAGAGAGGCGAGAAAAAATTATTGAGGAGTAATATGGTGTTGACATGTGTCCTCCTAAATACCTTTTTATTAGAGTAGGGAGATTATATATTTTCATGTTATCATGTTCGAAAATAAGATAAACAAAATCCTTTGACTGCCTCCTTATTCAAGACCCATCGAATTCAAATTATTGAATTTGAAAATTGAGAACTCCAATGTCTAAGCAATTGATCTTGTTCTTACTAATGATTGTGAAGTAACAGTACAAAATAAAATCGCCCCTCCCTAGTAGATTAGATTTTAATTCACACAAATATGCCAAATTCGTCACATACTTTAATTGGATACTGGATTAATTAAGCAATGATAACAAACCTCATCACCTCCCGCTTCACCGCCATCTTCGAAGCTGAACCTTTTGTCAGAAAACTCAAAAACAATCTTATTCCCAAACCAATGTATCAATCAAACTCAGAATCTGGATAATACAATGAAGAATAGAAGACAAACGATATCAAACATAAAAGAACAGACTAAACATTACAACGATGAACACAAAATTAAACAAACTCAAGAAATCATCGTAAAGACGTAAACCCTAGGAGTGATTCCCACAAGAATGATGAAGATCAATATACAGAACTTTGATCTTGAACAGAAGAGAACGAGACCAAATAAGAAGCATGTATTGTGTCTAGTTGATGATGATCAGAAATGAAACAACTTCTATCATGATGATAAGAAGATGAAGATATATTGTGTTATGTGGGACTTGATATGTGTTTATGATATTGCAGCCCACAATACACACACTCTCTTTTCATTTTATATTAACAAACTAGAGCAACGACCCACTTAATACAAGCCCACTAAAAAACGATCCATCAGTCTTGATTTCTGCTGTCATAAGCCCAATCTAACCCAATCACACAGCTGCATGCTTGTAGCTTAGCACCTTAGTCCATTGTAGCTCAGCCCCTTAGTCCAGCAACACTCCAAAGTTCTCACCACATATATGCAAACCAATATATGAAAAGAAGTAATAAACACACAACTAGTTAGATGTAATTTTGACATTGAATTGGATGAGTAAAAAATAGGCACATATCTCAACATCCCTCCTCAATTCAATAGGCAAAACAAAACAAATATTTGCAACCATTCAATCCACAACTCGTTTTTCATAAAACAAACTTTCCAACAAAAAATCAAACTGTTGCATGATTTTAAAAGATTCTCCATTTTTCTAAAACACCAAATTGCCTAATGATCCAGATAGATTTAAAGAATGTTATGGACTGAGACTACATATACGTTGGATAAACTTGGCAAGTAAGAAGTGACCTTTAGATAAGAATTAAATGCAGCTAACAAACAAAACAATAACATCAAAATAGATCGAGGTCTAGATTGAGATTTTAAGTAGATAAACAGACAAAAATTAAAACAAACGCTACATAATTTTTTCCCAAAAAGATTTCTGAAAATCTAAAATAAGCAAACCTTAAATTGAGAAATCATTATCTATGCATGTAAAGGAAATAACAGAAGCTTAGTTGATTAGAATTTCCAAACTCATTTACAAACCATACAATACCAATACCCTTATGCTCGTTCAAGAAACATAAGATTACCAACAATTTGACTACGTGATAGAATATATACAGGTAACCTCTGTTTTACTTTAAACATTGCAGAATTTCAAAAACATAAAAATATTAACCATTTTTTATGTTTCATCAATTATGTAAAAAACACAATTTAAACCTCTTTGAAAAGTACTTACACAACAAGAAGAATATAACTGTGATATCAACATCTTTTGGATAGCGAACTTTAAATCCACAACCAAAAAATAGAAAAATTTGCCACAAGGCAACATACCAACTTTCTATACTATCACAGAAAGAAAGAAAGAAACCGGGTATAACAAACCCAATTAAGACAGAGAATCATATGATTCAACAAGATTATCAAAAACATATTTGATAAGAAAGAATAAAACCACACGGTTTTTTAAGAACTTTAGAAACACCTAAAGACAAGAGACAAGTGAAGAACATAAAGACTAATTTTGATTTTATCAAAAAACTTTTACAACTTCACATATAATACTGAATCATAAGATTCAAGAGAAATGTCTGATAATAATAAGAATAGCATATGCTATATCAGACAAGAAGGTCACAGCCAAAGAGAATTGAATTGAATACAAATTCATTGAATAATCTCTTACACAAGAGAAAAATATATATACAAGGCTGTCAAAGAATCAATAATACTCTTGATAATACTACTAGTTAAGACGCTTTGAACCACACGATTCAAATAACCATAAAACAAGAATACAAATATATGGGACAAACAAAGCATCAAGAAGGCAAACATGCAAGTAAGCCTAATAAGAATTCTATGAAACATGATAAAACCCCTTAACAAACATCAATATCCAAAAGACAATATAAACATTCATAAAGACAGATAAGATATGTCACAAAGATAGAAATAACGTTTCATAGAAGATAGATCGCAGAACTAAGCAAAAAACAGTGGTAGACATGAATAAAAACATATACGGCTGCAAACAAATACCATACTGTTTTTAAGAGAGCTTGAGAGCCACTAGATTCAAAAAACATAAAGAAATATTGCAGTATAAACAACTCATAACGGAGCAAACAGATTACACTTAAACCACAATATCACAAACGACATCATAAAATGAGAATTTCTTTTCACAACAGAAATCTGAGTTGATAAAACCTTTTAACTAAGAAGTTTAATCCAATCTATACGGTTTAAAGCATTTTTCCATTTTGAAAAAATATTATATTTTTCTATCAAGCAAAACCTTTTTCAATTTTTATTTTATCCTTAAAAAACAATCATTTTTTATAACAAATACACCAGCAAGCACCACCAAGTTAAACCAAATTTACCACAAAAAAATCACTTTTAAACCAATGAACAACAATCACTTTAGAATGTTTCTTCTAAATGTGTATTAGTATAAGACTGTGAAAGTTAATAAGATGGTAGAAATGAGGATCAACTTTAACACATAACACATCCTATTCCCCCCTCAATCTTATACTAGATATTTTAATGTCTCAAGCCATCATAAAACAATATAAAAAAACCTTTGAGTAACAAACACTATGAACTTTTAACCACTTTATTAAAATGATATATATCACTCATGCACAAAAATGTTATAAAATCACATGTAACCACTCACTTTAGTAAATGACATATGTGAAACACTACTTAGCAATATCCTGAAAGTTCTCATCCTAATATGAAGACCATATAAACACAAGTTTGAGTGAAAACTTGAAATGGATAGAAATAGTACATGAGTGAACTTTTTATCTTCTAACCGGCAGCCACAAGGTTAAAATCAGAACAAATAAGAAGACCTATCTAACAGTTATTGAGTTGCATTCGAACAATGTTTACTTTAAACCGAAAATTCAGTTAAAAACATCATATATTCAGAAGAAGACACATATTGATATAAACAAGATGATAAAGATTAGCAGTTTTAAAACCTTCGAATATCATTCTTGATTTTTCAATATTATACCTCATGCAAAAATAAAATACAAGATTACTTAACAATATTAATCAATGCATGGAGGTAACTTGTATTAGACGAACACAGTTAATCCTCTTACAAAAAATAGAACTTGCAATTAAAACATTCCCAAAAGGATAATACCCAAAAAAAATATCAAGAACAAAGTTACTAATAAAAAAACTTACAAAACACTTGTACTGATGAAGCCCACCATTTACCCAACATTTTTTTTCCAACTACTAGAGAAGTAAAACAAATATCAAAAAACATATATAGACAAAACACAAGTGATGCACAGATAGACGGAATTAATATAAAGACATGTGATATTAAACAATAAGCAGATAAAATGCAGCACAGATAGGGTTGTGGCTCTCCCTGGAATGCACAAACAACAGGGTGGTGTCTCTCCCTGATCAATATCCAATACCCGTACCTCTAACCCGGCCAAATAATGCCTAAATGATATAGTAAATCAGATACAAGAAAACTAGATAAGATACAACCTCAATTTGGGACACCCAAATCAGTATGTTCCAATAAGCTCCACCAGCCAAGACGTTTGAGCCGTTCACTTGTTTATTGATCTAAAATGAAGATGCTCTGATGACATGATCTTGGGTCTTGACTAAGATAAGCAACAACGAAGGCTTGATTAATCCTTTAGAGAATGGAAAGAGCACCACTAAGTATGGATCACAACAAAACACTCCTTCAATCTAAGATTATGTTTTATAAGCATACGCCAATTGCAACGATCAAGCTTCACAAAGAAGAAGAAAACAGATGGAAGTTTGACAGCGGAAGAAACCATAGCGGGTCAGAAATTCAGATCGTTAACTCCACAGCAGAATCACTCTAATTAGATTCAACAAATCAGAACTAGATGACGACATCCAATCCGGAAGAAGCGAGACACATTGAATGGAGAACAAACAACCTCTTCACATTAGCACTGGAGGATGAACAATAAGAATTTTGGATTCTAAAAGAATTTTTGCTTGTGAGGACTTCGCCCAAGATCAACTAGACTAGATTAGATGAAAAAAATCGTTGACAGAGAATAATAGCCAAACCTAGGGTCACTATCAGAGAATCTTCAATTAAAAGTGATGGAGAATACAATCGATTCGACCCTACAATCGTTCACAGCGGAAGATCATATTTTACACAAGAACCAAATCAAATAAGAAGAAATAGTCACCGAATTACGATGGATAACCCGAATAATATGAAATCGAGAGCCTAGAGCTCTGATACCATGTCAGAAAACTTAAAAACAATCTTATCAGTGTATCAATCAAACTCAGAATCTGGATAATACAACAAAGAATAGAAGACAAACGATATCAAACATAAAAGAACATACTAAACATTACAACGACGAACACAAAATTAAACAAACTCAAGAAAGCATCATAAAGACGTAAACCCTAGGAATGATTCCCACAAGAATGATGAAGATCAATATACATAACTTTGATCTTGAACAGAAGAGAACGAGATCAAATAAGAAGCATGTATTGTGTCTAGTTGATGATGATAAAAAATGAAACAACAACTTCTATCATGATGATAAGAAGATGAAGATGAAGATATATTGTGTTATGTGGAACTTGATATGTGTTTATAATATTCCAGCCTACAATACACACACTCTCTTTTCATTTTATATTAACAAACTAGAGCAGCGACTCACTTAATACAAGCCTACTAAAAAACGATCCATCAGTCTTGATTTCTGCTGTCATAAGCCCAGTCTAACCTAATCCACACAGCTGCATGCTTGTAGCTTAGCACCTTAGTCAATTGTAGCTTAGCACCTTAGTCCAGCAACACTCCAAAGTTCTCACCACATATATGCAAACCAATATATGAAAAGAAGTAATAAACATACAACTAGTTAGATATAATTTTAACGTTGAATTGGATGAGTAAAAAATAGACACATATTTCAACACCTTTTTTATTACCGATTTACCGCTGTTGGAATCAATTGCTGATGTCGTCAAGTGTTCAACCTGAATCCCTGACAATATGATAATAATAGGCCTCCTAATCGATGATGAAAAGATGAACCATTTCAATACCAATTGTTGAAAATCCGGCATTTTTCAATTTAATCATACAATAGATTTAACAAGAAAAAACTTTTTGATTAAAATCGAAGGTATATAAATCCTGAACTATAACTCCTATATATACTAATCAAATACCAATACTAATCAAACTCAAACACTTTCAAAATAATAAATAATCAAAACACACTAACTCCTAATCTAATACGAGCTCATAACCATCACATATCCTTTTAACCATCATGTAATTACAAAATTAGTCTAACATGTTCACCTACCTATACGAGGCAACTTCCCACTCAGTTTCTCGCATTTTTATCTCAAGCATCGCTTTATAAATCAATCTCATTTGTCTTCCATTCATTTTGAAACTTGTTAACTCATTCCGTATATATATATCAAAATACAAAAACTCATTAATTAATAGTAATATATAATTTATATAAAAATAATTTTCATATAGCTATTTCTATATAAAATCATGTCTTTAACCTTTTATTGAAACGAAATTATATCAAGTGAATTCAAACGAAGATAATAAACATCAAACAACGAAATCCACGGTGACAAGAAGTGACAACTACCAAATCTAAAACTTTGACTTGTGGTATTCGCATCATAATTGTCTACAAACTTTGCTAGTTTTCTTTAATAAAATTTGCCTTACTTTATACTCATATCATCCCATATGTGAATCAAATAATCTTTGCGACTTGTGCGACCCAATATTCTAGCAGCTGTCTTTTTCTGTATGATTCAAGTGTTTTTTTTTATGATTAATTTAATACTATATTGATTTCGTGTAGTAATTCCTATATAATTTCATTCAACAATTTATTTATTACAATATATCAAGTAACCTACTTCATTAGAATGCACTACGTTACATACACCGTTAGCTTTTTATAAATTTTAAAATATTATCGATTTTGAAATTAACGTTCTTGTATATATATGATGAGCATGCAACCAACGAAGTAACTATATTTTTTTAATGTTATAATTTTAAAGGCCTTGATTTAATGAAATTTAATAAACAGAAATAATATTCGTGTCACTACTTTTTTCCTTTTCATTTAAAACCAATAATTATATATTTTTTAAGCAAATTTTATGTTTTATTTGAAGAGCTATGTTAAACAGATTTCTTCAAAGGAAACCCTAATTGCGAGAAGACTCAAATTGCTATCTTCGAAATGCTTGTTATGATTTGGTGTAATTGAATCAGTCGAGCATGTTCTATTGTTGTGTTCCCTTGCCTCTACAATTTAGAAGTTGTTTTTGCGGTGGTGCTTCAAGGACGATAGAGCTTTTTTCTTCAATTCGAGACCTTCTAGCTCATCAGAATCAACTCTGGGCAACGGGAAGCTCAAAACGACGACACTTTTCTCGATTGGAAAGCGCGAAATAATCTAGTTTTCAACTCTAGAACTCCGTTAGAGTCTAGAGTAGTGGACGAGGTCGTATTTAGTTCTTATTTGTTGCTTAAGCATACGACAAATCCTACTAATTTAGCATGACAAAAATGATGTAAACTTTTGTTCTCACATGTCCTTTTGTAATATGGTTATGTTCGATGTATCGGTCCTAGCATATCGCTAGCGACTCGTCCTTTAATTTTTAAGCGCTATTGAAAAATAATATTCTTTTAGCATCATGTTTGACTCATTAAAACCTTAATATTGATCAAATAAGGAATCATAAGTTATAACCAGCTGGGCTAGCCCAGTTGGTCACCTCGATGAGGGATAAGGATCTAGTGGTCAAAGGTCATGGGTTCTATCCTGAGGGGGGGAGGGTTTACCCACAATATGTGGGGTTCCTGCCCGGGCTTGGTCTCAGGTTCGACTCTGTGTGGCAGCAAAATTAATCCCCCCTCTGGGTGCGGTTGTAATGGGCCGGTTTGTTCCGGAGTCAAACCTGGGTCAAGAGGTTGTGGTTGTTCTGGGTTTACCGCAGAAACACTACCTTAAAAAAAAAGGGAATCATAAGTTATGTCTAGAAAACGTCAACTTCGTGCGGTATCAAGATGACACGGCTGCCACTCCTTTCTTTTCAACCTACCTTTTTATTATAAATTAATTAATCAAAATCAACACGTGCTAATATATTCTTTTTAAACGGCAATACGTGCTAATATTTAACCATTTTTTTTCCAATTGATCAATGATCAGTTTTATATCAGGAAAAGGTACTAAGGTGGTGTTTGTTTTTTAAGAAAACCTCTTCCCCACCTCTTCATCTGCGCGCACGCAGACGCGGGAAGAGGTTTTGAGTGCACAGACTGTTTGTTTTTTGGAAGACGTTTCATTAAAAAACGTGTGCGCGAGGTCTTCTTGGTACAGACATGGACTAGTGTCTTCAGGCGGGAAGACATTTCATCAAACCTCTTCTCCCTTCAAAAAACCTTTTTAACTCAAATAGCAGCCCCTCTCCTCCCGCAGCCCGCCTCTCCTCCCGCAGCCAGCCTCTCCTCCTGCAGCCCCCCGTCGCGCCACCTCCCCCTCCGCCGCGCTGCCTCTCCCTCCGCCGTGCCGCCTCCCCCTCTGCTTCGACCGCAACCATCATCATCTTCGGTCCACCACACCTTTTTCGACCGACCGCAACCACTCTAGAACACAACCATCGAGCCCCCCAATTCAACAATCAACCGAACCCCAAATCAACAGTCGACACCGTTCGACCTTCCAACACCATCGCGGACCACCACTCCCGAACGTCACCATCGACCGACTTCAACCTGTCAACCGAACACCTGTCGACCGAACACCTAAAATCCAAAATCAACCACAACCCAAATCATCTTCAGTCAACCTTCGACCATCATCATCGACCTTCTTCGATTTTGTTCAAATGCGTGTATATATATGTGTGTATCGTGTGCATGCGTATGAATATACAAGTTGTATGTGTGTGTGCGTGACCTGTGTGCTTGAAGTGTGTGTGTGTGTGTTTAGTTAATTTGTATACGAAGTATGTGTGTGTTTAGCTTTACATGGAGTGTGTGTGTGTGTGTTTGGTTTTTGTATGCAATGTGTGTATTTAGTTTGGGTATGCACTGTGTGTGTATTTTTTTTTTAATTTTTACTTGTTTATTATTATTATTTTTTTATTTTTGCTTTAAATAGGTGCTAAGTGTGTGTGTAACAGTATGTGTTTTGTGTGTAACAATATGTGTAATAATGTGTGTGGTAGTGTGTGTAGAGCGTGTAATGGGGTGTGTCGATGGTGTGTTATGGGTTGTGTGGTTATGCTGATTGTGATCTGAAACATTGATCTAAAATATATATAAAAGTGATAGTCAATTATATTATGATTTGTTTTATTAATAAGATATAAATTTGATTGTGTGATTATGCTGATTGTGTGGTTATGATTGTTTAAAAAATAGGTTTAATTTAATAACAGAATATTTTAGCATTCCTTAGATGTTAAAAAAACAAACAGTCTTTTTCTTGCAGACTGCAGACGTTTGGTCCACCTCTTCTGCTGCAGATGTCTGCAGATGTGGTCCGTAAACCGCAGATATTTTCCTGCAGAAAAAACAAACAGCACCTAAATCGATATAGAATTTGATTCAAATATATTATTATACTACCTATAGTAAACTCGTGTGTTACACGCGAATAATAAATAAGATGTTAATATAATAAAATTTATTAATTATAAAATGATATTCTAAAATATGATATGACTAAAATCATATATGAGAAGACTATAAGTAATAAAACGGTTATATCAATTTTTTAAAAATTTGTTTTTAAATTTTTTTCTTAATTAGAAATAACATTAAAAAAATATTAAATAATATTATTAGTAATTAAGGTAATTATTTAATAGGAGAGAGGGGCGGAAAATTTTTGATGAGGATGATTGCGGTGTTGACATGTGTCATCCGAATATACCTTTTTATTAGAGTTCAATGGTATTAACAGGTGTATTACATGGGTTAAATAAATAAAATAATAAAATAAACTTTTTAAAAAATTAATCTTTTTCAAAAAAATAAACATTTATTTTAAAACAAACCCTATAAAATGTCATTTTTAAAAAATTTTCTATTTTAAATCTCAAATTTGATTATTTTTTGTTTTTAAAAAATGACTTTTTAAAAATACAAATTTTAAAATATTTCATATTTTTAAAAAAGTTTTATGCTTTAGAAAAGTTTATTATTTTATAAAAAAACTATTTATTTAGAAATGACATTAATAAATAGATTTCTTTCTTAATTTATTAAATCTAAAAAGGTGTTAAAGAATATTATTATTAATCAAGATAATTGTTTAATAGGAGAGAGAAGCGGAAAAATTTTGGTAAAAATGATTGTGGTCCTGCCACGTGTCATCTAATATACCTTTTTATTAGAGTAGATGAAGATGAAGATGAAGATGAAGATATTCTACTTCATGTCCAGTAATTAGTATAAAATGCAATAATAATGATTTTTAGCATACTTGGAATTTTTTAGTCGTAATCTGGAAAGGAAAAATATATGTTGAACTTGTTTTATTTTTCAATATAAACAGTTTTATTTTTAGTCGTAACTCCTTATCCTAATTTTACCTTTTTATAGTCTATTAAGATTAAGACTAAGATTAAGATATTTAATAACAGATTTCATAACATATCAAATATTAACTAGTTACAATTATACATGACTCTATTGTTGCGTTGTATAATTTAGACTTTCTTCATACATTTAAATGAAATATTTTAGAGCTCACGGTATATTTAGTGCAATTGATGGGTCGAAGACAAAAACTTTAATTATAGAAAAAAAAACAAATATTTTTTTAGAAACCGAATTTGAAACCCGAATCGATTCACAATCCGAAAACGATTTTAAAACTGACTTGGGCATAAACAATTTGAGCAGATCGAGTACGCTAGTTTGAAATAAGTTTGGCCCTAAACCTGGACTTTAAACGATTAAAACCGATCCATTTCATTTTCAAACCGAATCAATTTCAATACGATTTAGTTTTTCACCTTGAAAACCGGTTTCTGATCAGACCCAGTTTATCTCGATCTAATTTTTACTAACATAGACTCGATATGAACCGGTTTTAAAACCGATCTGATTTGTCCCAACAGCTTGGTCCAAGTGGTTAAGAACCTACCCTCCCAAAGTGGAGGTGCTGGGTTTGAATCTCACTTGTGCCAGTTGGAGGGACATCTGGGTGAGCGGATGAATCTGGACTTTATCCCGGGTTCGAACCTGACAGGGGGAGAATGTTTACTCATTCCACGGGGTTGCTGCGCATCAGAAGGATGTTGTGAACCATAAAAATAGATTTACACTCAAGATTTTAGCTGTTAAAAAACCCATCCGATTTGACCCATAAAAGAAGTCTTGTGCAATGTGCACCACTACTTCTTATCACTCTAACAATTAAAACAAAAAAAATGAAAAATAACATATACAATTTAGGTAGGTAAGCAGGGCCCATACAATCAACCAAGTTGAAAGAAAAGACGTAGACAACCGCCGTTAACAAACGCCGTTAAAAATACGGAAAAGTAGCTGGTCAAAATTCCACCAACAAACGAAACACGCATCAACCACTTGTACCTCCCGCTGCAAGTGTTGTACTCTGCTTTTGTCTTAATAGAATGCAGCTAGCATAGCTACCTATTTGCTCAGCAACACCATCAGCTTCACAGCGACAATAACGGTTTCGAGATTCGAGACGCCATTGAAATTTCAAGCTTTTAGTCACAGATACATTAACGATCTTGCTTGATGTTTTCTCTTTCTAACGCAAGTTGAATCAGAGGATTTGGTGATGTGTAGAGTCAGATCGGAGGATTGTTAGTTTGGTATGTTTTTCCTCAATTTTTTTGATGTAATCTGATGTGAATTGTGAAGATCTTTGAAGGATTCGTGTGTTTGTTTTTGATTTGTGTTGTTTTTGGTTTCTGATTGCTAGTTTTGGGTTGTGTGTTGTAGTTTATGCTGATCTTGTGAATGTGAGCTTCGATTGATGTATGTTGTTCGTGAATGATTAGGTTTTAGGGCTTTGATTATCTACTCGTGGTTATGGATTGTTGAATTATTTTGATTTATGTTGTTGTTTCTCCTTTCGTTTTTGCTAGTTATAATGAAATATTACTGAGTTCATATTTAGATTTCTTAAGTTTATCTGCAATATTGTTTCTCAGAAGTTGCATTTTACTAGTATTTTGGTAAAATGAAGCTCTAGGTTTGGAATTGGAGCTCATTTTGTTTCAAATTGTGAAATCCACTTTGCTGCTGTACCAATTTTAAGCCATGAAATTGTAGTTTCTGAATGCACCCTTGGGGTTATCTTGGACTTAATATAGATGGTGTGACCGAGTCTAAGTTCTGTGTTGGATATAAGCAGCTTTTTCGACTTTGCGGTGATCTCTTTGTGTGTGTTGGTTTCTACTTCTAGGAAGCTGACCTTCACCTGCGTAATTTTTTTGAGGCTAGATGTTACCCTACCTATACTACACCTAATCTACACCACAACTAATTTACACTTACTAGCCGGGGCTCAAACTCGTGACCCCAAGGGGTGCTTCACCACTTAACTCCAAATGGCGTTGCATTGCACCCAACCCTCTTCACCTTCTTATATATTATTTCATCCTGTTCGTGCTTCAATTTATCTCTCTTTTTATTTGTATTTACTGATATTGATATAAATTCTCATTTTCTTGGTTTTATGGTGTAAAATGATTATATATAAAATTTCATTTTTTTGTTAGTGGTTTTATGGTATAAATTCTCATTTTCATGGTTAGTCCCATACTCCCATTTGCTAACTTTCATCGTCAGTCCTAGTTTGTTGATGGTCAACTGTGTTACAACTTGAAATTCCGGTAATCTATTATTGAAGGGTGTTAAACCCAAAGATTACAAGCCTATCACTATATATTGTAGTTAGAAGCTCTAACTAACTATTACATTTACATTCTAGCCCTTACACTTTACACTATACACTTTTAAGCACAAAAGTTCAAACAACAACAAACAACTAAACAAACAACACAAGAAATTACAAAAGAATTAAACTAACATTCACCCCTTAATTCTTTTAAGTCTCCAACTCCTAGTTTACTCTTCATCTCAGCAAACTTCAACCGGGGTAATGCCTTGGTAAGAATGTCAGCCTTTTGCTCATTCCCTTCAATATGCCTCACCATCACACACTTTCTTTCCACACAAGACCTGATGTAATGATATCTCACATCAATATGCTTGGACCTACCATGGAAAACTAGATTTTTCATCAACTGTATAGCTGACTTATTATCAACATAAATCAAAATAGGACCCATTTCCTTATCTAGCAACTCCCCAATCAACCCTTTAAGCCATATGGCCTGCTGTGCAGTGGCTGTTGCAACCATAAATTCTGCCTCACAAGAAGATAAAGCCACAGTTTCTTGCTTTTCGCTTACCCAACTGATTGGTCCTCCACCATAGTAAAATACCATGCCTGTAGTACTCTTGCTATCAGCCTTAGTAGGCGCATGAGAACTGTCACTATACCCAATCAAATCTCATACTGCACCATTCCTGCACCAAATGCCATGATCTAAGGTACCTTTCACATACCTTAAGATAGTTTTCACAGCCTGCCAATGAGTGACCTTAGGTTTCTCCATAAACCTGCTAGCTATCCCAACTGCATAGCTTAAGTCAGGTCTGGTCTGTGTCAAATACCTCAAACAACCAATCACTCTTCTATATTTTGTTGAATCAACTACATCACTCTCATCATCTTTACCCAACTTCACACCTGGATCCATTGGAATCTTAGTGGCATTGCATTCCAATAAACCCTGATCTTCCAGGACTTTTTTAGCATACCCAGATTGAGAAACAAAGATACCATCTTTACATTGTTTAACCTCAATCCCTAGATAGTAATGCAAGAGACCCATATCAGACATTTCAAAGCAAGACATCATCATGTCCTTGAAATCCTTAATCACATCAACACGTGAACCTGTCACTATGATATCATCCACATAAACTCCTATAATGACCACTCTTTTATCAGACTTTCTTCTGTAAACTGCATGCTCCCTTGGACATCTTATAAACCCAAATTTCACTAAAGTATCATGAAGTTTTTGATTCCAAGCTCTTGGAGCTTGTTTGAGTCCATATAAAGCCTTAATCAGTCTGTACACCTTAGTCTCTTGACCCTTTTTCACAAAACCCTCAGGTTGCTCAACATACACTTCCTCCTTTAAATCCCCATTAAGAAAGGCTGTCTTCACATCCAAGTGATGAACTACCCACTGATTTACAGCAACAAACGCTAACAAGACTCTCACAGTCTCTAGCCTAGCAACCGGTGCAAAAACTTCTTCATAATCAACACCATATTGCTGTACATAGCCTCTCACCACCAACCTAGCTTTGTGCCTAGTTACTTCACCTTGTGCATTCTTCTTTAACTTGAAAAACCACTTCAATCCGATAGGTTTCACACCTTTAGGACATTGCACTAATTCCCAGGTGCCATTCTTTTCTATGCTGCGGAGTTCATCCTTCATAGCATTCATCCACTCAGAACTTCCTTTGGCTTGCTTAAACCCCACTGGTTCATTCACATGCAGTAACACTTCAGCTTCATTAAACCGAGGAGGTTCAAAAGGAATCTTTTCTAACACTTCTGTCCTTTCAAACACATCTTCTAAGGATGTAAATCCTTTAGGAGGTGTGTCATCATAAGTTGATCGTGGGACATGATCAACATCTGATGCACAACCAGAATTTCCCTCAGCATCAGCACAATCATCAGCACCCCCTGAACCCTGTGCTGATTGCAGCCCCTCTTCACAATCATCAGGCCATTCTGATTCTGGATTGTGATTTACTTCTTGAACAGGACTTGAATGTCTTTGTCCTGAAGCAGACAACTCAACTACCCCAAAGTCTGAATACACCTTTCTTGAACCTCCAGTGCTTTGTGACTCCCAATTCCAAGGCAGGTTCTCCTCAAACAGAACATCCCTGCTTACCACAATCCTCTTGGTAACTGGGTCAAACATTCTGTAAGCTTTAGACCCTGGTTCTACTCCAAGATGAACCATTGGAATGCTCTTGTCATCCAGTTTCTTCACTGTGTTACCAGGAACCTTTACATGTCCCTTACAACCAAACACTCTCAAGTGTTTCAGATTAGGTTTCCTAGTAAACACACACTCATATGGAGTGATTTTCTCCAAGGCCTTAGTGGGAACTCTGTTTAACAAGTAAACGACATGTCTTACAACTTCTGCCCACATGTACAAGGGCATATCCATGGCTTTCAAGATTGATCTAACCATCCCCATGATGGTTTGATTCTTACTCTCCACTACATTTTGCTGTGGAGAATAAGCAGCTGTAAGATACCTTCTAATTCCATCGATTGTACACAATTGCTCGAAGGTTTTGGAAGTAAACTCCCCTCCCCTGTCAGTCCTTAGAGCCTTGAGTACAAAGCCAGTTTCCATCTGAGCTTGCTGCTTGAATCTGTTAAAGAAATCTGGTGCCTCATCTTTGGTCTTTAACATGTCCACCCACATGTATCTTGAGAAATCATCCACCAAAAGCATGAAGTACTTGTTCCCTGCAGATGTAGGTGGATCAAAAGGCCCACAAAGATCTGCATAAACCAGTTCTAAGGGTTGTTGTGCCCCGTAGACACTAGCTTTGGGAAAGGGGTGTCTTCTTTGTTTCCCACTAAACAACTCTCACATACTTGAGCCTTATGGGAGATTCTTGGCAGCCCCTTGGCCATGCTATGCTTGGACATTTGGCTCATAGAATCAAAGCCCAAATGACCAAGTCTAGCATGCCATCTCCATGCTTCATCTTCAAATACAGCCAACAGGCACTCAGGCTGTGCTACATTTAAATTCACTTTATACAGCCTGTTCTCTCCTTTCTTGACCTTCAACAAGGTCTTCCCACTGTTCTCAAACACCCAAAGGAATCCCTCTTTTATCTCAATCCTGCAACCACCTTCATCCAATTGGCCTAAGCTCAGGATATTGCTCTTTAGGGCAGGTATGTAGTACACCTGTGTGACTACCCTGTGTTCTCCATTCTTACATTGGAGACATATCGACCCCCTACCTTTGATGGTCACCACTGATCCATCACCAAATTTAACTCTCCCACTTATTGCTTCATTCAACTCACAGAAGTGTGACTTCACCCCTGTCATGTGATTGCTAGCCCCATTATCCAAGTACCAGGAGCTTGAATCAGCCTCAATTCCACCAGACAATTCATTGGGGAACACCTTATGCTCTTCAAGGAGGCCTAAATCCTCCTTGACCATCAGGAGAGTTGGTTCCTGATCCTCTTGTGATTGAGACAAGTGGGCTTCATGGCTTTCTCTTCTGGGTGCCCTGCACTCATTAGAGAAATGCCCCAGCTTATCACAATTGAAGCACCTCATGCTTCTTTTATCTTTCTTGCCACCTGCACTCTTCTCATTTCCATTAGAAGGTGGCCTGTTGCCAGAATTCTTCCCACTTCTCCCTCTTCCTCTGCCAGTCACTTTACCATCACCATAAGAGGACCTTGAGCTCTTAGCCTCATTCTTGGCCCGCTCTTGCCACTCAGCTTTGGTCAGAAGAAGCTGACCTGAGGAGTTCTTGCCATGTGACACTGGCTTGACTCGCTCCTCATAGGCTTTCAGCCTGCCAATCAGCTCTTCAAATGTCATGGTGTCAAGCTTTGAGAATTGTTCAATGGCAACCACAATCGGGAGGAGTCTTTCCGGAGCAGCCTTCAAGACTTTCATCACTTGTTTTGAAGGCTCGATTGTGGTTCCCAAAGCCCTGTATCTTGACACCAATTCACCAACCCTCCCTGCAAAGCCGTCAATTGAATCTTGGTCATTCATGGTCAGCATTTCAAACTCGCGATCAAGAGTCTGAAGTCTGGCCTGCTTAACCCGATCTTCACCCACAAATCTTTCTTTCAGGGCCCCCCATACATCCTTGGCTTCCTTATGTGCAGCAACCTGCAACAATACATCTTCGGGCAGTGCTTGAAAGATGAAGGCTCTAGCCTTCTTGCCAAGTCGCACATCGACTGTGGCATCTTTGGCAGGTTGGATTGCATCCCATAATCCCTGTGCATCCATAAAGGCTTCCATCTTGATTGCCCAGAAGGTGTAGGTGGTAGGAGTCAGGATTGGGATTTTGAAAGAAATCGGATCATTGGCCATCTCCTTGACAGCCAATTGTCGATTAACTTCGGCCATGAATCAAATCAAGAATCGAATTGTGATCGAATTGGGTGTGGATTGGGTTAATTGGAACTTCCCACGCAGGCTGCGATGGGAATCGAGGGTGACGGAATTCAATTGATGAAGGGGAGAGGTGGCGGTCGCCGTAAATCGCAAGGATGGTATCACCGCAGTTGTCGGAGGGAAATCGCAGAATCGAGAGCCTTTGAAGCTCTGATACCAAATGTTACAACTTGAAATTCCGGTAATCTATTATTGAAGGGTGTTAAACCCAAAGATTACAAGCATATCACTATATATAGTAGTTAGAAGCTCTAACTAACTATTACATTTACATTCTAGCCCTTACACTTTACACTATACACTTTTAAGCACAAAAGTTCAAACAACAACAAACAACTAAACAAACAACACAAGAAATTACAAAAGAATTAAACTAACAAACTGGAGTTCCCATTGTGCCCCCATGGATGACCACTATTATCTGTGAAAGTTACTCTGTTTACCTCTGAAAAATAGCACGTAGTTACAATCTAATGTTTTGCAGTCAAAAAAATCCATATACCTGCAAAATTACAAGTAAAAAGTGCTACATATATGTCTGTGTAACTTCAAAAGGCTCAGAATGCTAAAAATTATGGGTATCCTGGGATGTTTGTTAAGTTAGTCCAGAATTGGTCGTATTATAATAAAGTAAAGTCATAAGTGAATTTCTAGCGTATTCATGTACTGACGTACTTAATTTTTTTGAATATCATCACTTTTGGGATAGCATGTGCCATGTTTTGATTTGAACGCCTCTTTTCAATCATGTTAGACTAATATATCTCATGTATTTACTTTTTACTGGGTTTGTTTGTTTGTTTGTTTGTTTATTTACTTTTTACTATTCTAGAGGGTTTATATTGTAATATCATGCTCTATATATAGAGCCTATTATGTTCCTAAATAATTATCAATCACATAATCATTCTACATGGTTTGTCTTGGTATCAGAGCCAAGAAAACCAAAAACCTTTGAAACCCTAATTCTGCCGTCAACCTTCTGTTGTGAAGAAAAATTCCGGCCATACTCAAATCAATCACCGAAACAACATTACAAACCCTTCCTGCCCTTCATCTGATCACCGAAACAACATGGCAGCCATTGTTGCTCTTACTTCAGCAGAGAAAACAACTCTCAATTCTCATAAATTTGCCTTCACTCTCTCTCCTACAAACTATGGATATTGGAAGGCTATGATCGAGCCATTCTTAATCTCTAATAATCTGTACGGTTATGTGGATGGAACTATACCATGCCCTCCGAAAACCGTAACCTCTGGCACAACCAGTGACAACCCTAGCTATCCACACTGGATAGCAAATGATGCACATGTTCGCATGCTGATTACTTCCACGATCTCTGAGGCTGCTTTTCAGCATGTTCAAGGCGAAACCTCCAAAGAAGTCTGGCTTTCACTGCAGCGTGCTTATGCTCCCAACACATCATCTCGTGAGTACACCCTTAAGACTCAACTCCTTCGAATCATGATGAAAGGAGATGAAACTCCAACAGCTTATCTTACTCGAGCACAAGAGTATGCCACTGCTCTTGCAAACATTGGTGAACCAATGAAAGATAAGGACCTTGTGATGCTTGTCATCTCGGGTCTCAAAGAGGAGTACAATGGCTTGAAATCCAATCTGCTAGCCCGTCAACCACCCATCACATTCAATGAATTGCATGGTTTGCTCTGTTAATGTAAATAGATTAGAATAGATCAGATATTAGTTTAGCCTGTTAGATTAGCCCATGGGCCTTGATGGGCCGTAGATTAGGGTTTCATCGTCTATATATAGAGGTGTCACCTCATTGTACAATCATCCAAAAATAACAATCAATATCAGTTCTGTTACATGGTATCAGAGCCACAAGGCTCTCGGTACAAATCCTAGCCCGTTACCTGTCATTCCCGGTCAAGAAGAGGCTGCCTTCACCAAATCTTTTTTCGAGCAACAATTACAACTCACCACTGCCACCATCAACCTCGCCACCCCCCGATCTGCATACCCTGAGAAACCGCCGCCGTCCGGCAGCATCACGCGCTCTCACGCGCCACCACCCTTCTGCCCTTGTTTCTCACGCGCCGGCGAGTGGCGGCGCGTGGACCCACCTCCGGCGACCCCGTTCACACCAGCACGCTCGCGACTCAGTTTCTGGTTGATCTGTAAGGTCAATTTTCAGCTCCGACACCTTTCTCGTTTCTGCTCCGGGTATCCACTCGTTTTTCAGATCTGTTCAGATTTCGTCAATGGCTGAAGAATCTGTGAAAGAAACCAAAACCGAGTCCAGTCAGATTGTTCCAGGTATTATCAATTACAACTCGGTTTTACGTATTCCTGTGAAACTTGACTCCAAAAATTGGAGTTCATGGAGTCTCTTTGTCGAAAAAGGACTTGCTAGTCTTGACAAGGAAGACCACTTGACAACAATCCCTCCTCATCCGGTTACCCGTGAATGGCGTATTGATGACAGTGGTATTCAGATGGCTTTGTGGAATGCTATGGAGCCACAAATACTTACTATAGCTCAGAACTTTTCCACTGTGAAAGAAATGTGGGATCATTTGTCCTCATTCTTTTCAGCCAAAGAATCTTTGTCACATGCATTTTCTATGGTTCAGGCATATAGTGAGCAGAACAAGGTGATTCGTCCTTTACTGACTATTTCACTCGGTTTTCAAAACTCAGAGATGAACTCCGTGCGTTGTACCCTCCGACCACTGATTTGAAGCTTCAGGAGGAGCGCAACAACAAAATGGATATTATGATGTTTATTGCAGGCATATCACCAAAGTTCTCTAGTGCTCGACCTTTATTGTTGAGCAACTCCACTGCCACCTCCTCCGTTGCTTCCATTACCATTTCCTTCGAGAGATGTATGGTTCAGGGACTACTACTGGAACCACCGACACATCAGCTATGTATACGAGTGCACCTGTTAGCAAAAACACTGGTCGAGGCAATCAGCCAGCTCCAAGAAAAGGTGTTGGTCGAGGCAATGGTATCACTTGTCACTATTGTCATCAGGATGGACACACCAAGTACAACTGGCCGAATCGTCCACCTGGGTCTCTTCCACCTCCTCGACCCAAAGCAAGGTTAGCTGCCTCTGATGATGCCCCTGATCATGCCAGTCCGGCTACCTCGACAGTCACTCTCAGTCAGGAGGAGTATAACAAATTTCAGCAGCTATTGAACCTTCCGCTCCACGCTCCTAGTCCACAAGCCAATTCAGCTCATTCAGGTACGTTCTCTAGCCTTAATTCATCTTGGATTGTTGACACTGGGGCCACTCATCACATGACTGGGAATCAAGGTATATTATCCAACTTAAAGCATACCTCTCACCCTCCTGTTCGAATTGCTGATGGATCCTCATGCCCTGTTCAAGGCATTGGATCCATTAGTAACTCGAAGAACCTGACCCTTTCATCTGTATTGTTTGTACCCGAGTTTCCCGATAACCTTTGTTCCGTAAGCCAACTTACCAAACAAAACAATTGCCTTGCCAAATTTTACCCTACTCATTGTGTTTTCCAGGAACTAGGGACGAACCGTCTGATTGGCACAGGTATTGAATCAGGAGGCCTATACCGTCTGTCCTTATCGTCACAACCTTCAGCAAACGTTTGTGACTCAAGCATCAGGGAAGTCCACTGCCGGTTAGGTCATCCTTCTACAGCGGTTCTGAGGCAAATGAGACCGGATCTATCTGTTTCTGTTGATTTTCATTGTGAGTCGTGTCAGCTGGGTAAACACACCCGGCGTCCCTATCCCCCTAGAGTGTCTAGTCGAGTCTGTAATCCATTTGAACTTTTGCATTCGGATATTTGGGCCCTTCCCCTGTTAAAACTACTCTTGGTTTTGATTATTTTGTTACCTTTATTGATGATTATTCTCGTACTACCTGGGTCTACCTATTGAAATCTCATAATGAGCTAAATTCCATCTTTTGAGAATTTCATGCGTATGTGCAAAATCAGTTTAACACATCCATTAAAACCATACTTACTGATAATGCAAAAGAATACATGTCAGCAGATTTATCATCATATCTCAAAACGCATGGTATCGTTCACGAGACATCTTGTGTATATACCTCTCAACAAAATGGCATTGCAAACGCAAGAACCGCCACTTGTTGGATGTTACCCGCACCCTTATGATTGATTCTCATGTTCCTCATCGCTTTTGGGGGGATGCGGTCCTGACTGCTGCTTAGTTGATTAACCGCATGCCCTCATCAGTTCTCAATGGAAAAACCCCATTCTCTGTTCTGTTTCCTACTCACAAACCATTTCCTCTTGAACCTAAAATCTATGGTTGTGTTGCCTATGTTCACGATCATCGACCGACTACCACTAAACTTGATGCACGTGCCATCCGTTGTGTTTTTCTTGGTTACTCCCGGGTCCAGAAAGGGTATCGGTGCTACAGCCCTTCTCTCCGTCGATATTTTACTAGTGCCGACGTTACTTTTCATGAGTCTTGCCCATTCTTCATTGAGTCCCCCGATTGTCTTGATGATCTCTTTCCCGATTCCGATTCCGATCCTGACCCTGACATATCTACGTCACCCACTGTCCCTACCATTTCTATACCTCCAGTCTTATCTGCTCCTCCGGTCTCTGATGCTACACAATCAGATCCTGTTTCATCTGACCTGCCGGCAAAGGGTCCTCCGCTGATCTTCATGTATACCAGACGACATAAGGATAAGACAACGGCCCCTGATTCATACCCTGACCATGATTCTGGTCCGTCCTCTGTTCCTGATCCTGTTGCTACAACCGATACTCCCTTAACAGATATTTCACATGTCACACCTGATACACCCGTCTATGACCCACCGGGTGCACCGTATCCTGATATCCCCATTGCCTTCCGAAAGGAACCCCGACATCACACTCGTTACCCGATTTAGGATTATGTGTCCTATGCACACCTGTCACCCGAATGTCATGCTTATACTACTGCCCTTGACTCCTACCCGATTCCCAAGAATGTGATGACCGCCCTAGCTCACCCAGGATGGAGAAAGGCTATGGAAGAAGAGATTGGTGCTCTTCGGGCCAATCATACGTGGGATCTCCAACCACTTCCCCCGGGAAACGCCTCGTTGGTTGTCTTTGGCTGTTCACAGTGAAACCAAACCCAGATGGATCTGTGCCTCGCTTGAAGGCCCGCTTAGTTGCTAAAGGTTATTCTCAGGCTTACGGTATTGATTATGATGAGACTTTCTCCCCTGTTGCAAAATGCCATCGGTACGTATTTCTATTGCTCTTGCTGCCATTAATCACTGGCCGCTCCATCAGCTTGATGTCAAGAACGCATTTCTTCATGGCGTCCTTGAGGAGGAGGTGTATATGGAGCAGCCACCTGGGTACATCGTTGAGGAGGAGGCTTCAAAGGTATGTAGATTACGTCGCTCATTGTATGGTCTCAAGCAGTCCCCCGAGCATGGTTTGGACGATTCTCTGATGTTATGAGAGACTTTGGGATGACTCGTAGTGCCTATGATCATTCTGTGTTCTTTAGGCACCACCAGGGCCGAAGGATTATTCTGGTTGTCTATGTGGATGATATAATAATCACAGGGGATGATGAAGTTGGGATCACAAATCTCAAACAATTTCTTCAGTCACAGTTTCAGATTAAGGATCTTGGCCGACTCCGATACTTCCTTGGTATAGAAGTATCCCGCTCTCCACAGGGAATTCTTCTATCACAACGAAAGTATGTTCTTGATATGTTATCTGAATGTGGTCTATTGGGCTGCAAACCAGTAGATAGCCCAATGCTCTCTACCGGAAAGCTGCTTCCAGAAGATGGGAGTCCAATGAAGGATCCTGAGCAATACAGGCGGCTAGTTGGGAAACTTAACTATTTGACTGTCACTCGTCCGGACATCTCCTTTGCGGTTAGTGTTTTAAGTCAGTTCATGGCCGCTCCATACACAGGACATTGGGATGCTGCTCTACGTGTATCACGGTATCTTAAAACCGCTCTAGGGTTGGGGATTTTGTATTCTGATCAAGGGCACTGTCGTGTAGGCGCCTTTACAGAAGAAGGAGATGGTAGAGTATCAGGCTTTTCGGATGCCGACTGGGCAGGTTGCCCTATTTCACGGCGGTCTACAACTGGATATTGTGTGTTTGTTGGAGGAAATCTGGTATCTTGGAAAAGCAAGAAACAACACACAGTGTCTCGATCTAGTGCTGAATCTGAGCACAGAGCCATGGCAGATGTTACATCGGAAATGATTTGGGTCTGTCGTCTTCTCAGAGAACTTGGGGTTATTTCAAATAACTTGATGAGGTTATATTGTGATAATCAATCTGCTATTCACATAGCTAAGAACCAAGTCTTTCATGAGAGAACTAAACATATAGAAGTTGATTGCCATCTGATCAGGGATCGGGTAGTTGGTACGAAGGTTGAAGAGGCATCCATTCAACCAATCCATGTTAAGACAGAGTTTCAACTTGCTGATATCTTCACGAAACCACTCCGGAAGACTCAAATAGATTTTATATGTAACAAGTTGGGCATGATTAACATCTATGCATCAACTTGAGGAGGAGTGTTAATGTAAATAGATTAGAATAGATCAGATATTAGTTTAGCCTGTTAGATTAGCCCATGGGCCTTGATGGGCCGTAGATTAGGGTTTCATCGTCTATATATAGAGGTGTCACCTCATTGTACAATCATCCAAAAATAACAATCAATATCAGTTCTGTTACATGCTCCATGATCATGATTACATGATTAACACCAACAACTCAATCTCTGTCCATGCTGTCCATGCTATCCCCAACCCACAAGCCTTTGCTGCCACGGCTGCTGTAACTTCATCACCCAACCTTAGTTCCATTCAATCTCAACTAAGCAGCCTGCAACTGTTAGCTGGTCAACTAGGGTACCAGCTTCAACCTGCTGCTCCTCAACCACAGGCCTTCTACTCCTCTCGTTCTTTTAACAACAATCGAGGCAATCGTCGTGGACAACTCCGAGGATCCTCTCGTGGCAGTTTTTCCTCCAACAGAACCCGAGATAGTCGTGACAACAACTCCAACAGTTCCAACAGAATGTTTTCCTGCAACATGGTCCATGGACACTGCAATCGGTGTGGTATTGGCCATCTCCCATCTCAATGCCCCAATCAATCTGGCTCCTCTTTCTCTCGACAGCCCACACAGGCGAACTTCACCACCTTCTCGGATGCTGGATCAACATCAGACTCCACTTGGTTTCCTGACACGGGGGCTAACAGCCATGCAACTCCTGATTTATCAAGCCTTGACAACTCTGAAGTTTATCATGGTAATGACTCGCTCCATGTTGGTAATGGTAATCCTCTTCCTATCTTTCATATTGGCTCATCCAAATTCCTTTCACCCACTAAAACCTTTAATCTTTCCAACATCCTTCACGTTCCAAGCATTAAAAAGAATCTCTTATCTGTTCAACAATTCTGTCTTGAAAATAATGTTTTCTTTGAGTTTCACTCTTCTTTTTTTGTTGTGAAGCACCACCCTTCTAATGGGTCCAAGTGAGGATGGTCTATACTCTCTCAAACTACCTCGGCTTCAGTCTCTTCCAAAGCTTGCTTTCACCGCCACCAGAGCATCCTCCTCAGTTTGGCATCAACGCCTCGGTCATCCACACCAACGTGTCTTTCATAATATTGTCTCTAGTTTTTCATTACCTGTTTCTACAAAAATAAGTTCCTCTTTATGTACTTCATGTCAACTAGGCAAATCTTCTAAACTTTCATTGTCATCTTCCACTTTTCGAAGCAATAACATTTTAGATTTGATATATTGTGATGTTTGGGGGCCCTCGCCCACCTTATCTATTGATGGATATAGATCACCATTCTCGTTTTATGTGGTTCTTTCCTTTAGCACGTAAATCAGATGTTTACTCCACTTTTCAAAGTTTTGTAAAAATGGTTGAAAGACAATTCAATACTAAACTAAAAAGCGTCCAAACCGATTGGGGAGGGGAATTTCGCAACTTATCATCTTTCTTTACCTCTCTTGGCATTATCCATCGACGTTCTTGTCCCTATACTAGTGCTCAAAATGGTTTTGTCGAACGTCGTCACCGTCATGTCGTTGAAACTGGTCTCGCTCTTCTTGCCCAATCCAACCTACCACAACGTTTCTGGCACTTTGCTTTTGAAACTGCAGTATACCTAATCAACCGACTCCCCTCTCGTGTCTCCTCCAACAAATCTCCCTTCCACACCATCTTCAACCGAAAACCTGATTACACGTTTCTTCGGGTTTTCGGTTGTCAGTGTTTTCCCTACCTCCGTCCCTATAACCGTCACAAAATGGATTTTCGTTCGACACCATGTGTCTTCCTCGGCTACAGCCCATCCCACCATGGATATCGATGTTATGATATTACCACCAAACGCATTTACATTGCCCGACATGTTCGTTTCAATGAACATATTTTTCCATTCTAAACTCCACCTTCTCCAACACCACCCACCTCCAACCCATCCCCATATGTGTCTATTTTTCCAGATCCACCACCCACTTTTCAAACAGAAACCCCCACCCCAACTTCCACAACCACAATCCCACCACCCACCTCAACCGCCAACAACCCTACTTCATCCACTACCAACTTTACTCCCTCCACTACCGCATCATCTCCAACATCACCCTCTCCACCAACACCTTCCTCATCACCCCCACCACCTCCACCCCAACCACCCCCTCGTGCACGACCCTCCAATCTACGCCCAAATCCTAAACAAACCAATCCCTATAACCCATCAGCCTACAATGCCACCACCTCTCCTACACCTCCGATTGTTCCCACCTCCTTTACCGTTGCCAACAAATATCCGGAGGGGCGCCATGCCATGACCCAAGAGTTTCATGCGCTCACTAAAAACGGAACATGGTCATTAGTCCCTTATGATCACAATACTAACCTTGTCGATTGTAAATGGGTTTACAGGCTAAAGTCTGATGCGAATGGCAAACTCACCCGCTACAAAGCGTGACTTGTAGCAAAGGGATTTCATCAACAGCATGGCATTGATTATCATGAGACCTTCAGCCCCGTCATCAAACCAACCACCATTCGAGTTGTGTTGTCTTTGGCTGTTACTAACAAATGGTCTCTACGTCAACTTGATGTGGAAAATGCTTTCTTACATGGGGATGTTTCAGAAACTATATACATGAAATAGCCTCCCGGCTTTGTTGACCCCAGTAAACTGAATCATGTATGCTTACTACATCGCTCATTGTACGGACTCAAACAAGCACCGAGAGCCTGGTTTCATCGCCTCTCAACTTCTCTTCACCAACTTGGTTTTTGCGGCTCTAAAACAGACCCGTCTTTATTCATTCTCAAGAAAGGCTCTACCTTAGTCTATGTTCTTGTTTATGTGGACGACATAATCATCACCGACAACAACAATTCTGCGATTAATAACATCATCAAAGACCTTAATTCCTCATTCGCGGTAAAAGATCTTGGCCAACTTCATTACTTCTTGGGGGTTGAAGTGCTTCATCACGCAGGGAATGTCTTACTGTCTCAACGGAAATACATTTTAGACATTCTTCAGCGCTCTGGCCTCTCCGATTGCAAACCCGTGTGCTTCCCGATGAGCACCTCTCAATCCTTAGCCAATGAGGACAGCCCGCCTCTCCCAGATCCATCACAATATCGTCAAATTGTTGGGGCTCTACAGTATGCCACTCTTTCCAGACTGGATATTGCCTATGCTGTAAACAAAGTTTGCCAATTCATGCATGCCCCGACGGACAACCACTGGTCAGCTGTAAAACGTATACTTCGATATCTGAAAGGTACAACAGATTTTGGTCTTCTTATTAGACACAACTCCAGCTCCATTTTACAGGCCTTCACAGATACCAACTGGCAGCCCACTGTGTTACAGGCCTATACGGATTCTGATTGGGCTGTCTGCCCAGTCGACCGCCAGTCCACCGGGGGATTTGCAGTCTATCTGGGATCCAATCTCATCTCCTGGACAGCTCGTAAGCAACGAACTGTTTCCAGATCTTCAACAGAAGTGGAATACAAGGCCCTTGCAGATACTGTCGCAGAACTGGTCTGGTTAAAAGCTCTTCTTCGTGAACTTGGGATCTCACCCAAGTCATCACCCATTCTTTGGTGTGACAATCTTGGTGCCACCTACCTCTCAGCTAATCCCGTTTTTCACGCTCGAACCAAGCACGTGGAAGTAGATTTTCACTTCGTCCGAGAACAAGTAGCCCAAGGACAACTAGATGTCAAATTTATAACTACAAGTGATCAAATTGCTAATGTGTTCACCAAGCCTTTGCCCTCACAGAGATTTCTCTTCTTAAGATCCAAGTTGCAGGTCGCACCCCGCCCTCAACTTGAGGGGGAATGTTAGACTAATATATCTCATGTATTTACTTTTTACTATTCTAGAGGGTTTATATTGTAATATCATGCTCTATATGTAGAGCCTATTATGTTCCTAAATAATTATCAATCACATAATCATTCTACACGGTTTGTCTAATCATATTATCAGATGAATTAAAGAGTTTAATGAGATTATTATCTGACTTCATACTCTGTTTATAATGGCTTTTTCTTTAAAAGTATGTGCAAACTTATCTTTTATTTATCTTATAATTTCCATAAAATACATGGACCATATGTTCTTAGAAATATTTTGTTTATAGCCTTATAGGTAGTTTTTCCTGTCCAAATTGTGATAATGACAAAGAAAATATCCCACGTCTTCATAGTTCATACTTCATATGTTGTTATATAGCTTTCTTAATGAGAGTGCCAAGTCCAAGAGGGCCATGCATTGTGACTGAGAGTGGGGTGTCTTGTGTTTGTCAAAGTCCAATATATAAATTCAACTCATGTCATGTACAAAACATTTGAATTATTTTTCGGCTTGATTCTCACAAATTATCTACCTGTTTTTGAACATCTATATGTTTACGCAAACTTAACTGCAGGGGCTACTCTTTTACTCAGAAAATTATCTAATAACATGATCTATAATATCAAATTACATGTTTTTTAGCCCATATTTTGTGCTAAGCTATTTCCTACTTTAATCTGGCCACAGAAAATATTTTCTCTAAAGACTTCACAGAACATTTTTCCAAATTTTGATTCCCCTTTGAAGCAGAGTTGGACTTGTTAGTCATCAAAATCTTTTATTTATTATAGGTTAGGCATCATATCCAACTTCTTCATGTAGTGGTACCACTACATATGTGTCCAGAGACCAGAGTTCAAACATATTAAAAAAATAAGGAAATAATGACCACCACCATGCAAATCATTGTTTACAAGAATGACTTGTATGAGGTCAGATGCTATATTATGATACTCTTAATATTTTAGCGAAATTGTTCTCAAGGTTCACATCCTTAAATACCCTTTTGATTCCCTTCTTTTAGTTCATAAGATTACAGAGTAGTTGCTGAAACAATGTTGATACTGTGACTTAAACATGCCTTTCTTTTTGCAGTGGGTGCTGGGAAGCTTGTTTGAGATTGGAAAAGCCACCTTTACTATCTTAAATACCAGAAATTTGGTGTAATCTGGAGTCAGAAATTTCCAGGTAAAGTTGATAGTGACCACACTTGTTTTTGCTTAGCTTTAATGAACTCTCAGTGTTTTGTGTCTTGTTGTCCAAATTTACATGTCTTTTTCTTGAGAATTGTTCACTTATATTCTGATATATCTTAGAGGGATGTTAAGCTTACAGAGTTTGCTATTATTAGTTATGTAATATGTCCTTGTTTGCTTTATGAGAACTGTTGCTTGGATACATTGAATGTTTTGGATTGCAAAGGTTGCTAATCCCATATATGTATTTCTGTGATTGCCTAGCGTCATCATTTTTCTATAAGAACATTTTCTAAGGATAACGGCAAGTTTAGCATTTAGAATATATAATTCAAGACATGGTTGCGTTAATTACACAATTTTATAGTAAAGAAGCACGAGAAATGCATAAGGACTTTTACATATCGCTTTAGAATATATAATTCAAGACATGGTTGCGTTAATTACACAATTTTATAGTAAAGAAGCACGAGAAATGCATAAGGACTTTTACGTATCGCTTTACCTGTGACACATAAGGCCTTTATGCAACTCTCTTTCTCTCACATTTAACTATGATACATAAAGTGGTTATGCTACTCTCTTTCTTTCTTGCACTACATCTATAAAACAATATGCACATGCAGTTATGCGGTTCTCTACTTAAAAATTAGTTTCGTAATGAACGTGCTCTATTCAAAATTGTACAACATTATTAGCGTTATAGTAATGTATTAGATGGTTATCCACATCTAACTTTTGTTAAAGTTATTCTTATCATATTTCCCCTAGTTTTGCAAGGATTATTTTAAGTTTATCTCTTGGTGTATACTTTATTGTATGTCTGTTATGAATAAAGCAATGAAGAAACAATATTATTCTTCAAATTTAAATATTTTCATTGTATCATAGCCAATCATGGTTCTTAATTACCAAATCATCCACATGTGAGATTATGTTAGTTTAGTTTAGTTTATCTTCCTTTTTTGTTGTACTCTTCCCTTCTCAAACATGATTAAATCAACACACTCGAGCAGTTCCTGTGGCGAATCACACAATTAATTCCACCAATCTCAGTCTATCTGTAAAAGATATCACAAGCTTCATTTCAGTCAAATTAGACGAAGAATACTATGTTTGTTGGAAGCATCAAAAGTAACCATCTTAAAAACATTTGGATTGTTAGAGCGTATAAACTCAAACATACCTCCCCCAAAGCGGGATTCAATCCATATGAATGATCATTTTATTTTTCAAGAAACACCATTTTCTCATGCAGTTATAAATCTTAGTAAATATTTCTTGCAGGGTGATGGGCAGGGAGACTGGTAATCTACGCATTGATAAGAAGCCAAATGCTGGTAAGATGGCTTCTAATGGTGTCTCTGGTGGCCCAAATCATTCTTCTCCAAAACTTTCAGGAGAAAGTGTTGACATAAGAAAAAGTGATGCTGAGGAAGGGTCACAGGTTCAAACAAGTTCTGATAAGCAAGAAGCAGTAGGCATTAAAATCATCAATCAAGATGCTGTTTCTCCCATGGGCAAAACTCCGAAGCCTGAACCTTCAAAATCAAGTGAGAAAGTTGCAAGTTCTCCTGTTAGTCCAGCATCAGGATCTGCTTCTCTTGAGGAAAATGTCACCGCTGGTCTGCATATATCATCAAACACCAGTAGTTTCCATTCCCCTATAAAGACAAAGCAATCCCAGGTATACATATAATCTAATTATGGTATTGTTCAAGCTGTCTTTTAATCTATAGGCCCACTATCCTTTCTCTGTTATAATTTCTTAACTTTCTTCTGTTTGTAGTTTATGATGATAATTTGCTTTTTATATTTACAGGTTTTGATGTAATATGGTTATTCTTGTACTTATAAGTATGAAGGGTTTAAACATTTTAGATCTCTTAATTTTGGTCATTGCTGTGGAGTTGCCTCAAGAGGATTTATATTGTCATTTTATTATCATTTATAGATGTCAGTTTTGATCTTCGTCGTATAGTATTGCCAAGTCATTTCCTTGTGAAACCAGTCGAAATTTGATTTCTCCTTCATGGGCATATTTTGAAGAACTGTATGAATGCTACTTATAGTACTATGATAGTGGTGGTGTTCATTGAGTTACAAAGTATTAGTTTTGTTGAGGGAGATGAGGTTTTTCAGATGAATTCTACATATTAACCTTCATTTCATCACTGTTGTACGCAACATGGCAAAAATTATGTAATTACTTGCGGCATATCTGTAGGTATATCTGTCTGTGTTCGGGAAAACATAATTCCCATAAAGACACCTTTCTCTAGAACTTCTATGTACAGTTGCAACTATATATTGGGACCTGGAGCATATTTGGTCTTGAACAACCAAATTTCTTACATTGACATATTGATTCAGTTGTTTATATTAATAGTATACTAACGTGGAGAATTTTGCATATTTGAACAGCAGAACTCTCCTTTCACCATTCCTAGAGCTCAAAGATCGTATACAGACAAATATCATGACGAGGAAGATAATTGGTCTCTGGCTTCATCGTATCCTTTTCTGATATGTTCATCCTTTTTATTATTAAAATGATCACTTCTTTTGATAAAAACCTATGTAATATGTGAGTGTTATCCTTAGCATTGCACAGTGCTGCAACCTCACGCACATTTAGGTCACGAGTAACGGTTGGAGTAGCTCCCTCTTTTAGAAGTGCCCAACGTGCTGAACAACGTAAAGAAGTAATTTTCTACTTGAAGTCTTGAACTCTTTACATCATGATTTCCTGAAGTGATTCATGGGCTTCAATCCGCTTCCAATATCTGAAATAGAAAAGCATCATGGGTATCGTTTTTTCATTCCTATTTCCCTACTTCTCTGCTAACGCATATTATTTATGCATTTTCTTCCAGTTTTACTCAAAGCTAGAGCAAAAGCACCAGGCTCTTAAGGCTGAGAGGATGGAGTATGAAGCAAGGACCAAGGTACATGTCAACCTACTGCTATATACTGGCGCTTTTTAGCGGTTCCATTCATCTTAAATGGGTTGATTTGGGTTGCATTTTATCTCAAATGAGTCAAACTAGAAAATATAAATTAACATGAATCGGGTCAAAGTTAAAAGAGTATTTTTTATGAAGACAGCCTCCTGAATCATTCTATACAAAGATCTAGATCATTGTTGTAGTAATATTGTTTTGTAATCCTTGTTTAACACATTAATTATTTTATAACTTTTTGATGGGGCAAAGTGTTTAACCCGATCCATTTTGACCGATACTACAAACGATCGATGTCGGATTCTGTCTTATAAATTGTTGCCAAATGCCAAATGATTGTGGCAGGAGGAGCAAGAAGAAGCTATAAAGCAGCTCAGAAAGAGCATGGTGGTTAAAGCAAACCCAGTCCCCAGTTTTTACCGTCAAGGACCGCCACCAAAGGTTGAGCTTAAAAAGGTATTTTTCCTTTGTTATCTATACCGTTGATTTTGTTTGTTTGTTGGTTTGTTTATATTGGCTACATACTTGTTAACTTCTAACTATAAATGAACTATAGCTCTTTTATTTCAAATAATTTTGTTTGCTAGATTAATTTCCAAAAATGTTTATTTCAATAATGATCTAACTTTTTGAGTAAGTGATTTCATAACCTCTGTCTGTTTCCTTTTTAACTAATTTCTTTTGTATTTACCCACTTAATCCGTAAGACCAGTTTATAAGTAAATGAATTGAAATTGCCACCTCTATTTACTTTGTTTTACTTGGTTGGTTGACAGCTACCTCTGACTCGTGCCAAATCACCCAAGTTAACTAGGAGAAAGAGCTGCGGTGATACCACACATTCAACTGTCGATGAGAAGGCTCTTTGTTCACGGGTCCGTCACAGCTTAGGCACTTACAAACCCGGGAGTGCTACTTCAAGTCCAATCAAGCAGACTCAGGGCCGCAGCATCAATGGGATCAGCAAACCTAAGGACCGCGCCACCAAACAAGGCAATGAAACAACCAAAGGTTCACCTCTTAAATTGTCCAAGGAGACCAGCCCAGACATCGCGGTTCATTCATGACTCAGGTAACTTGCATTTTAAGTGAACAAAATTTAAATTCTGCTGCATTAATATTAAGTGAAGTTGTGGTTTTTGTAACCCGTTGTACTCGTATATTTCTGTTTGTAATAGTACATATGATATATTAGATAGAAAGAGAGAGACAGAAGTGATGTAAACGTTTTTCGTTCTAAATTTCGGTTACCATTGTTTTTTCACTTCCCTTTTGAGCTTTCAATTTGTTGTGACGAGACAATTTCGACCTTTTTAGGAGGGCGTTATGTTTTATCTAAAGAATGGGTCATAAAAAACAGACTAGAGGGAGTCATATGGGTCGAAGGACTCAAAATTCATTCATAAGTATTTCTAACTAATGTTTTCAAACCGGACACCGAACCGTTCTCCTTACCCACTAGCCAAATCGGTTGGTCTGGTCCTGTACTGAAAACACTGTTTCTAACCATACAGTTTTAAAAATCACTTTCTAACTAACTTATACTTTTGCCGTAACCGGAAGAATGCATTTCCTAGCAATGGTGTTTGGGTCAACCATCCGATCCATTTCTATCCACGATAATGAATTTCATGTTTCAACATCAAGTTGTTTTGAGAGTGTTGGGTTGTTAGTCTGTGTTTATGTAACACATTGATTACATTCATGTGATCAGTTATATTTCTATCCGCAATAATAAATTTCGTGTTTCAACCTCTAGTTGAATAATGTAATTTACAAACAAAAAAAAGCTATAAATTGATGTGAAAATCCAATGACCGGTTAGGAACGAGTTTTCTAGAGTTTCAATCCGAAAATCAAAGAACAATAACAGTAATGGTAGAAAAATGAAAGATAGGATCTCAGTATTTTAATATAGAAAACAAATCCACCAATATTAAAAGGGAATGTATAATAACTTATAAATGTGATCCCTAAAGAAAAATAATGCATGAAAATTATATGGAAAGAGAACGCTTCACGCCACAACATTAAGATGTATAATGAAAAAATAAATAAATGAAGATTTCAGGAAATAGAGGTTAAACTCTCTTAAATTTGTATTCATCAAGTCTACTTACAAAATGAGAGTTTCCCAGATATATAAAAGAAATTTTACAAGACATTTTGTAGTTACAAATCTTTCTAGTACAAAAATGCATTCAAGAAATGTTTATTCACTGGCATTTCCGAATTTAGTTACATGCAAGATCACAACAATGATTAATTATTATTATCAAGTTACTGGCTCGCGTCTCCATCTCGACTCAAGGCGTGTTTGGACTTAGCTTTTCTTTTAGCCCAAGAAACACGTTGGAGGTACATAAGAAAAAGCCCCCGTTAAGTCATTCAAAATTTCATCCTTTACCAATATGAGACAAAGTGTAAACATGTCAACTTGTCCATGTACAAGTAAATTTCCAACAGTTATTTCAACTTCGTTGAGGATTCATGATTTGTTTATAAAATCGGCGACACCTAAAGTTACTACCAATGCATCAACAACATCAAAAGGGGTTCCTACTACCATAAATTTAATGAAACCATCCCCAAAAACATCTCTAACACATGATGAAGAAGCGTCTAACTCAATAGGATCTTTCGACCTATGATCCTTAACTCTTCCCTTCTTCTATCTCTAGCACTAAACAAAACTATCACACTGCATCAAACTTAGGTATGAATGATTATCTAACCAATAATATAAGTGTAGGAGTCAGAAACAAGTAGTACTATTAAGGAGTGTTTTTATTATTGTTTCATACCTCAAGTTGAACCTGAGATGTCAGAGAGTCGATTTGGGAAACATCCAATCTAGAATCAATGAAAAGACATCCCAATTAGAAAACACCCAATTTTGTTACTACTTGACATTTTTAATAAAAACTTGTAATAAATAACGTTTGAGAATCTAACTTAAAAACAAGCCTTACCACAACAACTATAAACGTAATTAACTCAAGAAAAATTAAAAGATCAGTACGTAAATAAAAAATATTACATTACTAATAAATAATACTCTACAACTTGATTTAACTTAATCAGAACTATTATGGGTTCAGCGTTTACAGGTTCAGATATTATAAAAAAATCTATAAGATATGTATTAAAGCATAAATATAAACGTTTACTGTTTCAGATATTATAAAAAAAACGAGTAAATTTCGGTTTTGGACCCTGTGGTTTAACCATTTTAACCATTTCAGTCCAAAAAGGAATCTTTGATCATATCATGTCCTGTGGTTTCATTTTTGTAACGATTTTGATCCCTGACACTAACTCTGTTAGTTTTTGCAGTTAAATGTGAGGGTACTTTGGTCATTTTACATTATAAGGACTAGTTATGTAAATTATATTAAATTAGGATAATTATTGTAATTTTTTAAAACATAAAAAATAAAAAAAAAAAAACTTAAATCTAATCCAACCCAAACCCCTAACACTCCCACCATCCAAAAACCCGGAACCCTAACCCCTACCACCCCTTGCACCACTGCCTGCACCGCACCGCCACCGCCACCTCCACCTCCACCGCCTGCAGCACCTCCACCGCCAGTCAGCAACGGACCGGTTAACCGATTATTCGACAAGCTGAGTTGACGAAGGTTTGGTGAAAATAACTCAGTCACGGAAGTTCACTGGAGAGAAAGTTGTTCTATAGCTCAACCATTGAAAGATCAGGCAAACTAAAAAGCCCCTTCGGAATCGAACCGTTGAGAAAATTCTCCCCATTCGGATTCTATTTAACGATTGGCTTTCCACTTAAAGACTCTGAAATCGGACCGAACAACAAGTTCCCTAAAGCGATAATCGTTTCGAGTGTGTTACCGGTGCAGAGATTAGGAGGAAGTTCCCTAAAGTGATAATCGTTTCGAGATTATACCTTAAATCTTCAACAATAAGTCATCTTCTCCATACCAAGCTCACCGTCAGTAGAAACCGATCAACACCACCACCACCACTATGAGATCTGAGTCGTTCCAAACGAGATCAACACCACCACCAACCCACCAAGACCGGAATTGATCACTGTCCCAAAAATCTAACCACCATTGCCACAAGATCTAACTCGCTCGCAGCTTGAGATCCCAACTCAAACGCAAATCATCGCCATCATCAGTGTAAGTTAGTAACTCCACCTGAATGGACTCGAACTGGAGCAAATCTTGGACCGGTGTTGATGAGCATCACTTTCAGGGAAGACTGGTGCTTGGTGGAGGTTATGGTGTCTGTGAATATTGAAAAAAGATGAAATTGATATATTATATCTTTTTGTTTTTTCCTTTTTTATTATTTTAAGCAAATGACACAAATCACCCTTCATATTTAAAGAACCTTACTAATTTACATTTATAGTCCTTTAAATATAAAATGACTTAAATGCCCCTACACTTAACAGAATAATCTAACGAAATTACTTTCAGGGACCAAAACCGTTACAAAATGCAAACCTCGAGACTTGATACGTCGAAAGATTCTTTTTCGGACTGAAGTAGTCAAATACACCAAACCTCAGGGACAAAAACGAAATTTACTTTAAAAAAAACCCATAAGGTACGTATTAAAGCATAAATATACTCCGAGGGTTGAATATCTTCTACTCATCTAGATAACGACGTCGTCCTAGTCACAGCAACAACTTCATCACTTCCTCTCATTCATTTATCCACTAACACATCCCACTCCGATAACCACCACCACCACCACCACCACCATCGCCGCCACCACCGCCGCCGCCGCCACCACCACCACCTGACGGAAATGGCGATTTCCCTCTCCGCCACAACTCTCACCTTACACTACGCACCATCGGTTCCAAATCATACCTCTTCATCAACAAAAACCTCATCAATTTCCTCTTCAAATTCATCCTTCTTCACCAACACCTTCAAACCCTTGACCCTCTCCCATGGAAACAGATCCAGTATGATCAGGACCAAGAAAATAGGGTTTTCGTGTAATTGTTTGTTCGGGCTTGGTGTGCCGGAGCTCGTGGTTATTGCCGGCGTCGTTGCCCTTGTTTTCGGCCCCAAAAAGCTGCCGGAGGTCGGTCGGAGTATCGGGAAAACCGTCAAGAGCTTCCAACAGGTTATGTTACTCTTTCGTCGGTTGTCGTATATGTGAATTATTATTATTTGATGTTGTTTGGTGATTGAAGCTTCATTTTGATGTCTTATTACTTGATGATGAGTTATGGAGATAGTTGGATTTAAGTGATGATCAAAGGTTTTATGCGTTTGTTTCATTGGTGTGTGATGTGTGTACTGGCAAAACGGTGAAACAAATATGTGTTACACAACTTACACTGATATGATAGTGATTTTGAATTTTCGAATGGAATTGATGATTGTTAGACCAAATTTTGGAATAGTAAATCTAGAAGAATATATAACTTTTTACTTTTGATAGATGCCAAGTATAAGTAATGGATTAATAAGTTCTTATACCAAATCCAAATAACAATGCAGGTGTTATGATCATAAGTATTTAACTACATTGGTCTTAGATTATTGATTCTATTTTGTTGGGGATACTATATTAGTTAGGACTGATTTAGCCTACTAGAATAGGTTTATATAGCTTACATGTTTGGTCATACGTTTGTATATAAATGGAGGTCGATACGTCATAGTGGATTAAACCTTTAATTATTTCAATCTATCTTTGAGGTTTACCTTTCATGTAGAACTTTTTGTAGATATAAAAGCAAATTCCATGACTAATCGAATAGAATCCAGCGTTACTGATACGATTAACATAGTTTACAATTTGCATCACCAGTCAAGTTAGATCAGACTACTTGAGGTATAGTTTGTTTGACATTAATAACCTTGGATGTGTTCACTACAATCAACATTACAAATTGTTTTAAATTCTTTATTCCTCCTAACTTTGATCACATGGTTTGAAATTAGTTATTTTTGATGAACTAATCTCCAAAGTTGGCTAGCGTGTAACCATTTTGGCCATTTAGGAAAAGAAAAGCTAGCATGACTATCCACCTTAAATGCGCCTGGTAAGTCTTGAAAAGGTTTATTGCGTTTCTTGAGGCATAGGGTAAGTGGTGAGATTTGGAGCTGTGGTTTAGATTACTTGATAACAGTGAACTCAGAAGAATCTTTAACTTTCAAACTTTGTATGTTAGCACTTAGCAAATACCAATAATAACTTTGATCAATAAATTCCATTCCAAATCCTAAAAGCAAAATGAGTATTATATTCTTAGGTAAAATTTATTCATAGATGTAAGGGTGATTAGCTTAATATCATGCTAATCATGCAGGTTACGTGTTGCTAATTTTTTAAATAGTTTACTTCATAAGAAAATTAGATCATTCGATTTGAATTAAATGCTAGAACATAGATAGGTCGTTTGTAAGTTATAACCACTCTTTATAAACTTTGGTTGTTGCGTGGTATATCTTGATAATATTACAACTTACCTACAAATAAATAAGAGTTATGAGCAAGAGAGATATCATCACATGAGCGTGAGGATGTGTAGTGGTTTCGATGGGTGTTAACAGATCCATGTTACATCCACTCTTTAATCTTTAATCTCGATTCTCTGTGATGATGATTATGAACATAAGATCACTCAAGTGTCCAGATTATATTTAATTATTTGGAAAGATTATTTTTCAGGACATAAGTCCAAGTCATAGTGGAAAGATTGTTTGAGTAGTGTTAAGATCTTCTTAATCAATTTTGGTAAAGCACTGCATAAAAGAAAGATGTCTTGGACCATTCTCGAAGTATTTGCCGTTTGCTCAACTGGACCAACACATCCTTACATGTTAGGTTTGACTCTTACAAATTATCTTTATAAGGAATATTTTTGCTATAGATTTTACTACAAGGACTCTATTTTATAAAATAAAAAAATTATGCCATGAAGTCAACAGCTTTGTAAAATTTTTTTTAAATGTATATTGAGTTATAATTTGTGATTTTTTACCATCTCATTCACCCATTGCTTGAATATGTCCTGAATGTTTATGGGTGAGAGTGCTTAAAGCTGACATTGAAATTTGACTTGGTGAAATTCATTCCGAGAAAGCATAGTTGTCTGCCCAACAACGGTTGTAGCTTTTTTCTTTGAGTTTTGTTCAGCTCTCTTTGTGGCAGTCAATCTACAATTGGAACATGAATGGACCCCTGTCGCTTGTTTCTAAATTTTGAGCTTATGTATTTACTATCTACGGTCGATTCACCGTGTGGTCGTAAACCGCCTGCGAATCTTCTGTCCAAGTTTCAGTCATTGATTTGCTTACTTGTGTAATCTTTTGGACTGTGCTTTTGGACCGTGTGGTCGTAATCTTTTGGATGTGAATAATGAACATACGTCTAATTTTATGTAGCATTTGTACCACATGTTTACATTCTTATAGTCATCAAAGCAATGAGTGCATATATAATATGTGATGATGTATGCACCAATGCACCAACGTTATGGATTATTTGCATTGGACAACCTTGTATATATTCCCTGTAATTAACATTACAAATTTGGAGGTGTATGTCGTTATTTGTTTTGAAGTACTGATTCGATGAAATATCTGCAGGCAGCAAAGGAATTCGAGACGGAGTTGAAAAAAGAACCCGAGACACTGGGAGAGTCTTCAGATGTAACTGCTGTAAATGAGCAGGAACCCGAAGACGTGAAAGTGCCAAGCTCAAAGGAGAGTTTGTAGAGAGACGTATGATGTTTTTTTCATTGTTGTAACATGTTTTAGCGCGTCTGATAGTTGTGAATCGCTTCAATTTCCAGTTCATGAATGCAACTCGTGGTGTTTGGTAAAAGTATGCATGACAGTATGAGAAGTCGTTTTTGATCTACTTCCGTTTTCCGTCAATACCATTAAATTTCAGAGATAATTATGCTTTTATAACACTTTGCTATTGTCATATGTCCTAACAATGAAACGGTTTGTTTGATAGCATAAGGTGCTGAAATAGCAACTAAACTTGCAGGCGCAAACGACGAACAAATACGTTTGTTGTTGTCTATGACACATTTACTTGGCATATTGACTAGCGAATAAAACTTTAGATTAGTGGATAAGTTGTTCATTATTCCATTCTGATTAAATTAATTTGAAATTAGATTTGATTCGAATTCAAATAAGGTATTCGAATTTTGGATTATTTGAATTGAATCCAAGCAACATGAGAATCGAGTTCAGAATTGGTATTCTCGATCATTTCAAATAATTCAATTCTCATTCGATTTTGACTTAAATCAAATTTAATTTTAAAATATTCTAAAATTCCAAAAATTTGATTCGAATAACCACCCGTGTATCAGGTGCAGATCAAAGACATCTGTAAAGGAAAATGCGGATAAAATCTCTGCAGTCTGCAAGAAAAAAAATGTTTGGTTTTAACATTTGTAAACTGCTAAAATAAACTTGTAGTGATGTATGACGGTTCTCGACGATAGTGGTGGTGGACAGTGGTGGTGGAGATGGACAACTGGATGGTGGTGGTGGACGATGGTGGTGGTGGTGAACGGTGGATGGTGGTGATGGTGGATGGTGGTGATGGTGGATGGTGGTCGTAGACGGCGGCGGCGGTGGTGGACAGTGGGTGGTGTTGTTTATTCCTCTACAGACCTTAGAAGATGTTAAAAGTGATTGGACTAAGTCTTCACCAAAAAGAGTTCGCGCTTGCGATTTTTAATAAAACGTTTTAAAAAAACAAACAGTTTGTAAATAATAACGTCTGTGTATGATCTGTGCTGTGCAGACGAAAGAGCCTGCGCAGACTTTTAAAAAAAAACAAACACCAATTTAGTATATTTGATAGCGCCACATTGGCAAAATACTTCTTGTTCTTCCCGTACAAGAATTAATGGTACAACAATCCAAAAGACCAATGTAATAAACACGGCCGTCCCAACATTTTTTGAGGCCCCAATCAAATTAGAAAAAATGGGGCCCTATCCAAAAAGTTTGTTGGTTCATCTAGGTTTGTAGGTCTATCTTGATTTATTGTAGCATTTGTATTCGAGGTTTTAACGAACTTAAGTAGTGATCCTTTTATTGATTCATTTAAAGCTTCTTGTTTTGCCTTCTTTGCCTTTTTGATGCACCGAAAGGGTATTTTCGAAATCGATTTGACATTCTAGATTACAAAAGTACCAAATCAATTTATTAACTTCTAAACCTAATTATCTAATACCTAACAAAACAGTTATCCAAACTTCTAAGTTCTAAAACTCTAAGGCTCTAACCTAATGGTCCTAATATAAAACCAAAATGATTTTAAACTAATACCAAATTACCATTTACCAAATCAAATTATCAAAGCTTTTAAGTTTTTGCAAAACTAATGAGTAATGAGCAGCAGCCTCTAAACTTTACACAGAAGTACAAAACAATCAAGATATCAAAGAGACAAAGATTCAAAACACTAAAGCAGTTAAGCAGAATTCATCAATTAGATTCAAATAGAGTAAAAAAGGAGTGGATATGATTCATAGATGAACCTGGAGACTCGAGTCAAGACTCAAGAGTGGAGAACCCGTTTGTTAGATCAAATAGAGTCAAAAAGGAGCAGTCGAGTAGTCGAGTAGAGAGCCTTGAGCTTTTAGATTTCAGATTTAAGTATACATTCGTTTCAGACTTTAGAGATTTAACAAGGAGTAGTCGAGTAGAGAGCCTTGAGCCTTCGTTTCGGACTTCAGAGATTTAACAAGGGTCCCCTTTAACGTGCAGACAACAGATGCAGGCGGCAGGTGACACCGCAACCCGCAGGTCGTAGCTGGCCATCGAAGTCGGTGTGCACGCGTGCAGCGGCGGACGACTAGACTTTGAAGTGACAGGTGATGGGTCTGTCTCAACGGTCGGAACCCTAAGGGCTAAGCAAAGGGTTTGGTGATCAAGGGTCTTCAAGTCGGAACCCTAACTCCCTAACCAAGAAAAGAACCGTTTATTGATTTTTAGAGCTTTTGATGGTGAATGGGCTTAAAAACTAATGTATACTAGGTTTTTTTTAAAAAAAGATGGGCCCCTATTTTTTGGGGGCCCCAAGCCCAGTGACTCCCTTAAACAACTAATGGGCCGGCCTGGTAATAAATAGTAACCTAAACTAACATCGGTTGAGTGGCTTACACAATATTTGTTAGACTTGTTCTTATATGATGACATGATTTGGGCGGTGTTTGTTTTTTAAGAAAACCTCTTCCCCACCTCTTCATCTGCGCGCATGCAGACGCGGGAAGAGGTTTTGAGTGCGCAGACTGTTTGTTTTTTAGAAGACGTTTCATTAAAAAACGTCTGCGCAAGGTCTTCTTGGTGCAGACATGGACTAGTGTCTTCATGCGGAAAGAGGTTTCATCAATCCTCTTCTCCCCAATTTCAAAACACAAAACACAAAACACATCCTCCCACCTTCACTCACACAAATGGCTGATGAAGCACACTACCCATCCGGCGGTGACTCCGCCACCGCCAAACGCAAGTACGAAGACGCCGGACCTCCGCCTCCGCCGTCCTCCGGCCGCCGCGCCACCGGCTTCTCCTCCGGCGTCGACGCCGCTCCGTCGTACAACAGCGTTCCTCCGCCCATGGACGAGATCCAGCTCGCCAAACAGAAGGCTCAGGAGATCGCCGCTCGCATCTTCAACAACGCCGAAGCTAAGCGATCACCTCCTTTTTATCTCTCTCCGACTCGCCGCCGACGATCACCTCCTCCTTCGACCGCCTTGTGCAGTCCTCCGCCTCCGATTCCGATCAGAATCGTTTGATTCAACGCGCGATGCGCCTCGGAGCGCTGTTGGTTGAAGCTGGAAACAGATCGGCGAGGAGGTGCTCGTGTGATCATAACGCGGTTGTCTGGCCGCTCTCGCCGGACATTACTGTTAAGGTATGTGGAGGTTAGTTTGATCTGATTGGAGTTAGGATGGAGGTGGAGGTTTTTGTGATCTGATTGGTATATTTTAATGTTAAGGTATATTTTAATGTATTTCTATGATTTTAATGTATTTCTAGGATGGAGGTGGAGGTTTTTGTGATCTGATTTGGTATATTTTAATGTTAAGGTATATTTTAATGTATTTCTATGATTTTAATGTATTTCTATGATTTTTATTTATATATTAATGTATATTTTAATGTTAAGGTAGTTTGATCTCGCCGGACCTTACTGTTAAGGTATATTTTAATGTATTTCTATGATTTTTATTTATATATTAATGTATTAGTTGTTTTTAAAGTTTACAAAATAAATTTAGTTTAATTACAGAATATTTCATCATTCTGCAGATGTTAAACAAAACAAACAGTCTTTTTCTTGCAGACTGCAGACATTTGGTCCACCTCTTCTGCTGCAGATGTCTGCAGATGTGGTCCGCAGACTGCAGACTCTGCAGACGTTTTTCTGCAGAAAAAACAAACAGCACCTTGGTGATAAGGTTATTAAAGACATCCTATTAAGAGTATAGATTTTTTAGGAGAGTGTATGAACATGTCTTAGATTTGTCACGTCAACTTAGTTTTTCCTAAAAATATTTAGCATACCTTAGCTTTGTTTTGACATCTTAGCCACATTTAACGCTATTAGATTTATCATAATACACACAGTCAAAAGATTTTTAAAGACAAAGTCACTTAGCAAAACATGTTCATTATCCCTTGGGATAGAAGAAATATATGCTTATGGGTAAGATTTTATTGAGTATATTTATTTAATTACCTTTACCAAAACGATTCCTTTACATACTAACCGTGCATGTTTATATATATAAAATTAAGAGTTAAGTGTTTTTTACATCAGTATTGTTTCATAAAAATTATCATTTAAATCCAGATGTTTAAATGTTACCATTTGAATCCAAATATTTTATTAAAATTATCATTTGAGTCCATTTGACTACATATAATTAACACCGTTAACCTTTTCTTTTAACTTTCCAACGTTCGGCTTATTTTAATCAAAATAATTACAAAATAAAGAATTAGTCTCACTTAAGGGGTCTTATGTGTTTAGTAGTTTACGATAATTGCAATTATAATTTGATTTCACAGTAGTCATTTGTTGTTTTATCTTGTTAATGTCTTCTAGTTTAGTAGATATGTTACCTTTACCCGCTTTGTTAAATCATAGAATTCTTTAATTTAAAGTTTTAATTATGCTTACCATGATTAGTTTTTTATAGTTATTATTCATGTACTGCTAATATCATATTATTCATTGGTTTTTTTACTTATATAACGATATGTATTTTATTATTAATGATTCAAACAATTTGTATAATATGACTTGTTTGTTTATTTATATATATTTTTTTGTGTTGTATGTTTTATAAAGTTAAAATTAATTACTTTTAGATGATTATTCTTAAAATTTTATTTTATCTAATAAGTGAAGTTAAATCACAATGATGATTGCTAAAAAAACTCAAATTATAAATCATTCTTGATTTTGTAACTTGTTTGACTAAACTACCCTTAATATAGGAAACTTAACAAAAAAGAATTTAAGCTGTTAATAATAAGATGTAGTTAAATAGATACAAATAATAATTTCATGGAAACCTATATGATGCAACTTACAAAATTTAAAAATGTTAATTTAAATAAGAATTTCTATAAAATCATAAATATAAAAAAACAACAATTAACTCTAGAATTAATGGATGTCGAATGCCTAACTAAATAAATAGAGTTAAATGTTTTTTTTTCTGGTTTTCCTGGTTTGTCCGGTTACGGTACCTGTGTTTTTTTACGGTTACAGTACTTTAATTTTAAAAAATTACTAAAACGACCATTCCGTCTAATTTCCAATTTGATGGCGTTAACTTGCGCGGGTTGTCTTTTAAAAACTCTTGTTTACTGACAGATAGCTCAACCATCCACCACATCACCATCGTTCACTCATCGTTGATTATTTCTTCGAATCCCTCACTTTTATCGTAATCAAGATTCGATTTTTATCTCTGATAATGGGTAATGTCAGGAGTAACAGCTCCAACGGCCGGCGACGGCACGGTGGTAGCCGACGGGGAAGCAATCAGAACCACCCCACACCGCCACCACCGCCGAAGCAACTACTGCCGAAGCAACCACCGCCGGAGATCAACGCTAATCGATACGTATTCGCCGCTGCAACACCGTACCAATACCAATACCCCGCGCTAATCAACGCTAATCGATACGTATTACCAATACCCCACCGGAGCATACTACCCACTGCCGCCGCCCACCGGTGCACCTTTGCCGGCTCCGTACGATCACCACCATCGTGTGTCGATGGACCCTGCTGCACAGTCGGTGGAGGTACCCCTGTGGGCCTGTGATGCACCCACCTACACCTTATGTTGATTATCAAAAGGCTGTGACTATAAATAATGATGTTAATATCAAGAAAGAAACTTTGAAGATTGAACCTGATGAACAAAACCCTAAGAAATTTCTTGTTGTTTAGTACAGATTGGTCAAGATCCTAAGAGCCTCAAGCTATCATCATGTTTTTCAAATCGACGTGAAAGCAGTGAGGAAGATCTAAGAAATGCATCGACACGTGGCTGCAGGTGCGATCCATGTGCCCTTTGTGTCGATTTGAGATCTCTGTTCATCTTCTGATAGGGTTGATTTGTGGATAATTTGGGGATTATTGTGTCGATTTGATAGGGTTTCATGGTGATTTGAGGGTTTTTTTGAGAAAAATAAGAAATGCAGGTTGTTTATCCTTAAAAGACAAGCATGTAAAAAGACGGAAATACCATTCAAGTTAATGTCATCAAGTTGGAAATTAGAGAGAATGATCGTTTTAGCAATTTTTTTAAAATTGAAGTACTACAACCGTAAAAAAACACAGGTAACGTAACCGGACAAATCAGATAAAACCAGTGAGAAAAAAACATTTAACTCAAATAAATAATAATAATAATTGTACTTTTTTATCAAGTGCATAATTGATGAAAAAAGCAGCCAGCCTTGAGCCATCCATCCTTGACCTTCATCCTTCAACTCCATCCCCACGATACCACTGCGTAAGTCAAACGAACCCACATTCATCGTCTCCCCAATAACCCCTAATTTCATCTCCAATCTCCCATCTTCAATCTTCAATCTTCAATCTTCAATCTTCAATCTTCAATCTTCAATCTTCAATCTTCAATCTTCAATCTTCAATATTCAATCAATCATAACATACATCAATGACATCAAATCACCACTACAAAATCTCCCCCACTGATTCAATCATTCCCCCAATCCTACTCCTGTTTTCACTCCAATCCCTACCCTATGTTCGATCCCAAAACTCACCTCCTCCAGAATACCCCTACGCCAACTTCAACCCTTCGATTATCACCATAATCGTCATTCTAATAGCAGCTCTCTTCCTAATGGCTTCTTCTCCATCTACATCCGCCGCCGCTCCACCGACGGCGGCGTCAGCGTCCGCCGGGCGTTCTCCGTCCGCCGCGCCACCGCGGCGTCCCGCGGCCTTGGTCCGGCGGTCATCGAGACGTTTCCGACGTTCGTTTACTCCTCTGTGAAAGAGCATAAGATCGGTAAAGGTGCGCTTGAGTGCGCTGTGTGTCTAAACGAGTACGAAGATGAGGAAACTTTGCGGTTGATTCCGATTTGTGATCATGTGTTTCATCCTGATTGTATTGACGCTTGGTTGGAGAATCACGTTACGTGTCCGGTGTGTCGAGCGAATCTCGTGCCGGATCCCGGTGGCGTTACGGTGGACTTAGGGTTTTCCGGCGGTGAACGCCACCGGAGTGATGCGGTAGGTGAGGGAAACGACGTCGTTGCTGACTCCGTCACCGTCGTTGAAGAGACGGTGGTCGACGTGCCGGAGACAGATACGCAAACGGAGTCGCTGAACCGGGACCAGAGCGTTAAACCGAACCGGCCGGCTTTGTTTCCGAGGTTGTTTGACAAGTTTAGATCTCACTCGACCGGACATTCACTGGTCCAACCGGGTGAGAATCTGGACCGGTTCACGCTGCGGTTGCCTGCGGACGTCAGGAAGCAGGTCGTGAACCGTGCCTTGCTGAACCGGACGAGGATGGTTGGTGAAGGGAGTGGGAGGAACGGGTTCAGGACCGGGGGAGCGGTTAGTGGGCGGAGGAAAGCGTACAGACGGTTGGAGAGTTTAGACCGCGTGGTGGTGAGGTCTGAACGGTGGGTTTTGTCTCGGGCGCCCTCGTTTTTGTCACGAGCGTGGTCTACTAGGTCTCCGAGGGTCATGTCGGGCAATGGCGAGGCGTCGACGTCGTCAACGACCCCGAAGGGGGTCGATACGATTCCACTAAATAACTTGGGTCCGAAAAGTTGTTGACCTAGTGTGCGATAATTTATGATTTTATGTTACTTTTTTTGGGGATAATTTATGATTTTATGTTACTTTTTTTGGGGATGGTCACACTTTTTATAGCCTATTAATGTGGCATTGTTGTTTGTACTTGATATTATTTTCGAAAAGATATTGTTCTCTGTTTATAATCTTCATAACATATATATTAAAGTTTAGTTGGATGGTTTTTGGCATGGTTTGTGCACATATCATTGGCATTTGAAAATATTCATTCATTGTAAGAATTTGTGTAGATTGTTAATAGATTCTTTTGTGGCCTGATTGAAATTACTCAAATTTGTGGTTATTTGGATTTGTGTCATGAAACCAATCTATCATCCGACTCCCCGAGTAGAAAAAAGAAAAACCTTACAAGAATTTGCATTCATTGTAAAGTACTTCCTTTTGCCATGATATCTATTAAGTTTTGTCTTTTCGTTACAGTAACTATGTTGGAGTAAACATGGGGCTAGCACACTTAGTAAAGTCATTGCCTTTTAGAGGAAATGTCTTAGGTTCAAACCCAGACAATAATATAATATGAAGTAATTTAGAAGTAAGATACTTTTATCGTTCAAAAAAAGTAATCATATTGGAAACTCATCAATTATACGAGTTAGCTTGGAAACTTGTCAATTATATGAGTCAATTATATGAGTTAAATAAATGAAAAAAGCTAAATAGTTAGTAGTAAATCTTAAAGTTATATGATGATATTTTACTACTATAGTTTATCGTTAGATTAAGGTTCCAATTTTACTTTCTTTAGCGCCAAGAAATCCATCCAAGTTGTGGCAAAATTATAAAAAAGGTTAGACTTCGCCTCAAAGAAATCCGGCATTAATAGTAAGCAATTGATATTGGACATGACATTCATTTATTATCATTACTAAATCTATATTTTTAGTATATAATTAGTATCACGACTCGTGTTGCGGCAAAGACGTATAACACGAAAAAAATAACGACAAAATTTTGTCATGAACTCGGGCATTGAGGTAGATATTTATAGTATATGTAACTTTATATATGAAAAATAGAAGTGTTACGTCGTTAAAAGCATCCAAAACCTTGTATAAAAACAAAAATGTCACAAACCTGTGTGTTGCGATGGATTCATTGTTAATACTCAAAAGTTTAAAACGTAATGGTTAAAAATATTTAATGTATATGAAAATAAACACACAAAAATTCGGAATTTAAAAATTTTAAATAGTAAGAAAAAGAAAAAAGATCAAACCTTAAATAAGTTACGAGTGCTTTCGTTTATACTTCAATAACTTACATATTCTAATTTAAAATTTAACTTACATCGAATTATAGATAAATAGATACGTTGTAACGACATTTAAAAGTTTATAAAACAATTAAAACAAAATGAACTTCAAGGGCTATAATTAAAAATCAATTCATACTTCTTGATTTTTTTATCAAACGACTAATATCTTGAGTGTAAACCTACTCTTTTGGGGCTATGTCCAATGTCGACTACTTGACCGCACACAAGACCCAGCCTCCCCGATGTGCAGGAACCATGTGGAATGAATAAACCTTCGCCCACTGTCAGGTTCGAACCCAGGATAAAAACCATATTCGTCCCCTCACCCAGATGTCTCTAACTGGTACAAGTGTGAGATGACAGACTCTTAACCACTGGATCAAGTTGTTTAGACAATTTATACTTGTGGATACAAACAAAAGTTATGATACCATGTGCTATAATTAGTATAAGTTGAGTGGACTTTTGACAAAATCCATTTACGGAAAAACAAACAAAAAAAACGGTTGCTCTAAACCAAACCGCCATTACAGTTAAAATAATAATAAGAAATCCTCCAACCGCCAAAGACAATTTATTCATTAATTCATTCATTTAATTCTTAGTTGCTAAGAATCAAATTCAATTGAAATCCTATTTAAATCAACCCCAAACATCACATGTAAATGTACATCGTCGTGGCCTACACTACGATGTCCTACAAATCATTTGCGGAATTCTTTGAAACCTGGGAACACCAACACAAGATTTATATTCATAGCCTTCAGAATCAGAATCAGAACGACAACGACGACGACAATGACAATGAACAAGAGTCGCTGGTCGAGCAAGTGTTGCTCCACTACCAAGAGTACTACGAGGCGAAAACGAAAGCATCTGAAACTGACGTCTTCCTCATGTTCTCCCCGCCTTGGTTCAGCTCCTACCAGCTCACTTTGTTGTGGATCACGGGGTTCAAGCCGTCGGTGACGTTTAGGTTTATTAAGGAGTGGATGGGAGGCGAATTGGACGACGAGCAGACGCGAAGGATCACGATTGTGCGAGAGGAGACAAGGAGGGTGGAGAGGGAGATCACGCAAGCGATGGCGAGTGTGCAGGAGAGCGTGGCTGCACCAGCATTTTGCGGTCGGGTGAAGGGGGGTGTGGGTGACGCGGTGGAGGAGTTGAAGGTGGCGATGGTGGGGGTGGTGAAAAATGCGGATGATCTACGGCGACGAACCGCTTTGGAGGTGTTGGAGGTGTTGAGTCCGGGTCAGAAGGTGAGGTTCCTAGCAGGAACCTCGCAGTTTTGGCTTTAGTTGCTTTGGGCTAGAGACAGAGGAATTAAAATATATTATTAGCTTGTTATTTTATGATTAAGTTTTTATCAAATAGGCTAGTCCCGTGTCCATTAAATCTAACAGCGAGATACAAAGAATCAAAAGGCCAAGTAATTCACCGGTTTCATTAGAAACGTCGGAAGGTCGTATGCAACTCTAATGATTCATTATTTTTAGCATGTATTCATTTAAATCTATAGACTTTAATAAAACAAGGTTTTTGGAGCCACATGTCATTCTCTTAAACCACCAATTTGACACGTGGCACACTCTTACACCATCTTTATTTTTAGCTTTTTGATATATTAAATGCTTACCATACTAGACATTTAATTTAAATATATTACCATACTTACATACTTATTTAAATTAAATTTATGGCTTCCATTTAACCTTTTTATATTATGTCATAAAATTCCAGTAACCATATATTAATTCAACTTCTACGGTATTATTCATCAAATTCCATTTAACCTTTTATATTATGTGTTAAGAATCTATAAATTTTCCTCTGTTTCTGTATTATTTTCTAAAATAAACTCCTTTAATTTAGTAGATTTTTTTATGAATTTTTTTATTCATCAATTTTAATTTCTTACTGTATAATTAATTGATCCAATTATAATATTTATCAAATTATCAAAGCCAAGAGACAAGGTGTTGACACTAAAGGAATTGAACAATTTGCTACATGGCTTCTTGATATAGGAGAAGGTAATGTTGGTGGTTATAACGATGGTGAGACAACTATTACTATACCTCATGAACTCCTCATCAACGAATCGATCAATCCTTTAGCAAGTTTAATTCAATTTGTTTACACATCCATGTTAGAGAACTACAAAGACAAAAAATACTTTCATGAGAGAGCAATTTTTACACCAAAAAATGAGGTCGTTCATGAAATTAACGATCATCTGCTTTCACTTTTCCCTGGTGATAAGATAAAGTATCTACTTCGGATAACATACGTCAAATGAAACATTTTAATATCCCGTTACAGGAAAATTTGCACTCTCCTTATTTTCTAAATGTCCTTAAAATATCCGGATTACCAAATCACAAGTTAGTATTGAAAGTTGGAGTTCCTGTTATGCTTCTACGTAGCACCGACCAACAAAATGGTCTTTGTAATGGTACTCGCCTACAAATTTCTATTTGGGAAACGGGTTATTGAAGTTGAGATAATATCTGGAAGTAATATTGGATGCCTAACATTTATTGCAAGAATTAATCTCATGCCATCCGATAAATAATCCCTTTCAAATTCAAAAGAAGACAGTTCTCCTAACTGTTTATTTTGCAACGACGATTAACAAGAGCTGGGGATAATTATTTTCAAAAGTTGGTTTATATTAAAAAGACCAGTTTTCACTCAAGGACAGTTATATGTGGTTTTGTCAAATGTGAAGATTACAGACGGTGTAAAATTACTCATTTTAGATCAAATTGGTAACGTTACCAGCGAGACACACAAACGTTGTATACAAACAGGTGTTTAGACATCTATGAGAAAATTTTGAGAGTATGAATGCTATTTTAATTCTATTTTCATACTTTGAATTTTTATAATGTTTATTGTATAATCAATGTTCAATGAAAGTCTGGTTGTTTAAATCACCCGTGTATCACACGGGCTCTAACCTAGTAAAATTATATATTTAATGTACTCTTTTTTATTTATTCTTCATTTGTTTTTAACTCTGTCCTTTTTTTTTCCTATTCTACTATTATGAAAGATAGAGTCTCATGAACAGTAACTTCACAGATCTCAGCCGTTCATTTATGTATCTATGGTGGTTATTTAATCATTATCTGCCTCACTTCCTTGCTGTCTCCTTCTTTCTCATTCGATTTTTGCTTTCTTCCATACTCTCTCTCACAGGTATTTTTGGGTTTCAGTGGTTGTTTTGCTACCGCCACCGATGAATGGTTGCATGCGGTCGGTTGTTCGGTGGTGGCAAAGGTGGTCGACAGGGTTGTCTCTCCGGCATGGTGGCCGGTTTCGTCATCGTTTCGTCAGCGCAACTGTGTTTTTTTGCCTTTGCCAAGGTTTTTTGAGGGTGCTTAACATATACAGATCTGTTTGTGCAGAAAACAAGGCGGTGTCGGCGGCGGTGGTGCCGGTGTGGCGCTAGCTTGGTCGTCGTTTTGTTGCCTCCTTTCCGACATGTTTTGGGGTTTTCAGTGGGGGTGCTACACCTTCACCGTTGCCCGCCGCCCTAAGTTGGGTGGTTGCATCTGCCAGCCGCTATCCCCTCCAGCGGCGATGCGGTTGTACTGCCTGAAGATGACGAGTATTTGTGGTATTTTAGGTTGTCGGCCTTCCGTTTCCCGGTAGATCGGGGCGGTGGGCTCGCCTGCTGTACCTATATGTTTTCTCTTTGTTGTAGCCAACCGACTTGGAGGCTGTTGTGGTTCCAATCGTTTGATGTTCCTTGAAAACGACATCTGCTCAGGGGTTTGGACTCTTGCGACCATCCGGTCGAATCGGAGGCTTCTGCCCACTTGGGGGCAACCGCCGCTTGGCCTCCTATTTGCGGTTGAGGTAGAGCAGGTGGTTGATGCCTCATTGTGTCGATGATGATGATTATTTGCTCATCTGAGACCTTTAGAATGATATTCATCTTAGATATTGATGATTTGGGTTTTGCATGTTGTTAGAAAAGATATTGATGATGACGACCTTGGCCTATCCGACACTGACTTGAACTCATTTGACGGGCGGTGATGATAACTGATGATGATTTCGGTTGTTTTGGCATGGCTACCATTCGGGGTTAGCAACCGCAATCGAAGTTTGTTCTGAGCCCGATCTATAATACGCGCAACGCGCGTGGATGAATACACACTAGTTGTTTTAATTTTAGCACGTCTTCATTAGAAGGTATTCGACTAATGTTTTTTATATAAACTTCAACCTGCAGTTATTTCCGTTAAACGACTAGCTTTTGCACATGTGTAAACAAGCACAAACTTCATCAAATCTTGTTTGCGATGAAATTAAGATGTGTATATTTATTTTATAGTTTCGTTTATTTTTTAACATTATTTACAATATTAAAGTACTACTGAAAGTACTAAAAACTTAATTCAATCATCAAAATTGATACATTAAAATCAAACAATGTTATCATAGTTTTGGTTTATTATATCTAAAAGACTACTAGATGTCGGTTTCAAAGAAAAACCGGTTTGGCCCAAACCAACCCGAACCACCGGTTTGTTGTCGGTTTATAAACCCCACCCTGAAAAGCCAAAAACCGGTTAAACCGGTCCTAAAACCGGTTTATTAAAAAACCACGGTTTCAAAGTTCAATATTACCATTATCTTAAACAAAATCCAAACTTGGGAGTTCGCATAAGTAAGAACTAAATTACATACAAAAGATGAAGAAGTAGAACATTCATCTGGGAATCAAGTCCCCAAAGAAGAAGTAGAAGCAATGAAATCAAAAACAACTGCAAATTAGATCTGAAAAAAAACATATATAAAATAGAATATTTTATCATTGATAAACGGGTAAATTACCATTTGCGTCCCTGACTTTTATCCATTTTAACCGTTTGCATCCCTATAGTTTCAAAACCTTGAATCGACCCCTATACTTTTAATTTTTTCCTTGTTTGCATCCATGTGACTGACGCCGTTAATGTGAACAGTTAAATGCGCATCTTTTTCTCTCTCCTGCAGGGACATTTTGGTCATTTCTTCTTTCCCCCTTCTTTCTTGTAAAACCATTATAAGGGTTTTTTTACCTCTCACCTCAACTACCCTCCCCAATCTCACCCTCTCACCTCTCCCTCTCTCTTTATCTGTCTCCCCGTCGCTCTCTTCTCAAAGGAAAAAGATGGTCAGATGTGGTAAATGTGGATTTGAAACTTTTGTTCGAACATCATGGACCGTAAAGAATCCAGGCCGCAGATTTAACTGTTGTGCGAGAATGGGGAAAAAATTAGGGCTGGCAATTTTAGACACGAACACGAATACACGACACGAACCTACACGATCTTAACAGGTATTGGGTATGCCCTTAACAGGTTTCGTGTACGAAACAGGTAGACACGAATATACCTGTTAAATTTCGTGTCTAAACAGGTATTTTACCTGTTTACCTGTTAGTACCTGATACATATTTTTTAAAAAAATATAAATAATATAACATTAAAAACCCTAACCCTAAGTCCCTAACTTCACATCTTCATTCTTCACATTCATCAAACAGCGAACACCGACTTTGGTGTGAGAGATTTGGTGTGAATTACTCTGCTCCCTTATCGTGTCTTATCGTGTCTTATCGTGTATTATCATGTCTTATCGTGTATTTATGTGTTATTAATGTTTCTTATCATGTCTTATCGTGTCTTATCGTGTATACCTGGTATTAACAGGTTCGTGTTCAGGTTTGGAAACAGGTACACGATAAGTTATCGTGTCGTGTACAGGTATATAGGTTTCGTGTTCGTGTCTTAACAGGTTCGTGTCTTAACAGGTACAGGTATACCTGTTATGCCAGCCCTAGGAAAAATTGTGGTTTTGTTAGTTAGGCTGAACCTGTACTATGTTCAAGATCTACAGAAATTATTAATGGATTGTTAAGATCAAGCAACATGACAGAAGAAAGAGCCGGGAGGTTAGAGCATCAAGTGAAAAAAATATAGAATGTTGTTAATTTTTAGTTGGTTCTTTTTTATTGTGTACTTGATTTGTTAGTGAAGTAGTAGAAGTTATTTTGTACCAATTGACCTAATTTTCTTCTAAATATTGTAAAGGTCAATTAGTAATGGTTGTACAAGTTTAATGGATGCAAATGGAACATGTTCTAGTACCAACTACATGGCTTTTGATTACATCTAAAAAGCATGCGTGGCGGTAACATTGTTTGAAGCAACAAAGCATGTTCAAAATACATACCCAAAATACATAATTAACTAAGGGAACATGTTCTAGTACCAAATACATCTAATTAACAGAAAGTCCATATGCAAAATACATAAACCAACTAACTACTGACTTTCCAAAGGAGCACCTTGTGAAACCTATTTTGATGAACCTTGTCCCTTGCATGACCTTTTGTTGTGTCCATAATTCTTGCACAGACCACACTTAACAGAAAATCCTGTTTTCACCAACTTCCTATCTTTGTTAACTTTACTTCTATCCACCTCCTCAACTGATTTCTTCCTCTTCTTTCTTGGTCTGCCAACTTGAGTATGATGCTTTAGAGGTATCAGTTTAGTTGGGGAATTTGATGGCATCCACATAGGTTTCCCATTGATAGGCTCAAGGGTGTTTTTATATGCATCCTTCCAGGTTTCTAACCAATACACTCTGGACACCCAAGCCTCAGGAATTGCATTTTACTGGTCATAAGTTGCCAAATCCCATATGCAAGCTACTGCATGCTTACAAGGCATGCCTGTAAGCTCCCATTTCTACATGAGCATGTTTGTTTCTCTAAGTCGACACAAACTTGATCCATCCATGGTCCACTTACTTGGTATTTTTTAACTCCAGCCATGATAACACTATACTCACTTGCTTGTTTCTTAATGAGATCCAAGCTTTTAGCTGCAAAGGATGTAAGGGGCCCTGGACACTTTGAAATCAACTTGTGAACAACAACATGTCACACCCTAACCTGGACGGTAGAATCGTCGAGATGTGAGGGTTAAGATTGTTCACAACCACATAACGCTATCTCTAAATGAAAATATTATTATTATAAGTTCCAAAGGCAAATACAACCATAAGTTTCAAAATGAAATAAGTCAAACATAAAACAATAATAATCCAAAGCTTATTATTCATTATTCTAGGTCCAAATCCTAGATTTAAGCAAACTTCAAAAGATGACCTCATACTTACGCGTTTTCTGAAACATGTTAAAATAAAAGGTCAACTATGAAGTTGGTGAGTTTCCAAGGGTTTTATATACATAATATAACAAAGGTTACAAGTAGCAATTCATGTCATAGGTTATGAGTTAGCAAGTTTATAGAACACATATAGCTACAATCAAACCTTGACTTAATTTTATATGATTGGTTAAGTGTATTTGGTTCCCATGATGAACAAGTCATACGTCATCAGGAGCCGGTAATACATCGGCTTTAGCACCAAATAGGCTTGTTAGGCCCAAAGATCTAAGACGTCGCCAGGCTAGCAATAGTTAATGATTGTAAATAAAATATGTATCTCATATAAGACTTACAATAACACAAATAACCATGACAAATAAAAGTATGAATTGCAAGTGCTTTACAAGATTTAAACGTTTACAAGTGTATGTTGATAATATTAACATGTTTCACCCCAAAACGGTGTGAAATAATGAAAAAGGAGCAAGAAAACTCACCTGATGTATGTATTATAAGATGCTAATAAGAATTAAATGATATTCCAACGGATTCCTTTATAATGCACCTAAATGTATATATTATAAGATTAAGGTTAATAATAAGATTAACGTTCTAACGAGAACTATTGTGGGGTTTTGACAGGTAAATAAATTTATATAATGAAATTATTTATATTTAAATTCAATGAAAAGAATTATACAATTTAAGTGTTTTAATATAGAAAACAAACTAGGTATAATAATTGATAAGGTTTAAATATAAAATGTAAATAAATTTTCATAATCTTTTGAAATAAACATGATTTATCTATGATTAAAATAACGTATTGACCAATAATAATTTATTAATCTAAACTATTAGTCAAAGTACATTTTATAAGAATAACTCAAAATAACATTTGTAAATAATTTGTGAAATTATAAAATATATATAATTTCTACTATTATCATGATTAATCCATAATTAAATATAGTGTCCACTAATAATTTAATGATTTAAATTATTATTTAAAGTCCATTTTTATAAAAATAACTATTTATAACATTTATAAATAGTAGTTTTTATAAAAATGTTAATGTGTTTAAAGAAATAAATTTTCTAAAAAATATTAGATAACTTTTAAAATAACCCAAGTTTATGAAATTGATTTTTATAATTTTTTAAAAATTTTATATAATTTTTTAAAGGCTGAAAAAGCTTTTAAAAAAATATGAGGGTGCCCGGGTTCAGACCTGGGACCTCATGGTTGTAGGGGCAAGTATCTAACCAGTGAACTAGGGCCACAGCCATGGTAATACCCGGTTTTAATATCATATAAACACAACATAAGAAAAACCCCAATTCACCAAGGACCCTAGAACCGTTTTTGATCCAATTGAATACCAAATCGATGATTATTACTGAAATAAACGTGGGGCTTTGATTCCCCATGTAAAATCGAGTGTTTACACATGATTACTTACTTGAATTGGTTGTCAATCGTTATTGAACTTGAGACAGAAAGGTTGTGACGGTTCTTCAATTCGAAGGTGATGTGTGTGTGTTTAGAATCAAATTAGAGGTTTCAAAGAGTTCATAGGGTGAACATGAGTGCTTTGGATAAATTTTAATTTGGCTAATTGAGGTCGTTTTGGTTCGAACAAGTTAAGGTTTGGTTTCGGTTTCAATTGGAATAATTGGGTGTTCATAAAGTAGTTTTAATGGAAATTGATGGGTTAATTAAGCTCCAGAGGATCGTGGGATCGTTTTGAAATCACCATTTTAATGATTGATTAAGATTAGTGTTGAAACCGGTTCAAACCTGTGAAGATGAAACCGAAAGCTTTGAAATGGGTTATAGAATACTGTTTTTTTTGGGTTTTAACAGGGGTTTGCGTTCGAGTCAACATCACGAACGGGTTGGGACCACTTAATTTGATAAAATGTGATAAATTTTGGGTGTTTGGCTTCGCCGGAGACCGCCGGAGGACGGCCGGCCATCTGTCGCCAGAAAATAGGGGGTAGGGGGAAGGGCTGGGTAAATAGTTTATCTCGGTTTGATATTTGTGTTTTCAAATTTATATTTAAAGTTTCATAATTTACACTTTGGGCACAAAGTGTTAACTTTGTTAATAACTTAACTAACTAACTAACTTTATAAGATGTCATTAATTATATAAAAGTTGTTTTTATATAATGATTTAATGAATCCATATATTTTGTGAAATAATTATTTAAATACCATGCTTATTGATTTATTTTAAATAAAACACCATAAATGAATAAGTACTTTCGTTTCTTGGTTTTGAGAATTATATGGATAATCCAAATAGTTCGGGTTTATGATTCGGGTCGGGTTTGGATCGGGGCGGATGTTACACAACAAGCTTCTTTAACATGTATTTCCTAACATACTCAAGACATGAAATTATAGGCTTGTCTCTACCCCCAACCAACTGCTTGTTAAAGACTTCACAAATATTGTTTAATAAAATATCACATGCCGGCCTACCTGTTTTATAAACATTGAATAAAAGAAGAGCATGAGCTACTAATTTTGGGTTTTGAAAAACATCAATTGTAAAGAAAAGTAACACATACCACTAAAATGAGACCTACTCCAATGCTTTGCAGGGATTTGCTTCAACCAATCATACAGGGATGGATCTTGTTTCCTTATGGTCTCCATGTGTTTTTCAAATTCAGGGATTGTGGTTGAACTTGCACATTTCCATAAAAGATCCTTATGTTGGATCTTATATGCCCAAGACACATACAAGATTGATGTGGTTAGTACGTTATGATCCAAGTCGGTTCATACCCAATAACAAGCCAAAAAACACCAATAAATATTTGTTCGTTGATAAGATCATACAAATAAATATTGACACCAATTTAGAAAATAGGTTTTCTAAACATTGCTTTTGTAAGTGAACAACATTATGTGGATAATTTGTTCATGAGAAATTATTTGTAATATTATTTAAGTAAGTTAAATAATAATAAATAATAGTGTATTGATGTTATAAAACTAAAAGGGTTTTAGTTTTATAAATCTTATGATAAATAAATTAAAGGAGAGTGTAAGTTTTATAAAAGAAAATCAAAATGGGGGGAACCCATTTTAAATGGGATTCGGCCGCCCCTTGGCCTAAATAGTCCCACCATTTTGTCTTGAACTTGTGCAAGACTTGATTACACTTTTACTCTTCATAATACACTATCTCTCCTATATGCAAGAGCTTTTTTCTCTCTTCCTTCTCTCCAAAAATTCGACATTCTTGGCTGATTTTGGAGGTGTTCTTTGCTGAAATTCAGATTTGCATGAAGAAGGATAGAGTTGGTGTTTAGTTCCCTAACAAGCTTGGTGTTTGGAAAGGGTTTGTGGGTATCACCTCTTGAGGTCTTCCACACTGAAGACTTAGCTTTCAAAAAAGCTTCACCTTCATCCTAATCTCGATTTCTAGCAGCTAGAAAGCTGGTTTTCTAAACATCCTATGGTTGGTTTTATTGTATGTATTTCGTATATGGATCCGGGCTTTGGGTTTTGCATGTTAAACGGGTTTAATAATCAGCATATTAACAAGATTTTAAACTTATAATCCGCTGCGTTTTCCTATAAATTAGCTTATATGGACTTTGATAATCTTGTTAAATCCTAACAACTTATACATGTGCCCTCTCCATTTTGCTTTCATGTTCTCATGAATGTGTCTTAGGCAAAACCTATGCTCAGCTGCTGGAAGCACCTTCTTAATAGCAGGTACAATTCCCTAAATAGGTTAAAACAGATGATATAATTTATTTTTTAAAGGTTTATACATATTGCAATTAATAAAAGTCAGTACAATTACCTTCTGCCTGTCACTTATGAAAGTGAAGTTTGAGTTTATGCCCAGATTTAGATCATCACCAAGAAGTTGTAGAAACCATGTCCATGAATCTGTTGTTTCAGCCTCCACCACTACATATGCTACTGGATAAATTCCATTATTGGAGTCAACACCAACCGCAGTCAACATCTGTCCTGGGAATGGACCTTTCATAAAGGTCCCATCTAGACCTAACAGGTCTCTCTCACATGCTTTAAACCTAACTTTCATAGTAGCAAAGCATATGTAAAGCCTTTTGAACTGTCTAGTTGAACTACTAGGTTACACTCCCTTTCAACCTATAACTTAACTGTTGAGCCTGGGTTAGATCTTAACAGCTCTTGACAGTAATCCCTTAATAACCCATACTGAGATACATAATCACCCTCCATTTTCTTCAATGCCATCACGTTTGCCACAAAGATTTTTTTGATAGATATTTGAATCTGGTTTTTCCTCTGTAAGATGTCTTGTAGGGCCTTTAGGGGTATATTAGGGTTACACTCTAGTAGGGGTTTTGCTTCTTTAGCAATCACAGAAGCTGTGTAAAGCCTGAGCTTTCTTGTTTGCATACAATTATGCTCTTCTACAAAAGTTCACAACAAACAACTCATCTGTATTAGGCCTTGATATATGCAGTTTCCATGGGCAAGTGGCAAGTGGGAACCTTTTTTTCAATTCCGAGTTATTATTTATTGCACCACTACCAACCACTTTGTCCTTAACTGATTCCCTTCTTTTGGACCCATCTACTTTTGAACATTCCCCATTTTGCCCTTCACTACAAAAAGAACCAACATTTTGTCCCTAACACACCACACGAATTCTTAGTTTGTCATCTTTTACAAATACTAGTTGCCTCCTCGTTTGCACAGCAATTGACTTAACAATGTCCTTGACCTCTTCTTTATCCCTAAAGGTTTGACCAACATAGAATGATGATGATACAACAACTGACTTCCAGTTTCTATTCTTCCTATTTAGCTTTTTAATTGCCCTTCGAGATGGAGCAGCATCTTCATCACTTGCACTATCAAAATTATCTAAGTTAACCTCTATAGTATCATCTTCATCACTTTTATCATCTCCAGGCAGATCATCTACATTCATGTCAACAAATGCTCTGTATTCTTCCATATCAACCTCCACATCCTCTAAAGGATTATCTACATCTACAATAAAATCTTCATCATCAGATGAAGATTCACCACTAACAGATCCACTAAAGGAATTGTTATGCTGATGTTGTGGCTCAGTCTGATCACCAGAAATATTGATATGTTGATGTTGTGGCTCAGTCTGCTCACCATAATCATTGTACTGTTGATGTTGTTGTTCAAGTTGTTCTGTACAAAAGGGTTCCATAAATTAGATAAGAAGACATCATCTTGTAACATGTCAATAGAATCAACCCCTTCTGCTTCTATCACTGAATCAACCCCTTCTGCTTCTATCACTAGTTCTGCCCCTTGATCCGGACCTGGTTCTGCCCCTTGATCTGGACCTGGTTCTGCCCCTTGATCCGGACCTGGTTCTGCCCCTTGATCCGGACCTTATGCTGCCTCTGCATGTGGGGGAACCTCCTATTCAAACCACTCTAGTAGTAATTGTCTACTGCAAGGATTAGCTGGTCCACTATCATCAATCTCTTCGATTATCACCTTTGACCCTTGGTTAGGAGATTGCAAATAGGTCTTTGGCCTTGTAACTTTGTGTTCTATGTACAGTTCAATCACCTTAAATATGTGCACGTATTGTTACGTGTTATGCACATCCATATCACCACCTAGAGCTCTTAAACCAAAATCCAAGTCCTGACCAGGAATCTTAAAGTTGTAATACATTACCTCATCCCCATCATAACCTAACTCTTCCATCATAGCATCAACATCATAAGTTGAAAACACATCAATGTCTACCATGTCCATGTATGTAACTTTGCCCTTCACATACCTTCTTCCTGGTAACTTCATAAATTCTCCACCATGATGGATTTCAAGTGTAAAATAAGTAGGCTCATTAGCTGTAACAATGTGTACTATATAATATTAGAACATACTGAAACTAAAATAAACCCCTAACTTAAGTTGATTTTGAAGAAAACATACCATATACTTCGATCAGATTAAACCCAGGATCATCTGTGTCACGAATGTACCAGGTAGGATAAACCATCTTTCAAATGGGTTTAAGGCCATGATCACTTAATAGTTGAAGATGATGATGGGTTTAAGGCCACGATCACACAATCGGGTTTAAGCTTTAGTGGAAGGTTAGAATGTAAAGTGAAAATGGGATTTAAAATAGGTAAAAGAAACTCTTACTAGAAAGAAGGGGGAAAGAAGAGGGTGAGATTTGGGATTTACAATAATGGTTTTACAAGAAAGAATGGGGAAAGAAGAAATGACCAAAATGTCCCTGCATGAGAGAGAAAAAGATGCACATTTAACTGTCCACATTAACGGCGTTAGTCACAGGGATGCAAACAAGAAAAAAATTAAAATTATAGGGGTCGATTCAAGGTTTTGAAACTATAGGGATGCAAACGGTAAAAATGAACAAAAGTCAGGGACGCAAATGGTAATTTACTCTTGATAAAATTATAACAAGTTACAAATCAGATGAAAGATTTCACCATGGATGAAGTTCTAGAATCATCATCTTTATATAATAATTACTGTTTACTTTTATTAATTTTAGTTTTAGTTAATATTTTTTATTTATTTTTTAAATTATAATTAACTATTTGTTTTGTTTTAGATAGAGGGGGTTATAAAAGTCATTTTACGTTAACTTAACTAGAAAAGTTAACACTCATCCATTTTAGAGGCTAAAGCTGCAACATTATCTAAAAAATTTACACTATTTATGCAATTTATGAATTTTGAGGATCAAGCACACAATTTGGTTAAACCACGCGATAACCCGTTATGTAACTGATTCCTGATTTTATTTAGAAATTCTTTTACTCTTAAAAATCCTATAACAATACCCTCTTCTTTTGGTCAATTATTAATTAGGTTTTGTTCAATAAACTTAAATGTAAGAAACAAACAAATTTACTATAAACAATATATTAACAAATACTTTTCTAATGATACAATTTTGATAAATAACTTTTTACGTAACACTAGATAGAGTATTGCACGGTACTTGTACAAATCATAAATGCATATGCCCAACTGAAAGACATTTCGATAGGTATGTTTTGCATCCTCATTACTTAACTAGAAAATACAATATATCTAACATTTCATTCTAAATTAATAAAAACGGTTATTGCAATTCATCTATTTTCTACAGGTTTTTATGATCTACATGGTAAAACTGACATTGAGATGTTTAAAAAATAAAGTTTATATTTCTATAACAGAATAATGTTTTGTTAGTGTAGTCTTATTCACAATATCCACATAGGCTATTAGCGTTTGGAACCGAGTACTTGTACGACTACCTATACTGTACCAAATTAGTATCGACCGAACCAAAATGATACCAATATTAAAATTTACATAAAATCAGGATCGGTACTAGGCAGTATGATACCAATATATAATGAAAATTACCATTCGGTGTCGAGTACTGAAAAATTATTTACCATTTTGATTCAAATTTTGGGCATTTTTAGTGTTTTATATTTCAAGTTCAAGATCAGAATGTTTTTTTTTTTTTTGAGACATTATTGTATGATTTTTGGTATTATAAATTTTAAAATAGTATTCAAGATTCACATAAAAATTTAAATTTCAGCAAAAAAAAAAACCAAAACGGTTCCAAATTGTAAAGTACCAAAATACTGGTACCGTACCGGTACCGAACCGAGCTATTTAGTAAGGTACTCGCCACTTTTTCACAAATTCAGTATCGGTATCTTCGGTATTGAAACCAAAATAAAACCGATCTCATACCTTATCCATTTAACCGCCGTATAACAATTATAAGTATCCTCTCTAATAGAGCAAAATAATGTTTACACATGTCATTTTTTCATAACCATTTTGTCACATGTCACTACATAACAAGTCAACTATTTAATAATAATATATTATATCATTTTCAAATTATAAAACAAGTTTTCTAATAAATTAAAAACATGTTTCTTTTTATTAAAAGTGTAACTTAAAAAAACAAATCTTTATCAAATAAAAGTTTTTTAAGACAAAGTGCTTTTAAAAAAAGACTTTGATTTTATTATTTTTATTATTTAAGGCATTTAATTATAATTAACTTCAATAATATCTTATCTCAAAAAAAATTTTTTATAATTTTTAAATATTAATGACTTAATTTTGATATTTTTATTTAACTTGTATATACAGAAGTTTCTAGAGTAAATATACAAAGTATATTAAACCAATAAACGACATGAGACACGATGGTGGATTAGGTGCAAAAGAATTTAAAATCAACAACCTGACTTGACAAACATCTAAAAGAAAGCCATGGAGAGAGAGAGAGGTGAGCGTGAGCAACCATGGACGGGATGTTCATCGGAGAAGCCGCCGGAGGAACGACGACAAAAGTGCTGAAGTAACCTTTTTCGTGCAGAATATTCCTGATGGTGTAACTAGACAGGAGCTTTGGAGAGCTTTTCAACCGTGTGGGAGGATTTCTGATGCCTATATCGCTAAAAGACAGGATGCTAACAAGAACTTTTTTGGCTTTGTACGTTTTGTGGGGGTCACAAACCTGGAAGCAATGCTGACGGCTTTAAACTCCATAGCTGTCTCTCACGCTAAATTGTCAGTGTCACTTGCTAAATATGACAAAAATCATAATAAGATATCATATCCTACTGGTATGGTGCTTGGGAGAGCCTGGAAACCAAAAGTCAATACGGATATCCCTGTCAATCCTGGAAACAATTCGTTTAGGGTGTCTTCTGGTGTTCAAACAGGATATTCTTTCAAGGATGCTGTTAAGAATAAAGGCCATTTGGAGGTGTCGAAACTAAAGACTATTACAGTGACCAGTGGTGGTACAAGTTATCCAGTCCATTGTGTCAATAGATCCATTATCGCTACGGCCAAAAATCTTAAAGCCATTACCGTATCTAAGCATCTTATGGCAAAAGAAGGCTTTGAAAATGTGGGTATCTCTTATGTGGGAGGGCTTAAGATCCTTATCTCATTTCATGATCAGTCCATTGCAAATGAATTTCTGAGTAAAAAGTCGGAGGTATGGTCGGAGTTCTTTGATGAAGAGTACCTTTGGTGTGGCTAACCAATTCAATTTGAAAGGCTTACCAGAATAAAGATCTTTGGTGTTCCGTTACGAATAAGAGATAGTTCATTGTATGATCAAATTGGGAGTTTGTTTGGTAAGGTGGTAGTAAATTCCGATTTTTCATGGGAAGCTCCAGATAATTCGGGAGGTCAATGTTGTGTATCTACTGATTCGAAAAAATGATTCATGAGGAAGTTAATATTGTTTGGAAGAATCAAAATCATCTAGTATGGGTTACAGAGACTTCTTTTGATTGGGTGCCAGATTTTAATGTTGATGATTCAGTGGTTTATAATCTTTATAACAAAAAAACAGTGGTTGATATGGGCGAGGATGATCTGGAGGATGGTGAATTCCGGCAAGATACACAACCGAAGTCATGTTGGTTATCTCCGAAGTTTAAAGGTCGAACAGAGGTGCCGGAGGAAAACCAAGAGTTCACTATTGAAAATACGATAGATCAGAACGACGTGCATGGAGAATTACTTCCACCGCCTTCCAACATTAATAACAATAATAATGCTGGGTTTTCCAATGATGGTGGGGTCCATACTCAGACACCAATCTTGCATACACTGTCCCCTTCAAAATTCGGGGTTCATTCACAACTGATTGAATTGGGCTTGGGCTCAAGTCAAGGAATTGGCCCAAATATTCAGTCTAAACTTGGCAAAAGGGGAAGAGAGGTTCTGTCACACCCGGCTTCTCATACCAACAATATTGTCCGCTTCGCCCACGAGGAGCTCACAGATTTGCTTTTGGTTGCCCGGGTGAAAACTTCCCAGGGAGGTCACCCATCCATGGATTGCTCCCACCTGAGCACGCTTAACTGTGGAGTTCTCCTCTCATCCACAGCCAATACGCCCAAAACGCGTTGTTGATATTAGATGCCAAACATTCCTTATGAACCAGGAATCTCTCCTGTCCACAGCTGATGTGGGATATGTGTAGGGTGTCACAAGCACCCTCTGTTTGGACTCATCGTCCTCGATGAGCCCGAGAAGTCACCATCCTTGGTGAGGTATGTCCCACACCCTGAATGACGCAGGAGTGGCTCTGATACCATTCTGTCACACCCGGCCTCTCACACCAATAATACTGTCCGCTTCGCCCACGAGAAGCTCATGGATTTGATTTTGGTTGCCCGGGTGAAAACTTCCCAGGGAGGTCACCCATCCCTGGATTGCTCCCACCTGAGCATGCTTAACTGTGGAGTTCTCCTCTCATCCACAGCCAATACGCCCAAAACGCGTTGTCGATATTAGAGGCCAGACATTCCTTATGAACCAGGAATCTCTCCTGTCCACGGCTGATGTGGGATATGTGTAGGGTGTCACAGGTTCGCAGCCCACCTTCCATTGGGTCTACTCAGGGCCCTTTGACTAGGCCCGCCCTTGATTTATCAAATCCCATTTCTACTCCTATCGACCTCAACTCTCCGGCCGAAAGAGTGTATAGTGCAACGGAAAATGTTGCTGATGGCTTGGAAAATCAGATCGAGGAGGTTGTCAACCAGGAGGCGGCTGCGGGATCGACAATTGTGGATGATCCAGGGAATTGGTCTGAACATCTTAATGATAAGATTTTGTCGGATCTTGATGCTGAGGTCTTGGCCACTTCACAGGTTGGTAGTTTAGTAGGATTTCAATTGAATGGTTTTGATAAGGAGATTGGAAACATTATTATTGGTGAAGGTGGTGCTATGGGTTCCTCATGAATTTTTTGTCAATAAATTTGAGGGGGGTCAGGGACCCGAGGAAATTGGAATGCATAAGGGGTTTGAAATCAAGCTATGGTGTTCATTTTATTTCAATTCAGGAAACAAAATTGGAGAACTCGAATTCGTTTAGTTTTAATTCATTTTAGGGTTGGAGTGCCTTTGAGATCGCAACAGTAGATGCAGTGCGGAGATCGGGGGGTCTTGCTTGTATGTGGGTGATGTGCTCCAAATTATACATAAAAATACTATCAAAAGCACATCAATTGTTCCTTAATATCTTCCGTAAAATGATGATTTGATACCTAAAATTGTTCATATTGTGTTTTCAGGCTTGGAAAAGACCAAGATGAACAAAAGGAGCATAAATAAGAAGAAAATGAAGAAAACCAAGTTTAGGAACTCAAGCACGGGACCGTGCTTCATGAGGCACGCCCCCATGCCCAGCCTGAAACACACCCCGTGCTTAAATCAACACACCCCGTGCTTAAATCAACACACCCCCGTGTTTGTTGGTCCGACAGGACAAAAAGTACGGTTCCCCGACCCGAGGCACGGGGGCGTGCCCTAGGAGGCACGAGGCCATGCCCCACCACAAACACTGGGCCGTGCCCCATTGAACACGGGGCTGTGCCCAACAAGCTTTGAGCGTACTAGCCGACCAAATTTTACGTACGTTGTACTAGCATGTGGCCGTGCCTTTTAGGCACGGGGGCGTGCTTAAACACTCCAGAAAGCCTATAAATAGGACTTCATTTGTAAATTTAAGAGTAGCTTTTGGGAGGTGAAGTGCTGGTGTTCCCTCTCGGGAACCCAGCCTTTGGAGGTCCTTAGAAGGTTTTGGAGGTCCATTCAACACTTAGAAGAAGCTCGGGATCGTTTAACATCATCCATAGTGAATCATCGGTTTGATTGTTCTAATTTATCAATGATTTCATTACTATCTTCTATCCTTGTTGTTATGTTCAAGCTCATTATGAGCTAAACTTCATTTGTTATCTTAAATTAGTGAAACTTTATATGACTTGTGATGAACTAATAGTGTGATATATATTGTGTTAATGTTATGGTGATCTTGGGAAAACTTTCGATGGGTAGCACCTACATTTGAATGGGAATTTATAAACTTATGATTTGTAATTGTGATTGTCATACACGGTTGAAAAACGTATGATCAACTTTTATTCATAACAAATCTATGGCTAATTAACTAGAGATGGTTATTAGAAATCATATCACCTTAACTTTTTGATCATTTACGGGTTCCCTTTTATTAGTCTGAGAAATCTACAGTAATTGTTATGGTTTTCTAAAATTAATGGTATGTTGGAAAGGAACTTGATCAACTCTCTTCTTACATTAAGTTATGTTTTCAGAAATCGTATGTCGAAAAGGACACAAAAGATTTACCTACATTACTAGGGCTTTGACCTAAGCAGTAAATCTCAACCTAACGTGGCCCTAGTCACTACGGAACGGATAGACGAGAAATCACGCCAGCTCATATTTATAAACATTAACATAATTACTTTAATCAATATCTTTAATCACACCACCAATTCATCACAGTTGCATAAGTATAATCTAAATTAGGATAACAGCCTTACTTCACTGAAAGAATCACCAAAAGTCTCAATCTATCTTTGTGTATCTTTATTTATTGTTATTTTGTTTAACTTATCGTTTTCTAAATCAAAATTAATAGTCAATTATGAGGGTTGTTGAGTAGGCTTAGTGTGTCCACAGATTGATACTCGGTTCTTACCAACACTATATTAACTCATGATAGGTACACTTGCCTTTTGTGTGTGTAGTTAGTATTAGTAATAACCATTTAAAACTGAATCTGTGCGAAAAACCTTTATCAAAAGATATATACTATCCGCACGCATCAAGTTTTTGGCGTCGTTGCCGGGGACACATGATAGTTTGAAAGACAGTCCAAATTTTTGACTATTTTGTTTTATTAAAAAAATTATTTTACCCAAATAACCTTATAAATGTTTTTTGTGATATCCTGAAAAGCAAAACGAGTTGGTAAAAATATTCAAACATGTAAAATGAAACACTTATACTCAATTCCATCCTATGTGTGAGCATATTTTTAAGCCTTAAACAAGCTTTGCATTTATGCAATTTTGCTTTCATTATGGATATATTGAGGGTGTCTTATGTTGCATGTGAACTAGAGCTTATTTTGGGTATGCATTTCAAAACCTTATAAGTATTTCTTGCATAAAAAGGATTTAGGCAATTAGAAAAACCCAACATTCGAGCCTTTACCATTTTCAAATATCCTTACCCAAACGTTATCCCTAGTTAGCCCCATCGAGCTTAAAACGTTTTCATTTTCCATCACCCAAACCACTAAGCCACTAAACCAAAAAAAAAGCTTCCACAAAACCGTTGTTTTTAGCATTTAGTCACTTTTCCCCAAATAATCCGTACCTCGAACCCGAGCCAAATTACAACCCATCAAAGACCTAATGATTTATTCAAGTAAATACCTAACATAGGTGGAGATTTGATCCCTTATCAAGCATATGATTTCACACGTATTCATACTAGACAATTGAGCGTATTAGTTATACTTCATCTTATGTATGATTCCATATATATATAGCCGAGTGTGAGTGCATATTGTGAGAAGCGTGAAGTTTTACATGTTAAAAATATTTACAAACCATTCTATTGCTTGAAAGGATATCGTCCCACATGTGCTTAACTGTGTATATTTGGGTAAACCAAGTTTGCTTGTATAGTTCTCGAAAAACATATTTATAACTTGAGTTATTTGGTTTTTGGTGGTGTTGCTATTTTGAGTTATTTTGCTTGAGGACAAGCAAAGTTTAAGTGTGGGGATATTTGATATGCTTCAAATTATACATATAAAACATATCAATTGCACATCAATTATTCTATAAACTCTTACTGAAAATGATGATTTGATACCTAAATCGTTCATATTGTGATTTCAGGCTTGGAAAAGACCAAGATGAACAAAAGTAGCATAAATAAGAAGAAAATGAAGAAAACCAAGTTTAGGAACTCAAGCATGGGGCCGTGCTTCATGAGGCACGCCCCCATGCCCAGCCTGAAACACACCCCCCGTGTTTCTTGGTCCGACCGGACAAAAAGTACGGTTCCCCGACCCGAGGCACGGGGGCGTGCCCCACCACAAACACGGGGCCGTGCCCCATTGAACACAGGGCCGTGCCCGACAAGCTCTGAGCGCACTAGCCGACCAACTTTTACGTACGTTGTACTAGCACGGGGCCGTGCCTTTTAGGCACGGGGGCGTGCTTAAACACTCCAGAAAGCCTATAAATAGGACTTCATTTGCAACTTTGAGAGGAGCTTTTGGGAGGTGAAGTGCTGGTGTTCCCTCTCGGGAACCCAGCCTTTGGAGGTCCTTAGAAGGTTTTGGAGGTCCATTCAACACTTAGAAGAAGCTCGGGACCGTTTAACATCATCCATAGTGAATCATCGGTTTGATTGTTCTAAGTTATCAATGATTTCATTACTATTGTGTTATATATTGTGATATATATTGTGTTAATGTTATGGTGGTCTTGGGAAAACTTTGATGCGTAGCACCTACATTTGAATGGGAAGTTATAAACTTATGATTTGTAATTATGATTGTCATACACGGTTGAAAAACGTATGATCAACTTTTATTCATAACAAATCTATGGCTAATTAACTAGAGATGATTATTAGAAATCATATCACCTTAAGTTTCTGATCATTTATGGGTTTCCTTTTATTAGTCTGAGAAATCTACAGTAATTGTTATGGTTTTCTAAAATTAATGGTATGTTGGAAAGGAACTTGATCAACTCTCTTCTTACATTAAGTTATATTTTCAGAAATCGTATGTCGAAAAGGGCACAAAAGATTTACCTAAATTACTAGGGCTTTAACCTAAGCAGTAAATCTCAACCTGACGTGGTCCTAGTCACTACGGAGCGGATATACGAGAAATCGCGTCAGCTCACATTTATAAACATTAGCATAATTACTTTAATCAATATCTTTAATCACACCACCAATTCATCATAGTTGCATAAGTGTAATCTAAATTAGGATAACAGCCTTACTTCACTGAAATAATCACCAAAAGTCTCAATCTATCTTTGTCTATCTTTATTTATTATTATTATTTTGTTTAACTTATCATTTTCTAAATCAAAATTAATAGTCAATTATGAGGGTTGTTGAGTAGGCTTAGTGTCCACAGATTGATACTCTGTTCTTACCAACACTATATTACCTCATGATAGGTACACTTGCCTTTTGTGTGTGTGTGGTTAGTATTAGTAATAACCATTTAAAACTGAATCTGTGCGAAAAACCTTTATCAAAACATACATACTATCCGCACGCATCAAGTTTTTGAAATATCTCCACACTTGAACTTTGCTTGTCCTCAAGCAAAAATCACTTAAAATTACAATTCCACCAAAAACCAAATAAATCAAAAGATAAATATGTCTTTCGGAAAATATGCAAGTAAAAATTATTTCATCCAAATGTAAACATTTTAAGCATGTATAGAATGATATCCTAGCAAGCAATGGAGTTGTTTAGTAAAGATTATAATCATATAAAAATCCACACTTCTTACAAGATGCACTCACACTCGGCTAAATATATGGAGTCATAATTAGGGTTAAGTATGACTAATACGCTCAATTGCCTAGTATGAATATGTGTGAAGTCATATGCTTGTTAAGGGATCAAATCTCCACCTACTTAGATATTTACTTGCATAAATCATTAGGTCTTTGATGGGTTGTAACTTAGCTCGGGCTTAGGTATGGAATATTTGGAAAAAGTGGCTAAATGCTAAAGACAATGGTCTTGGCTTATTTTTCTAACATAAATTACAAGAAAAGCAGTAAAAGGCTCCCTATACAATACTTCAAGCTTGAAGGGATATGCTAACTTGAGGACTCGTTTAAGGTCAGATTGTCAAGACCGTATTTTGCTTTCAAAAACCTCACTTCGTCCTTCATCCGAAGATACACAAAACTTTCCTTTTGTAAGGATCGTTCGGCTTGAAGCCTAATAGCACCCAATCGGATCAGTTCTGTGTATTCGTATTGAGATTCGGTTTGGTTCTTTTTGCATTTTCCATTGTGGGACCAATTTCCATAGTTCGGACATCTTTCGTATCTTTTTGCCCGCCTCTTTATAGCGCTTTTTGGAATTCCACAAAATGGCGGAACTTGATCCTTTTTCACCATTTCTTTCTTGCGTCGAACGTGAGTTTGAAAATTTGTTCACGGATTTCCGGGGGAAGTCCCGGTTTTGCGTGATGAAGGCAACAAAGCAAATTAAAATCAAAAGAATGCATTCCAGTTCTTTTAGGTCTGCCGGTAAAAGACCAAAATTTTATTTTCCTCTTTTTTTCTTTTTCTCTCTCTTTTTTTTATAAGCCAAAAACGTGTCTTTAACGAAAAACGGGTTTTGTTGAAGGGTTTTTGGTTAAGTAACTTAGTGGTTCGGGTGATCAAAATAAAAACGTTTAAGCTCAACGGGGCTAACTAGGGTTGATGTTCGGGTAAGGAAAGTTAAAAGAAAATGGTTGGGGCTTGAACGGTTAATGTTTCCTAATGCCTAACTCATTTTTATGCAGAAAATACTAATTAAGGTCTTGAAATGTATACCCAAAGCAAGTTCTAATCACACGTATCATAAGACACCCTCAATTGAATCCAGAATGAAAGTAAAATTGTAAAGGTTTGTAAAAACAGTTTAAGGCTCAAAAATAACTCACAAACGGATGGAATTGGGTGAAAGTGTTTCATTTTACATGATTGAATATTTTTACTGGATTATTGCTTTTAAGGATATCACAAAAAAGACATTTTCAAATTTTTTATTTGGATTTCTTTTATTTACTTATTTATTTCCCGAAAAGGTATATTTATAATTTGGTTTATCAAAAATTGTTTAAATTTTTGGTTTCGTGTCATAAAAATTAATGGTTAAGTGATTTTAAAAATTTTCAATTTAGACCTATTTTTAGCAAAGTATCAAATGTGTATCTAGATTAATCCCATCCCCACACTTAAAATTCACATTGTCCCGAATGTGATCAAAAAATTTTTGACTATTTTTTTTGGTTTAGTGGCTTAGTGGTTTGGGTGATGGAAAATGAAAACGTTTTAAGCTCGATGGGGCTAACTAGCGATAACGTTTGGGTAAGGATATTTGAAAATGGTAAAGGCTCGAATGTTGGGTTTTTCTAATTGCCTAAATCCTTTTTATGCAAGAAATACTTATAAGATTTTGAAATGTATACCCAAAACAAGTTCTAATTCACATGCAACATAAGACACCCTCAATATATCCATAATGAAAGCAAAATTGCATAAATGCAAAGCTTGTTTAAGGCTCAAAAATATGCTCACACATAGGATGGAATTGGGTATAAGTGTTTCATTTTACATGTTTGAATATTTTTACCAACTCATTTTGCTTTTCAGGATATCACAAAAAACATTTTTAAGGTTATTTGGGTTTGCTTTATTTGCTTATTTATTTCTCAAAAACGTATATTTATATTTTGTTTTATTAAAAATTGTTTCATGTTTCCAGTGTTATTGCCAAAAGCATTAAAATCAGAGTGACTTTTTGCAAAAGATTTAATTATAACTTGGACCTATTTATAAGCAAAGTATCAAGCATGTATACCCTTCCCCACACTTAAACTTCACATTGTCCTCAATGTGATTTACAATAAATATTAAGTAGAGAAAGGCAAACGAAAACTCCCCTAAAATGATGAGTCAAATGCATGCGATTGTTTTTCCACAGCCGCCTTGAACGAGCTCAAAAGAATACATCGGGATTAATCTAAAACATCACCAATTTATTTAAGCAGAAAGTTAAAGTCCTAAGCATACAAAATAAAAATAAACAGACTGAAAGTAACATAAAGCCATGTTTTGGTTATGGGTCCTTGGCTAAACCCTTCCCCACACTTAGTTTTTAATGAGGTGGAGGTTTATCACCTCCATGAAAATATTAGTTGGTATATCGATTTGGCCAATAAACAATTACCGTTGATTTTGAAGCTTCATCCCTCATTGTTATTAACTTTGATAGCTTTATGTGGATAGACTTTTTCTTTATTTTTTTTATATATTTTCAAAAAAATTTTAAAATAATTTTTTTTTGAAATATTTTTTTTAATAATACAAAATAATCAAAAATTTGGATTGTCTTTCAAACTATCATGTGTCCCCGGTAACGGCGCCAAAAACTTGATGCGTGCGGATAGTATATATATTTTGATAATGGTTTTTCGCACAGATTCAGTTTTAAATGGTTATTACTAATACTAACTACACACATAAAAGGCAAGTGTACCTATCGTGAGGTAATATGGTGTTGGTAAGAACCGAGTATCAATCCGTGGACACACTAAGCCTACTCAACAACCCTCATAATTAACTGTTAATTTTGATTTAGAAAACGATAAGTTAAAAAAATAACAATAAATAAAGATAGACAAAGATAGATTGAGACTTTGATGATTCTTTCAGTGAAGTAAGGCTGTTATCCTACTTTAGATTACACTTATGCAACTGTGATGAATTGGTGGTGTGATTAAAGATATTGATTAAAGTAATTATGTTAATGTTTATAAATGTGAGCTGGCATGATTTCTCGTCTATCCGCTCTGTAGTGACTAGGACCACGTCAGGTTGAGATTTACTGCTTAGTTCAAAGCCCTAGTAATGTAGGTAAATCTTTTGTGTCCTTTTCGACATACGATTTCTGAAAACATAACTTAATGTAAGAAGAGAGTTGATCAAGTTCCTTTCCAACATACCATTAATTTTAGAAAACCATAACAATTACTGTAGATTTCTCAGACTAATAAAAGGGAACCCGTAAATGATCAGAAAGTTAAGGTGATATGATTTCTAATAACCATCTCTAGTTAATTAGCCATAGATTTGTTATGAATAAAAGTTAATCATACGTTTTTTAACCGTGTATGACAATCACAATCACAAATCATAAGTTTATAACTTCCCATTCAAATGTAGGTGCTACCCATTAAAAGTTTTCCCAAGACCACCATAACATTAACACAATATATATCACACCATTAGTTTATCATAAGTTATATAAAGTTTCACTAATTTAAGATAACAAATGAAGTTTAGCTCATAATGAGCTTGAACATAACAACAAGGATAGAAGATAGTAATGAAATCATTGATAAATTAGAACAATCAAACGATGATTCACTGTGGATGATGTTAAATGATCCCGAGCTTCTTCTAAGTGTTGAATGGACCTCCAAAACCTTTTAAGAACCTCCAAAGGCTGGGTTCCCGAGAGGGAACACCAATACTTCACCTCCTAAAAGCTCCTCTCAAAGTTGCAAATGAGGTCCTATTTATAGGCTTTCTGGAGTGTTTAAGCACGCCCCCGTGCCTAAAACGCACAGCCCCATGCTAGTACAACGTACGTAAAAGTTGGTCGGCTAGTACGCTCAGAGCTTGTCGGGCACGACCCCGTGTTCAATGGGGCACGGCCCCGTGTTTGTGGTGGGGCATGGCCCCGTGCCTCGGTTCGGGGAACCGTACTTTTGTCCTGTCGGACCAACAAACACGGGGGTGTGTTGATTTAAGCACGGGGGTGTGTTTCAGGCTGGGCATGGGGGCGTGCCTCATGAAGCACGGCCCCATGCTTGAATTCCTAAACTTGGTTTTCTTCATTTTCTTCTTATTTATGCTCCTTTTGTTCATCTTGGTCTTTTCCAAGCCTGAAAACACAATATGAACGATTTAGGTATCAAATCATCATTTTCAGTAAGAGTTTATAGAATAATTGATGTTCAATTGATATGTTTTATATGTATAATTTGAAGCACATCAGTGGGATCCTTCTATTTTTAGGCATGATAACAGCATCAAAGATCGGAGTTTCTTGGTTATTTCTGATAGGTTGGTGTCCACGGGTATTAATCTCAATATTGTAAATGTCTACGCCCCAAATGATCCCCAGGAAAGGCAAAACTTATGGTGTCGATTATCGTTAATTAAAAGTTCACTGCATGGGCTGTGGATTTTTGGAGGGGACTTCAATGATGTCCGGTTACAATCTGAACGTCGGAACTCGGAGTTTGTGTCGGCAAATGCAAATCGTTTTAATGACTTTATTATGGATGCTGGCTTGTCGAAGTATAACATGGGGGTAGAAAATTTACATATATGTCCGATAATGGAAGAAGCCTAAGCAAAATTAATCGTTTTCTTGTGTGTATGGATTTCTGAATTTGTGGCCTGCAACGATGTTATTGCATTGGATCGCAACTGCTCAGATAATTCGCCTATATTGCTGACCACAACAGCATTAGATTTTGGTCATATCCCATTTAGATTTTATAATTCTTGGCTGGAAATCTCGGGTTTCTCTGATTTTGTTTTCAATCTGTGTCATATCTTTAGATTTTCAGGGAATGAAGGGCTGCGAATAGCCACTAAAATTAGGTGGTTAAAAAATCGTATTAAGGAGTGAATTAAGTCTAATAATGTGGTACATAGGGGGCAATATTTGGAGAAGAAAAATATGATTGTGGAGATCGAACGTTTGGCGGAAACTAGAGAGTTGACTGAAAATGAGTTGGATGCCCGAGCGGAATGCAGGAGTTTTGTTGTTAATTTTGACAGGCTAAAACAAAAAGATTCTCGTCAAAAGTCTCGGGTAAGGTGGGCTCTAGATGGCGATGAGAATACGTCTTTTTATCACGGGATCATCAATTCTAATATATCTAGTAATAGGATTAATGGATTGGAGGTGGAAGGGGAGTGGGTCTCTAATCCGGTGATAATCAAAGAAAAGTTTTTTGAGTTCTTCTCCAACTTGTTAATGAGCCGATATGTAATAGGCCAAAACTTATGTGCCCGAATCTCACTGCCCTATCTCAAGCTGATGCTGACAAATTGGTGGTTCCATTCACTTTGATGGAGGTTAAAAATGCCATACGGGATTATGATGGGGATCGGGCTCCGGGACCTGATGGTTTTAACTTTACCTTCATCAAAAGTTTTTGGCCGGGTTTACAAGATAACTTTATGCAGTTATTTGATTCCTTTCTCCATGGAGCTGGTTTGAATGGAAGCTGCACTGCTTCTTTTCTCATACTTATTCCAAAGATTAAAGATCCTAAGCATCCTTCTGATTTTAGACCAATAAGTCTTATTGGATGTATTACCAAAGTCATTGCAAAGGTATTGGTAAATAGGTTAAAAGGTGTCATCGGTAAAATTATTTCCGTGGAGCAAACAGGATTTCTTGCTGGAAGGAGTATTATGGATGGACCGTTGATGCTAAACGAGATCCTTGCGTGCTTAAGGAGATCTAAACGGCAGGGAATGTTTTTCAAAATTGACATCCATAAGGCTTATGATTCGCTCAATTGGGAGTTTTTAGATTCCATAATGGCTCAAATGAACTTTCTTATTTTATGGCGTCAGTGGATCATGGCCACGGTGACTACGGCCAGATCCTCGGTGCTCATTAATGGATCGCCTTCTCAAGAGTTTGCCTGTCAACGGGGCCTTCGACAAGCAGATCCTCTGTCCCGTTTCTATTCGTCATTGCCATGGAAGCTTTGTCTGGTATTGTGAAAAAGGCTTGTTCGGTTGGTATCATTCATGGATTGAAATGTACGGTGGATGATCCTTTATTATCTCATCTTATGTACGCTGATGATGTGGTATTCTTATGTGACTGGTCTCGCTTTAATGCCCGTATTCTGTGTAGGCTCTTGAGGTGTTTTTACTTGGCTTCCGGTCTTAAGGTAAATTTGTCTAAGAGTAGTGTTTTTGGTGTGGAGGTCGATGGAAATGATCTTATTGACATGGCTAGTATTTTACATTGTAAAGAGGGTTCGTTTCCTTTCAAGTACTTGGGTTTCCCTGTGGGTACTAATATGAACCTAGTAAAGAATTGGAGGCCGATTATTGATTTATTCCGTGATCGTCTATCTCTTTGGAAAGCTAAACATCTGTCATTTGGAGGGCGTGTTACATTGATAAAATCGGTTTTGAATTCTTTGCCAACATATTTCTTCTCATTGTTCAAAGCACCGGTGGAAGTTATTAAGACATTGGAAAGAATTAGGAGAGAATTCTTTTAGGGCGGTGTAGAGGACAAGTCAAAAATAAAATGGATTGCTTGGGATAAGGTGATTGCACCTATTGATAGTGGAGGTATCGGTTTCGGTTCTCTAAAAGAAAATAACGTGGCTATGCTCGTAAAGTGGTGGTGGCGATTTAAAGTGGAAAGAGACGGGCTATGGAGAAAGGTGGTTTGGAGTATTCATCATAATTCTAGAAATTGGTGTGACATTCCGGCAAGAGTTTCAAATCCGGGTCCTTGGAAACAGATTTACAGTGTCAAGGCTAATTTTCTTCAAGTTGGGGTAGATTTAAGTAAATCCATTATTAGGGTGTTTGGGAATGGAACAAGTATGTTTTTCTGGTTGGATATTTGGATTGGACAGGAACCTCTAGCCTTTGCGTTTCCTGCTTTATTTAAGAATGAAAAATACAAAGGGTGTGTGGTGGCGGACAGAATATTGCAAGATTCCGGGACGGTTTTGGACTCTCTCGCATGGCGGTGGAAACACCCCATATGTTCTCCTGCTGAACAAAATGAATTTCATCAGCTTATATCGCTTCTCTTTTCCTTTAACCCAATCCTGGCTTCGGATCATCACGATACATGGAGATGGACTCTTGAGGATAATGGATGTTTATCGGTATGCAACCTTAAAAGATATTCACGGTCTCCGGAGAATCCTACTCCTGTGTACAATTTTATGTGGAATAATTGGGTGCCAAAAAAAGTGGGAATCATGGCCTGGCGTGCGGAACTAGACCGTCTCCCTACTCGTGTTGGATTGATGTCAAGAAGTGTAATAATCGGGTCATCTCTATGCGTGTTTTGTGGCGATTATCCGGAGACTAGTGACCATTTGTTCGTTTCATGTGAGTTTTCTAGTCTAGTTTGGCATAGTGTTTCTCAATGGTATAAGTTCCCTCCTTTATACGCATTCGGGGATTCGGGATTTGCTAGATATGTACAAGTTTTTCCCTGGTTCGAAGATTAAAAAGAAGATGTTTCACGCGGTGGTGCTGACGGGGTTATGGTGTATTTGGAATATCCGAAACAATATGATGTTTAATGGTAATGAGTGCGTCAATTCATAGTGCAATCGAAGAAATAAAGGCTTTGGGATATTTGTGGATCAAGAGCAGGTCCAAACAACCTCATATAACTTGGGAAGATTGGAAGAAATTTAATTTTAATTAGCCTTGTATGTGTTGTTCCGATCTGGCTTGCATGTTTATGTATTGGGGTTGGTAGTTTTGTTTGTTTTGGTGATGTATTATGGTGGCCATCATGAGTGTCAAGTAACTTGCTTGGCACTTCATATTGGTGGAATAATAATAAAAATTTATGTTGGTCGTTCAAAAAAAACATCCTGACTTGACTTTAATGATTAAATGGGTTGGAATTTGGTCCAAATAAAATAAGCTCGTTCCGATAAAACAAAGATGTAAAGTACAATTCCCTCTAGCAAGGGGTTAGAAGTAACAAAGACACCAAGTCAAACAACATTATAACATATTAAAATTACACCATCTTAGTTAATTCCTTTGATCTTGGCTCGGTGATAAATGCATAAAAAATTGGCTTCTTTGATGTCCATAATTTTAGATAACGACCCTCTGGAGTTTCTAAAAGTCCTTTCATTCATATTTAACCTTATTCTCCGTAATGTCATCAAAAAGATCATATGAATGAGTTTACCTTTGCTTTTGGTTAATTGCACCCTTTAACCATCTTCAACAAGCTTGTGATCGACCAGAAAGAAACAACAATTGGAAATCTTACTCCACGCACACACCTGTCACTATATACATCTCGCAAAAAGGCATGATACTAGCACATGATCCGCCAGTTCCTGCATTGTTCCACAAGTTGGGCATGATTGCATAAAGTTAGATTAATTACAAGGAGGCTTACCAAAAAAATATATAAGCGATACACATTTTAAGGAGGCTTACTGAAAAATACAGAGAGAAGAAGCGACACTTGCATATGATTTTTAACGACCTGTATGATAGTGTGCCGCACAAGGTGATTTGGGATAGCCTACATAGAAGACAAAACCCTTCAAAGTACATAGACTTAATTGGGGATATGTATGATGGTGCTACATTGACGGTTCGGGCACCAATTGGAGATATAGAGTTTTTCTTGGTGGAGGTAGGACTTCACCATGAATATGTGCTAAGTTCTTTTCTTTTTGTAGTAGCTTGGATGAGTTATCTGTGACACCCATATTTTCAGGTTAACATTCACGTTTAAATTCTTTAAATTTTATGCTAGATAGTTAACCTAGTGACTTAATAAATAGTTTGTCACTTAATTGATAATTACACAAATTAACCTAGTCATAACTTAATAATATTAAACTTAACATAGTAATAATATTAATAATATTAATAATAATTATAATAATAATAATAACAATATGGAAACTATATAATTTTTATAATAATAACAATAATATTGAAACCATAACACCCCCCCCCCCCCTCTTCGGATCATCCTTAACCGACCCCCACTCCCCCTTATATTCTTCGAAAGCCCTAAACCAACCATAGAAACCCCTTTTGCCATCGACTGCCTTCACCTGCAACCCTCCGGCAGCCCCTCTTCATTGTGTACAAGCTCCTTTGACGTTCTTCTCAACCGCGAGTACTCGGAGATCGGTATCACCGTGCTGTCGCGTGGAACGTTTCCGGCGGCCTCTTTCGTTCGACTAAAATCACGGCCCCTCGAACACAGTTTTGTACGGTATGTTTCTCCTTTGTTCCTTTCGTTACGGTTTTGGTTACGGTTTCGTTTGACACGGGTCGGGTACGTTACGGTTGTGCGATCGTTGTTGTAGCGGTGTACCCGGGTTGCGATGGTTGGTTTCGTGTGTCTTCGGGTTCACGGTTGGGTGGTCGCGGCTGGTGTGTTAGCCATGAATATGAGCATACTTAGCGCAGATTTGTGTGTGATTAAGTTGGTGTTCTGCGATGTATATGTATGAATATTCTGCATGTATATATATGTATATATGTGGGTGTGTGTTTTGCATATATAAAAATGTGTGTGGCCTGCAGTGAGTGGTTGTAATAGGTGATGGATATGTGCATGTGTTTTTGTGAATTATGGTGCAGGGTAATCATGTGCACATGGTATGTTTAATTGTTTATGTGTGATCCATGTTTATTTTTGTCTCTGCAAACTATGATGCCATGTATGCATACGTATGTATGCAATTGGTTGTGAATTATGGTTTAGAATATTCTGCAAATTGAATAGTAAGTTTTAGGTATATGTTATTTGCATTGTCGTGGGTAGAAATAAAGATTTATGCATGGTATGTGTGTACTTTCGTATGTTTATAAGTGTACTATATGTTTGATTTTGCATGAGATCTTGTAATTTCTTTTCTGGAGTATATGAGTATGCGAGTGTTGTATGTTGTTTCATTGTGTACGTTCATAGTGGTAATATATATATATGTGTGTAGAAAAAAAGGCATTATATTAGTGTGTGCAATATATAAGTAAATATATATATATATATATATATATATATATATATATATATTATAAAGTGTATGAAATCATACGTATACAAATATATTAACGTATGTGGGTTATGTATGTATTACTATACATTACGGCGTGTAGTTTGGGTACATATCATGGGTAATAGCTTCATGTAATATTATTAGTGTGGATTTATCATATATTTAATTTTAAATGCTTAAATAATACATTTATACATTATAACTGGGTTGTGTGCGTTAAAGGTGGGTTGATCTATGTCTGTGCTTGTTTGAGAATAGGGGAAGTGCTTAATGGTTGCACCGTAACCGAGTCGTGAAACGCGAAGCCGTACATTCCTTATGTTCATAATTACTAATTAATCATAATTATATATTAACTAAACTTCAGGTTATTCGAAAATCTAATTTTCCCGCTCCTTGCATTATCTTATTCGTTGTGCAACCAAGGTGAGTTCTCAACCCCACTTTACCTGTTTTCATTGGGGGAAAGAAACATGTGTTCAAACGTATTTCCATTTGATTCAGTATTACTGTAATGATCGCATGTTTACTAGTGTTGTACCAATTTAAGTCCTCACGTTTCGAACCGTTAATATATGTTCTTCAGCGGGGTAATTCTGAGTAGATCTACTGGGTTTGACAAACCCCACCCGGGCTAGTCACGCTAGCACGACCGGTGGTCGAACGGGTGTTTAATTGACCTAATTTTCTGTTGCTGTGGTTTGGTAGCCACAACCGAGGCACTGTGTTCGTTGTCAGCATCGGTTGCGAACTTCATACACTATGTAACTTGTTAAGTAGGTTAGCTACCTACGGATATTACTTTGTTTACTGTATCGGTTATTACTTGTTCTGTTATCAAAACCTGTGGACTCACAAACCTTGTGTTGACACTTTAGCATGTTTCTTTCAGGTTCACAAGATGCGCACGCCTAGGATCATATCATTCATGCATTCGATGTCACACATGATTTATTTAAAGCTTTTCAATAAATTTCATTTATTTGGTTTGCGCGTGTTGCACCATTCAAATATTTAAGATTTATTATGCTTCCGCAATTTCTATTATGTTTACGTTAATAAATCGGTCTTTGGTAATTTCAAACATTAAAGTATATTATTGTTTTATAATTAACGTGTCGTTTGGTGTAACTAGTGGCTGAGATCCTGGAAGTCACACGCCTAACGGTAATACCCCGTTTGTGGAAATTGAGGGTGTGACAGATTGGTATCAGAGCCATTGGTTATAGCGAACTAAATTGACATTGCATCTCATTGCATTGCATTTAGACTATAGCCGTTGCCTTAGTTACACGCACATAGACGCGTTTAGTTTTGTTAGCTGGCTTTGTTTGCGTGCCTTGCTGGTTTTTGCTTGCTTGAGAACTGTTTGCTTTTACGTGTTCCTGTGAGCGTTCGTCTACAGGGATGGTGTCTTCCTATGCTATGTTTAAGGGGAAGGGCCAGTTCGTCCTGATCCCCCGTTGTTACTGCCTATTCCTTAGTACGGGTGACTCCGAGTTACTGTGAGTCACGAGGGGGTTAATCAAGATTGATGATTTATCGTACCTTTTACATTATACATTTCAAATTCAGATACGAAACCGTGGGTACCTTACTTGGATGGTTCATCAGGAGCATATCTTGCCTCCTGTTAAATATTTTCCTCAACCGATTCTTTCATACAACTTTGATTAATCGACCCTCGATGTAATAACTACATCTTTAATACCTCTACCATTGATAATCTTTGTACTTGACAAGGTATGTTAGCTCGGATAGGAGGAACCAGGGGGGCCATGCAAAGCAATTATCATTACGGGTGCACACGTAATTGTAATTTGTCATGCATGAGAAGTCTGGTGAATTCAGTCTAGTGATAACGGTCATAGTCAGTACAAATTTTCATTTTATACTTTAGGACATGAGAGTCTCGATTCTCATAATACTTCACCATTGATATGGAAATAAATCCTTTCATCTTTACTCGTATGGAAGTTTTCATCTATCTAGAGCCTTAATGGGATTGTACTGTGACAATAGTCCCAGTCCTTACGAGACATTGTTCGTTCTAGCATCTTAGCTATTGTGCAATACTAATTATTTGATATGTGCATAATCTTCATGAAAGTTACCTCAGAGTAGTGATACTCTATGCGCGCGTATTCTTTGTTCATTGGGTCAGGTCAATGCACTGAACGCAGCACCGGAGCCTGACGAGGAAGAGCCGGAAGAGCAGCCAGAGGACAAGCCTGAGGATAGCACCGGATCAGGCGATCACATTGATTACCTTCTTTATTCGTTCTATTCGTTTATCAGACTTTCATTCGTTTCACGCCTGGATGGGAAGGGTTGTCCCCATCTGACTTATGTTTCTAAATTTTGATATTTGGTTTGATTAATTGTAGACGTACTTACAATTTATTTTGCCAGAAATTATTATTTGAACATTTAGTCGTGTGTGCTAAATTCTTTAGTTACTTATACTTAAATGAAGTTGATATGTTACATATTTACTTATTTTTGTATATTGTGATTGTTAAGAATGTCTGGACGTGGATGTGGTAGTGGTTCCATCAATATGACTCCAGCAGAATTGGACGCACTCATAAAGCAACATGTGGCTGATGCACTGGCGAACCACAACCCTAATCCTCAACTCGCTCCTATCGGTCAGGGAACTTGCACATACAAGTCCTTTATGGGTTGGAAACCAAATCCGTTCACCGGAGCGGAAGGAGCCGTAGGACTGATACGCTAGTTCGAGAAGCTAGAATCAGTGTTCGAGATGTGTAATTGTCCGGTGGAAAATCGGGTTAAATACACCACCGACACCCTGGACGGAGCTGCTTTATCCTGGTGGAACACCCAAGTACAAATGCTGGGAGTTGAGATCGCCAATCAGACAGCCTGGGAGGATTTTAAGACTTTGATGAAAGAAGAATACTGCCCTCGGGAAGATGTTCAAAAACTAGAGATGGAGTTCTGGAATCTCAAGATGACAGGTTCTGAGATTGAGGCGTACACCACTCGATCTCATGAACTTGCTACTTTGTGCCCCAACATGGTCAACCCTCCTTCTTTAAGGATCGAAAGATATCTACACGTATTGTCTCCGGAAATCCAGGGAATGGTCACTGCTTCCCGACCAACTACCATACAGGAGGCAATTAGACTGGCTCATAGACTAACTGACCAGGCAGTAACACAAGGAAAACTACCACCACGCGGTTCTACTTCTGCCACTACTGATAGCCATAATAAAAGAAAGTGGGATTCTGGCTCCCATAACAAGCAGAATTCTTCCCAGCAGCAATCACAACAACAGCGGAGGTTCGACAACTTCCGCCAGTCCAACGAAGCTTCTGCATCTTCCAAACCTGGTAGTGGTTACACTGGGACGTTGCCCAATGCAATAAATGCAACTATCACCACAATGGACCTTGCGGCAAAAACACATGTGAAAGGTGTGGCAAATTCGGTCATGTTGCCAAGAACTGTCGGGTGAATCTAACTGCTAGGCCGACGACACATCAAGGAGAACAAGGGGGTTTCTACGAATGTGGTGAAGTAGGACATATCAAGCGAAACTGCCCAAAGCTGATGATGAACAATGGTAATGGAAACAACTATGACAACCGCAACAACAATGGAAATGGCTCAGGAAGTGGAAGTGGTGGTACCAAGATAGAGCGTTCGTCATAGACTCAGGTGAGGCTCTTAATGACCCTACTGTAGTATCTGGTAGATCTCCTGTAAATGGTCATTATGCTTTCGTTTTATTGATTTTGGTGTCGATAAGAGTTGTGTACAACAAGTTTAGTAAGTGCTAGGAATAGTACCTACTGACTTGAACCTTGTGCATGCCATAGAAATAGCTCTCATGAAACCTTACATTCTTTTGTTTACTGTTTGTTCAGAAACCCTCAGAGATCCTATCTTGCCTATGTTCCAGATAACTAATCAGCTTACTCATTGACCAGCTTGCTTACTAGTAGTTCGTTGACGTGTAGCGGTGTACCCGGGTTGCGATGGTTGGTTTCGTGTGTCTTCAGGTTCACGGTTGGGTGGTCGCGACTAGTGTGTTAGCCATGAATATGACTATATGAGCATACTTAGCGCAGGTTTGTGTGAGATTAAGATGTGGTTCTGCGATGTATATGTATGAATATTCTGCATGTATATATATGTATATATGTGGGTGTGTTTTGCATATATAAAAATGTGTATGTGGCATGCAGTGAGTGGTTGTAATAGTTGATGGATATGTGCATGTGTTTTTGTGAATTATGGTGCAGGGTAATCATGTGCACATGGTATGTTTAATTGTTTATGTGTGATCCATGTTTATTTTTGTCTCTGCAAACTATGATGCCATGTATGCATACGTATGTATGCAATTGGTTGTGAATTATGGTTTAGAATATTCTGCAAATTGAATAGTAAGTTTTAGGTATATGTTATTTGCATTGTTGTGGGTAGAAATAAAGATTTATGTATGGTATGTGTGTACTTTGGTATGTTTGTAAGTGTACTATATGTTTGTTTGATTTTGCATGAGATATTGTAATTTCTTTTCTGGAGTATATGAGTATGCGAGTGTTGTATGTTGTTTCATTGTGTACGTTCATAGTGGTAATATATATTATATGTGTGTAGAAAAAAGGCATTATATTAGTGTGTGCAATATATAAGTAAATATATATTATAAAGTGTATGAAATCATACGTATACAAATATATTAACGTATGTGGGTTATGTATGTGTTACTATGCATTACGGCGTGTAGTTTGGTACATATCATGGGTAATAGCTTCATGTAATATTATTAGTGTGGATTTATCATATATTTAATTTTAAATGCTTAAATAATACATTTATACATTATAACTGGGTTGTGTGCTTTAAAGGTGGGTTGATCTATGCCTGTGCTGTTTGAGAATGGGGGAAGTGCTTAATGGTTGCACCGTAACCGAGTCGTGAAACGCGAAGCAGTACAATCCTTATCTTCATAATTACTAATTAATCATAATTATATATTAACTGAACTTCAGGTTATTCTGAAATCTAATTTTCCCGCTCCCTGCATTATCTTATTCGTTGTGCAACCAATATGAGTTCTCAGCCCCATTTTTACTTATTTCTTGGGGTGAAAGAAACGTGTGTTCAAACTTATTTTCATTTGATTCAATATTACTGTAATGATGACATGTTTACTAGTGTTGTACCAATTTAAGTCCTCACGTTTTGAACCGTTAATATATGTTCTTCAGCGGGGTAATTCTGAGTAGATCTACTGGGTTTGACAAACCCCACCCGGGCTAGTCGCGCTAGCACGACCGGTGGTCGAACGGGTGTTTAATTGACCTAATTTTCTGTTGTTGTGGTTTGGTAGCCACAGCCGAGGCATTGTGTTCATTGTCAGCGTCGGTTGCGAACTTCATACACTATGTAACTTGTTAAGCAGGTTAGCTACCTACGGATATTACCTTGTTTACTGTATCGGTTATTACTTGTTCTGTTATCAAAACCTGTGGACTCACAAACCTTGTGTTGACACTTTAGCATGTTTCTTTCAGGTTCACAAGATGCGCACGCCTAGGATCATATCATTCATGCATTCGATGTCACACATGATTTATTTAAAGCTTTTCAATAAATTCATTTATTTGGTTTGCGCGTGTTGCGCCATTTAAATATTTAAGATTTATTATGCTTCCGCAATTTCTATTATGTTTACGTTAATAAATCGGTCTTTGGTAATTTCAAACATTAAAGTATATTATTGCTTTATAATTAACGTATCATTTGGTGTAACTAGTGGCTGAAATCCTGGAAGTCACACGCCTAACGGTAATACCCAGTTTGTGGAAATTGAGGGTGTGACATTATCAAAAATGATACAAAAAGCCATTCCGTGGTGTATGTTTTTTGCATATGATATTATGTTGGTGGTGAAAAATAAGCAAGACCTAAACTAGAGAATAGAGGAGTGGAGAGATGCCTTAGAGAGCAAAGGCTTGCGCATTAGTATATCTAAAATCGAGTACTTACACTGTAACTTTAGTGGGATAATAGAGAGGAGGGCAATCACGTTAATATAGAAGACCACGCTATAACACACACTACCAAGTTTAAGTACTTGGGGTCATTTGTTTATAACAATGGGGACATTGATTATGATCTAGCTAATCGAGTGCAAGCAAGCTGGTGCAAATGGAGAGCAACCACATACATTTTATGTGAGAAGAGGTTTCTGAAGAGACTGAAAGAAAAGTTTTATAGGGTTTCAGTATGACCAACCATGTTATCTGGAGCCGATTGCTAGCCTATCAAGAAGACACATGCCTAAAAATTAGAGGTGGTTGAGATACGGATGCTGTGATGGATGTGAGAACACACAAGGATGGACATGATAAGGAATGAGCTGTCGAGGGATAGATTAGGAGTTGTATGCATATCAGATAAAATGAGAGAGGGGAGGTTGAGAGGGGAGCTTGAGATGGTTTGGCCATGCATGTTAATGACAACAAACGAAACCTGTAAGGAGTGTGGAGCCCCTAACAGTGGATAGGAAGAGGAGCAGAGGCAGGCTTAGGATGATATGGGAGGAGAATATTAGACATGATCACCTAGAATTACACCTCTTAGAGGACATGATCGATGATAGGAACTCCTTGATACGTAGGATTCACGCTGCGGATTTATAGGGCTCCAGGTTGAATGGAACCAAGCTAGTGGCCTTTATACCCTAGGCTTACTGTAGTAGTAGGGGTCCTTGATAGACACGCTCTAGGTATGCCTTTAACCTCTTTTATTTTTAAAGATGCATTAGACATATAGACTTAGTCTTAGTATTTTTATTTTCTAGTATTACAACTTTATGTGTACTAATATGATTTCTTTTATGTTTTGACAAATACATGCTTTATGGATATACTATACTCTTTTTGTGAACGAGGGGTCTCTCTGAGTGCAATATGTTTATCATTCGAGATAGGGTTAAGACTTACACTCATCTCACTCTCCCCAGACCCCACTATTAAGTGGGATTTTACTCGGTATATCGAAGTCGATCCAGAATCAAACACAATCAAAACACACAAAATTATGGAATGAACTCTCCAATATTATTAACTTGAGAAAATAACTCAAAACTCAAATTAACAAAATCTCAAATTAACAATACTTCATACCTTTGATCATGAGCTCGATTAAGGTATTTATAGAGTTACATATGAAATTCAAATTCTAGGATAAACATTAAAACCAAATTGTTCTAATCTACTTATCATTCTATTCATCTTTCTGATAAAGGCTTTATTAGATAATTACATTTAACCTTATCCCTTAATCACATGACTTGTGAAAATAGGAAATTAGTTTTCCAACAGTATATTTGTTTGTTTATTTGTTTAGATTAATTACAAAAACACACTTAGTTAGATTAATTACAAACACACACTTTAGTTAACAATTTAAATAAATTAAATCTTAAACGTACACTTAAACTCCCTTGTAATATTATTATTTTATATCTATGTAAGATAAGACACTTAAAATCCCTTGTAGCTTGTGTGAGATCACTCACATCTCATTCCTTATTTTTATTCTTATAATTATATTAAAAATCACTAGCTCTTCTCCCTTTTTAATTAAATAATATATTTTAATACCTTTTTCATTATCTTTTCTCTCTTCTCCACTCACAACCACTTTTAAAAATATTAAAAAATTTATAATGATTGAACAGTGCATCCTTAAATTTACAGATGAACAGTAACAATTTCTCTCTGCTCCACTCACAACCACTTAAACCATTTCATATAATTTAATAACTCATACTCATATAATTTTAAAGAATGAGTTGTCATATAATTTTAAAGGATGAGTTGTGAATGCTGTGATATGATAAAAATGAAGAAATAATTTGAGACATGCGTGGGCACTGTTTGAGCCGTGCGACATTATGCAACTATTGGGTATATGATTAAGCCACGTGGAAATAATATTAATTCATAAGCGTTATCTTTCCAACCAATCAACGTACCAACCAACCACTTCTATTATCTCATCCATTTCCATTTTCTAAACCAAACATAATTTTCCATTTCTTCACACACACACACACTCTACCTTCTGCTATTTGCTTTTAGTTGATTCACACACACTGTTAGTGTATACTACCTTTAATTCTTTCCATTCATCTTTCAACTCAGATCAATTTACAACTTCTAATGCATAAAGCACAAGTTAGTACAGGTATGTGCTTCTGAATTTCAAGGTTATCGCTCTGGAAATCACAACTATCTCTATTTTTGGAAACTGTTTTATCTATATACATAAATGTTATATGATCTTATTCTGAATAGAAACTATATGCTTTATAATTGGTGAATGCTTATAACTTGTAATAGTTAACAACTAGTGTATTCACTGTAAGTTAGCTTTTAATATCTAACAAAGAGAGTATTCACTATAAGTTATGTACGTGTATGATGGTTAATGAAATGATTCATACATATTTAATGTATTTGCGAAAATATAGCTACAACTATACGAAAATTTTAACGAGTTGATTTAATAATCACGTGATAATTAAGAAATAAAAAACTATTCTTTACTAACAACTAACCAACCATTTAACAAAAACTATTCTTTAGCCAGAAACAAATAGGAAGTGGTTAAGAATTGTTTATGGAATCGAAGTAACATAAGACCATGTACTAAAAAATATTAAAAATAATGATTCAACCACTACTTAATTAATTATTTTCTTTAAAATATGTGGGAATTTATAATAATAAAAGGAACATGGGATTCATTGTCCTCGTATAGTTGAAAATCGATATTTATGGGTTCATACTTTCTTTTAAAACTAATTAACTCTCATAATTATTGTTCAGATCATAATGTCAAAGGTTAAAATATATTTAATCATCAATTTCGTTTTTTCTTAAAGCACCGACACCAAATATATATGGTAATAACTTGTCTCAACGGTCTTTTTCATCAGAAAAGGATATAATATTAATACTTTGTTATTTAAAAAATTGCGTTTGCTTATCAATAAGAAATTAATTAAATTATATATTCAAATGCATATAATCACGTTGTAAATTGTCGTTCTGTTTGTGTTTAAGGTTTGGTTTTATTTGTATTATCTTGTGTTCTTATTGCTATTTTATTAATATATAAATATGTTTATTTTAAAATAAAAAAGGATAATTTTGCGTTTAGCCTAAAGGAATTAGTGATATTTTAGGTCAAATTTGCTAATTAATACGTTCAGCTAAATTATTTGTTTAACAGTTAACCAAACGGGTTCTCTTGTTTGACTCGGTTATTTCAGAAAAATTATTTTACATTAAAACTAAAAAGTTAAAACTCTTAAAATTGAAATAAATATCAAGTGTTGTCATAGTTGACATATGGTTTGACCCCCAAACATGTAGACACAACTTCTTTTTATCATTGTTGTTTTGTGAATAATTCAAAGTTGTTCATCTATGTCACTGAGTTCAAAATCAGTTAACAAAACGGTTTTATCCATTGATCTCATCAAAAAATGTATAGGTGGACATAAGTGAAGCTCAAAATTTGTGTCATTGGAGAAAGAGTACAAATAACAAACGGATGGCATTGGACAAAAATCCTAATGAAAACAAGCCTCCAACGGCTAGAATCACTCCACCTGAAGATGATGAATTTGAGACGGTGGAATGGCCGGTAGGGGCGAGGGGATCAAGCATAACCGTAGACGAGGGGATAAGCAGGAGGAGCTCATGGAGGTCGTCGAACGATGGCTCATTTTCATCTGATCAGCCACGAGTTTCACAAGAGTTAAAAGATGCTTTGGAGACCCTTCAACAGACGTTTGTTGTTTCAGATGCCACAAAGCCGGATTGCCCCATCATGTATGCTAGCAGCGGCTTCTTTACGATGACTGGCTATTCTTCCAAAGAAGTCATTGGTAGAAACTGGTAAGTCTGCTTATACCAAGTTTTATAAACAAAAGGTTGCGCTAAACCGCCTAAACGTAACCCATGACCGTTATTTATACTGAACGTACCCCTGTCATGCTAAACTAGTCATTTCATGTGCTACTTTTAGTGAATAGAGGTACGTTTAGGATATCCCTTTAGAAAATATTCGATGTTTCTGAAAGTATAGAGATGGTGGTGTGTGCAGTCGGTTTCTGCAGGGAAAGGATACGGATCAGAATGAGGTGGATAAAATACGACAGGCGGTGAAAACAGGAAGCAGTTACTGTGGCAGGCTCTACAACTACAAGAAAGATGGTACACCTTTCTGGAATCTACTCACAATTACTCCTATCAAAGATGAAAATGGAAAGACCATCAAATTCATTGGGTAATCTTAAGACATCTCTTCTTCTGTTTTTACTCTTTTTGTGAATTGCATTCTAACTGGCATATGTAATGATTATTGGTGACCTGCTTAAATTGCACAGAATGCAAGTAGAAGTCAGCAAATACACAGAAGGTGTGAATGACAAGGAACTGAGACCAAATGGATTGCCAAAGTCACTAATACGCTATGATGGTAAGTAAACACATGCATGTTGCTTTGCTTGCATACAATGGAATAACATACATTTTTAAGAAAAGTTTCGATTTGATCATGACCAGCTCGTCAGAAGGAAACAGCACTAGGTTCCATAGTGGAGGTTGTGCAGACTGTTGAGCGTCCCCGTTCTCAAAGGCAGTCTAGTAAACTAGAAATTCAGGAGAAGATCATTGAAACCTCGGTTGCTGACTCAGCAGAAAAAATGAGCCTAAATACACCTGGAAGAGAAACACCTGTCTTTGATCCTAAAGGCGATTTGTCTAATACAAAATCCATGAAATCAATTCGCAGCTCCTTAACTGGGTTAGTGCCTATTTATCTGCAGATGTCACCTGTCTTATTGTGACTTCCTAGTCAAGTATTTAATGATCAGAAGTTACCAAACATAAAGATTTCATTATATTATTGTTACATCTTCAAACAGCAGAAGCATGTCCGTGTGCAATTATTTACAATCTTTTTGTTATTGCTGATCATCTGATTATGATTATAAAGATCACATAATCATTATTTCTGGATTAGTTTAAGTTTTGGGTGAAACATGTTTGTTGCACAGGACCAAAGGAAGGTCTTCGACCCACGAGCGCCAACCAAGTATTGAGCCAGAGGAGTTGATGACAAAAGATGTAGCTCGCACCGATAGCTGGGATCGTGCACAAAGAGTGAGGGATGTACGTCAGGGAATAGACTTAGCAACTACACTCGAACGTATTGAAAAGAACTTTGTTATAACAGATCCGAGGCTCCCTGATAACCCTATTGTAAGAAGATGATTAAACATATATTTTTCTTCGATATACTTGCTTTCTATTCTTATGATGAGTAGCAATTTCAACCTGTTTACTTGAGAATAGACCCATTGGGTTACTTTTAACCTTAAAGAGGTCAAATAATAAGAATATCCAAAAAAGGAAACATGTCAATTGGGCAGAATGGGTCAAATGGGTTGATGCTCACCCAAAGTGTTTTTAATGCATACTATCTCCAACATCTCCGTATTCAAGATTTTAATTGTTATTGTAATAATTTTTTGTCTTCATCTTATTTAATCCATTAATGCTTAATCAGAAATCTAAAAAAACGGATAAAAGGACTTTTTGGTTCAAGCCAACCCGAGCTAAAAATAACATGTTTTGACCTGTTACACAACTGGCAAGACACCTTTAATTCTTACTTTGCTCCTGTATGGACTATACACCATACAATTGTGTTTAAAACAACTGCCCTCAATGAGATGCACCATATATATGACCTCTGAATCTCTACTCCATATGCAGATTTTTGCATCAGATAGCTTCCTTGAGTTGACAGAGTTTACACGTGAAGAAATTTGGGCAGAAACTGTCGGTAGAGGCTTCACTTTCATGATGCTTTTTCCTATGAAAACATGCACATATCCTCTTCTCTCCCTATTTTTGAGGTTTATTCTGTAGCATAAATTGGTAATGATCATAATGTACTTTGTATAGATTTCTGCAAGGACCTGAAACAGATCAAGAAACCGTCGATAAAATAAGAACAGCTATCAGAGAACAAAGGGAAATTACTGTGCAGTTAATTAACTATACAAAGAGTGGTGAGCTATGCCTTCAGCATTTCATGTTTCTTATTTTTGAAACTGTGGTGCTACACAATTGGGTTCATGTGGTTGATTTATACTGTCTTTTGAACTGTATAACAGGGAAGAAATTTTGGAACTTATTCCACTTGCAACCTATGCGCGACCAAAAGGTAAAGTACAAGAATTTACATATAGATGCCTTTCCTTTATGGAATTCGGGCCATTATAATGCTTTTAACATTCAGGGAGAACTTCAATACTTTATCGGTGTCCAACTAGATGGAAGTGGCCACGTGGAACCACTAAGGAATCGCCTTTCAGACACCACAGAGAAAGAAAGTGCTAAGTTGGTATATTTCTTTTAGCTAGTTATACACTTTGTTTGCCTCTTAAAATGGAAAAAGAAAGAAAAAAAAAAGAGTTTGAATGATGTGATTTTGTCAAGAAATGTAAGGTTTTTACATCTTTGACCAGGTAAAGGCTACTGCAGAAAATGTTAATGAAGCTGTTCGAGAACTTCCTGATGCCAACTTGGTAAGGTACTCGTCTTTCCTTAGTGTTCTACATAATAACTGTTGTTTGTTTTTACTTGTTTATAACATTGTAGCCTAAAATATTTTTCAAAATATGGAAAATTGTATATCATTAGTGACTTACAGTGAATTGCATCTCAAATCGACAATTTTGTGAATTGCATCTCAAATCGACAATTACTTTTCCTTTCTTTGTTTTAAGAAGAAAGCTCTACTATTTTATAAAGAAGTATATGCTATCATTTTCTTGTTTTTTTAGTATAATGCAAAATCACTTCTCATCTTTTTTTCTTTACTTTAATTTACACTCATGCTTATAAATTCTTTTGTCCCACTTAAGAGGCCAGAGGACTTGTGGGCTATCCACTCTCAACCTGTCTTTCCTAGGCCTCACAAGAAGTACAATTCTTCTTGGAAAGCAATACAAAAGGTAACGGCTCTTGAATTATTTTATAAATTTGCAGTGTCCAAAAGCTTTATGTTTCATCTGATTATTTACAGCCTTCCTTCTGCTACCCTTTCTTTGCAGATCACTGCAAGTGGTGAAATAATTGGCCTTGATCATTTTAAGCCTATCAAGCCTTTGGGAAGTGGAGATACCGGCAGGTACACCGTACACCTTTTGATTCTGTTTATTGATTTTTCTGATTTCGGTTTTGTGCCTTTTGATATAATTCACAATGATCTATTAATATTAGTTCTTGAGTACTGTTAAATAGCTGATTATTATGTTGATTGCAGTGTCCATTTGGTTGAACTGAAAGGTACTGGTGAACTTTTTGCCATGAAGGCAATGGATAAGTCAGTAATGTTGAACCGCAACAAGGTATGCTCATCAAAAACCATACTTTATTTTCATGCAAGTGTTGTTAGTTATAATAATAAGTTGTCATGTAAATGGAAGGTTCATCGAGCTTGCACTGAAAGGGAGATAATTGCACTACTCGATCACCCTTTCCTCCCAACACTATACACATCTTTTCAGGTCTGAGATTTCCCTCTTTCGAAACTCTTTATAAAAATAGACAGAAGTATCTTATAAATTAGCACTTTCTAGTTTTTACAAAAATGATTTTTTTTAATTAACGCTTCCATGTAGGCTGGATTGTTACAGCTATACTAACACGTCTTTGTTTCCACAGACTCCGACACATGTTTGCTTGATAACAGACTTTTGCCCAGGAGGGGAGTTATTTGCACTGCTTGACAAACAACCTCTAAAATTAGTCAGTGAAGAGTCTGCAAGGTACTTATTGTAAAAGTTCTAAGAAAAAACACGACCTTTGTATTTCGTGTTTAATAATTTCTGATTGCAGGTTCTATGCAGCTGAGGTTGTAATCGGCTTAGAGTATCTCCACTGTTTAGGTATCTCTTGATTGGACATGGACGACATATATTCTGTATTGAATCATTCATTTCTGGCTTTCGAGGTCAACATGAGGTCAATGTATGATTCTGTACATAAGAAGTTGTCCTTTGCAGGTATCATCTATAGGGACCTGAAACCGGAGAACATACTACTTCAAACAGACGGGCATGTTGTATTGAGCGACTTTGATCTATCATTTAGGACTCAATGTAAACCTCAAGTATGTCTTTATTTATTTGATGTTCAAAACAATATTCTTCTTCTATGTGAAGTAGTCATCTTATGCCATAATTTTGCAGGTCATAAAGCATCCTCGGCCTAAAAGAAGATCTAGGAGCCAACCCCCACCCACATTTTTTGCTGAACCACATACACAATCGAATTCATTTGTTGGCACAGAAGAATACATTGCTCCAGTATGTTCAATCTATAATGGTTTATGATATCATGAAATATTTTAGTTCTTGGAATTCTTACATATGACAACATTGCAGGAAATCATAACAGGAGCTGGCCATACCAGTGCTATTGATTGGTGGGCAGTTGGTAAGCTTGTTTATGCTCATGCGCCATCAAACTTTCAGATATTATAGTTTCTTCGATATCTTTTTACAGGTATTTTGATATATGAGATGATTTATGGTCGTACACCGTTTAGAGGAAAGAATAGGCAGAAGACATTCGCAAATATATTGCATAAGGACCTAACATTTCCAAGTAGCATTCCGGTAAAAATTTGACCTCTAGTCATACCATTTACTTAGGCTAGAAATTGGGCTGTGTTTGATCTCAAACGGGTCAAAAAAAAAAAAAAGAAACTAAACGAAGGAAGATGTTGAATTGATTGAATGGGTTGATACATACAACTCCTAATGGGTTTACTAAAAGATCTGCGTTATTATTGTAATTGTTTTGTATCTGTAATCATTATCTACAATATAATTGTTTAAAAAGATGGACAGAAGACTGTTTCAGGTCAACCCAACCCGACTCAGCAGGGTCCAACACCAATTTGTTTTGACCCTTAACCCAGCCTTCCTGACCCGCCCAAGCGCCCATCTTTCCATCTCTATTCTTAACTTTTCATCTCACGGCCTTGCATGTTATTTACTTTTTACAATGTTTGTGCAATGGATGGATGTTCAGGTAAGTCTTGCTGCAAGACAGCTGATTAATGCATTGTTGAACAGAGACCCTGCAACCCGGTTAGGATCAAGATGTGGTGCCAGTGAAATCAAAGCGCATACATTTTTCGTGGAATAAACTGGGCATTGATCCGCTCCATGGTATGTACTCTTGGTTTTCTTACGAGGGAAAAAAAACCTGAGATGGCGAATGGGTTTAAATCAAATTATATGTTTCTTTGAACAACAAGCTCACCCTTCTACATACTCAACACCTATAGATTGGACATGTTCCGTCGACCACTTGGTAGCGGCACCTTAAATACACCTAGGATAACACTATCAATAAAATCTTAAGTTCTTGTAATTATATTTAACACTAGTTTAACAAATTTTGGCCGAGCTTTTCGGGCCAACCCAACCTGTTTCTTCTAGTACCAAAGGAAATATGTTACCCACCCGTCGCATTTTGTCCCCTCCAGAAAAAAACCTTTACTAGTAAGCATGATTACCTACAATACTAATCGATGATGCCCTTCCATGCAGAGCCCACCACCGTTAGATGCACCTCTTGAGTTAATAACGACAGATCCGAATGCAAAAGATGTACAATGGGATGATGGTGCCATGCTAGATAACTCTATGGATGTATTCTAAAGGTTTGTTTCCACATATACCAACTCCCTTTTCTTTGGTTTTATTTCAACCACTATTTTATTGTCATATGCTTCGTGTGACGCTGTTCTTTTCCGTTTATGCTACCTGTTAAACGTTAGTATTTTGGATTTTCAGCAGCAGAGAAGTTAACTGTATATGACAAGTCAGCTTTTCAGAGTGTACAAAGGACATACCATATATGCACCATAGGATTGATGTTTTCTTAGTGGCTTAGTGCTATCCGGCTTTTATGTATTCACTTTTCACGTAGCTGCAAGTCTTGATGGGTTCTGAATTTCTTCTCATTCATTTTCTCGAGTGAAGAATGTTAGTTATGTAATTCTTGTAATTACTTCATATCAAGTGTCATAAACCAGTATATGCATTAGTAAGTAATGAACACAAGTAATGTGAATAAAGCATAGATCATTTCCATCGCTTTTGTGACCATCCGTTTCACGAGATGTTGTTTAGAAATTAGAACTTTATGCATTACATATGGAATCGATGTTTGTTGTTCCAGCCCATACAAGTTTAGAGTTTTGGGTTTAAGGTTTAAGGAGTTTTCGAACTTTGAGCGATTGCTGCTAGCTACAAAATTGGAAACACCCAACTGTTCCTTGGAGAACACATTTGTAAGACTCTGTGCAGTGGTTGTTTAGTTAAAATGTCATTTAAATATCAAGTAAATAAAAATCATTTTACTAAAGTGCAGTGGTTAACTAGTGTTTAGAGCCCCTATTGATGCAATAATATAGCAAAAACTGTGTTTGGCATCCATTAAGGGCTTGGAACCATATGGCTTTGGCGCACTTTTTTGTTGGGAAACAAGCGGTCTCAAGGATCCCCAACAACCCTCCCAATGCTAACAATAGAGAAATATAACTGAACACAAGAATATACGTGGAAACTCCAAAACCGGAGAAAAACCACGGGCCTCCAGAGAGAAAGATCCACTAGGCGACAAATTGTTACAATCACATAGACTAATCTCTCAAGCCTCCCCCCGCCCAATTACACCCACACTCTCCAAAGTGTTTAACTAAAAACTTTCTACACTCTAAAACAAGAGAACTAGAAAAGAAAGAAAGAACCAAACACTTCAAGTGTATTTTTAGTTGGGGCACTTTGAAACCAAAGCCTTGGACTTCTTTTATAAGCTTGGAGTCCTCCCAAGCTTTCATCCTTGCACCAATGTGGGATGGGAACATTTTCATATAGCCAAAAATCCTAATAATCTCCACCTTGGATATATGAAAAACAACCACATTAAAGTAACACCGTCTTCAACCGACGATCATACTCCACCATAAAAGAGTATCGCCACTTAGAATAGACCATTCTAAGAATTTCTTCTCGGCACATGTTGAAAAACCTGCTGAAAATTTATGGTGCAACTTCCCCCCTTGGCATACCTGGAAGTTTATCAGCCATCAACATCAATTTTTCACCACACATCTTGCATCCATGCCAACCCAATGCCCATGTGTAAATCCGTGAACCCGCTAACAAAATTGCATCCCCTTTCATGGTAGCGCGGGCATACCATAGGGATGACATAACCTCAAAAGAAATCATCACCGTCAACAACGACGGAGACATTGTTAGCTGACTTGGAGCTGCTAGCCGAATCTGCTCCACCTGGACAATTTCTCTTGACATGCCCAGACTGTCCACACTTCCAGCATACAGGAATCTTCTGTGAGTGCTTCTTCTTCCCGTTCCCGCACATTAAAATTGTTCCTTCTGACGAAGTATGACTGCTACTTCCTAGTCTTTTCTCTTCAGACAATAGCTTCTCAGTAACATCCGCATACTTCAGAGTTTCTTTCCCATACATCAGAATGGGCTTCATATGCTCATAGGAAGATGTCAAAGATAGTATGAGCCTTAGTGCTTTATCCTCTCTTCAACCTTTACTCCAATAGCCTCCAGTTCTGACACGATATTATTAAGAACACTTAGATGATCTGAAATTTTTGTATCTCCATCCATACGAATGGTATGAAATTGTTCCTTGAGATACAACCGATTTGAGATGCCTTTGCCTTGATACAACTGCTCAAGCTTCTCCCACAAATCCTTTGCAGTTGATATCCCATGCACATTTGCAAGAACATTCTTTGCTAGACACAAACGAATCGCACTTGCTGCTCTCAAATCCAAATCTTCCCATTCTTCATCATCATCTTTACTGGTTCCGCTTGAATCCTTGCTTGAAACAGGGGTCGGTTTCCCCTTCAATGCCTTGTGTAACCCAGATTGAATCAACACATCCTTGACTTGAACTTGCCACAAACCAAAGTTGTTTCTTCCATCATATTTCTCTACGTCGAACCTCATGGGACTGTATTTCGACATCGTATCCGTATCTTCAAAAACAATATTGTATACTAGAAAATATACACCAAGCCTATAAGCAGTTACCCAACAAAGGATTCCCAGGAAAGAGAGGTGGGTCACAATGGACACACTTAAGTACCAAGTCTTTCCTAGCCAGAACCTTCTCAGGACAATGCATATATCCGGCTCCTGTATAATTCTATCGTATACAAAACAGTCAACCGTAAACCCGTTTCTGATGTGGAAGATCAGACTAAGCTGCAACCACAGAGCATACTACGAACCTTCTAAACCGAGACCTCCCCCAAAACCTGGAGCTCTGATACCACTTGTTGGGAAACAAGCGGTCTCAAGGATCCCCAACAACCCTCCCAATGCTAACAATAGAGAAATATAACTGAACACAAGAATATACGTGAAACTCCAAAACCGGAGAAAAAACCACGGGCCTCTAGAGAGAAAGATCCACTATGCGACAAATTGTTACAATCACATAGACTAATCTCTCAAGCCTCCCCCCACCCAATTACACCCACAATCTCCAAAGTGTTTAACTAAAAACTTTCTACACTCTAAGACAAGAGAACTAGAAAAGAAAGAAAGAACCAAACACTTCAAGTGTATTTTTGGTTGGGGCACTTTGAAACCAAAGCCTTGGACTTCTTTTATAAGCTTGGAGTCCTCCCAAGCTTTCATTCCAAGCTTTCATCCTTGCACCAATGTGGGATGGGAACATTTTCATATAGCCAAAAATCCTAATATTTTTAACTATCTTGTAATGGTATTTAGAGTTAACAAAATGTTCACTACGTCCAGTCTAAGAAGATTTTTTTTAATTAGGAGGAAACCGACTTCTTGCATGGTTTCTCGATGGGTATTGCATTTCTTTTGATATATAGGTGATATGGGAGTGGGAACTCGTTATCTTCGGTTAACGCTAGTAACGGTGTTCACGTATCATTATCTTCGGTTAACGCTAGTAACGGTTGCACCTTGACTCCCAGCTTGACGTTGTCCCTTTATTTGCATATGTTTGGTAGGGTTAAAGCTAGAGAGGAGAAATACACGAAGAAGGAAAATGAATTCAAATTCAAATATGATCTTGTTGATATGTAAACATAGATCAAATCATCAAATAGCCAACAAACTACACTAAACACCTCCTAACTAAATCATAACGACCAAACCAACTCAAACATAAAAACAAATAATTATTTAACGTAATAATACTCCCCTTTTAACTCCCTTTTTACTCTCAAAAAGTAAGCTTGTTAAAGTCAAGCATAAATCATTCTCGTCTTGTTTAGGTTTTTAGTTTTCTTTTCGAGTTTTAATTTTAGTAAATAATTTTTATTATTTTCTATAAAATAATTACAAGGTCACTATATATAGAAAATAGCATATCTTGATTTGAATATCTTTCACTGCGTCACTCTATAAACACACTTGTAAAACAATATGAATGACTCGTCGAATTTATCATTTGTTCTGTCATGTGACTCAAGTGGTCTCTAAAATCTCTCTAGAAAGCTAGCCATTATCATTGGTTAGGCTGTTTTAGACATGATCAGTAGCCCGTCAAAATCAACAAACCAAGAATTTTTCAGTTACAAAAACAAAACCAAAAAGATGTACCGGAAAAACCTTTTAATTGTGGCCTTATAAAATCATAACATTGATGCACCTCAGAACCCTCCGGTTGTGACATGTGAAGACTCTCAAGTTCATACACCTCGCGGTTTGTTTAAAGTGATACTTGTCATCATCTGTATTGCATGTTGGTGTATATATATGAAAGTTGAGGAATGAGCTTACTTTAATCAAAAGAACATGTGCCCTTTTTAGATTATTGTCACACTCTCAATTTCCATAAACGGGGTTTTACCGTTAGGCGTGTGACAAACCAGGATCTCAGACACAGTCATATCAAACGACACTATATGAATTTAAAATAAATGTTTGACTTCAATCAGAGTATCATAAACAAAATAAACATTAGTGCGGAAGCGTATACACAGAATGTAAACCAATACATGAAAGTTACAAGTGCCAAATCAAAACGAATTGTTCAATGCAAGAAATTAAGATTGATGATACATGTCCTGAGTGCGTTCCTGAAGCGTGCATCATGAGTCTATGCGTTCCTGTGACCTGAGAAAACATGCTAAAGTGTGTAAACATAAAGTTGGTGAGATCACAGGTTTAATTTCAGATAAAATGTTGGTAACTGTTCAAATGGTAAAGTAATTAAAGCATATCGATAGGTAGCTAGCCTATAATCAAGTTACTTAGCGTTTCGAACCGAAGCTGACTGTTTGCATGTCCTATATGTTTGTTGTATCCCCGTCACGTCTCACCAGACAGTGACAAATGTTAGGTCAATAATGCACCTGTTTGACCTCCAATCAAGCTAGCGCGACTAGCCCGGGCGGGGTTTGTCAAATCTAGTAGTACTACTCAGAATTACCTCGCTATACATTACTAACGGTTCGAGAATGTAAGGACGGTTATGTATGTTTGCACTAATGTAACAGACGATATCAATAATACTAAAACCATTTATGAAATATGTTTGCATGTTTTCTCCCCCAAAAGGCAAGAAAATAAAATAGGGGCCGTGAAGACTCACAGATTATGTAGTAAGTATGTAGGGTGGAAGCCTCCCAAATACTGTTCACAATGAACAGTCAAACACCTATTGACAGTTATGTTAAGCATTAATGTTGTGTCTAGTGTTAATAGAAATGTTTAGTCGGGTCGGGTCGTATTGGTTCGGTCGTGGGTGACACACACAAGCAGGCATACACATATCAGTCCTTATGTAGATCCAAGTATTAAGAGTAGTCCCAAATGGATTGTCGATAATTGTAAAAGGTTAGGTTATTTTTTAATGGAAATAGTATGTGCCTGTTGATAGCGTTGACTTTAATCTTTGTGGTCAAGCAATGACACTTTATTGATGTTACATTATCATCACACGATAGGCACACCGCGCACAAAAAGAACTCACTCACAATGACTCTAATCGCATAACAAGACTAGACGCACAACTGGACACTCCATCCGCACGAATGGGCCTTCAATCGTACGAATCAGCTTCACTCGTACGATTGAACCCTCATTCGTGCGACTCAGCATTCAGTCGTACCACACAGTACCCATTCGCACGACTCAACAGCCATTCGCACGACTCAACCTTCATTCGCACGAATCAGCTTCATTCGTACGACTGAACCTTCATTCGTACGACTGGACCCTCAGTCGTGCGATACACACAGTCGCACACATTCATCCGCATTGACTCAATCGCATGCAATACTTATTCGCATGCATTCAATCGCACGACACGCACATACGCATGGACTCAGTCGCACGAACCCCAGTCGCACCACTCGCACGAACCCCAGTCGCACCACTCAGTCGCACGATGGACTCAGACGCATGAACTCAGTCGCACGACACGCCCAGTCGTACGGCTCAGTCGCACGACTGACCCAGTCACAAACTGCAGCAGATCGCGACTGCTGGAGGGGCTGAACAGCCTCCGGCTGTCCCGTGCACGAGTTTCACACATCAAGGACTTCCAGAAACACTTTTCTAACATGTCTAAGTAAAATGCACATGCAGATGGACAACACACGCACCCACACGACCTCATGCATTCGGGTTGAACCCGAGCACCCGAAACCCTAAATTACCAGAAGTGAACGAGCAATAAAATGGACGACCAAGGTCGCCTACCTGCTGGAAACGTGCTAACTCAGCTGTACGTAGTCTAGCCGACGGAAACGAGACCAAAGGAGGTGATTTTGGTGCTAGGATGTAGTAGAGAGGAGTAGAAGAAGAAAGTGAAGAAGGAGGTGAAGAAAAGGGGTGTGGAATGAAAGATAGGGCTGGTAAGGGGTTATATGCCCAGCCCTAGTTTGGCAATTTGTCACGTTTGGTCCTCGCACTTAGTCCCCGAGTTCCCGAATTTGCTTCGGTTGATAACGACGTAAATGGGCGAGCTATGTTAATTAAGAGGATTCCTTAAGTAATTCCGTTTATTTGAATCCTCTACAAACACCATTTTGTATATGAAAATGGGGTTATTCCTGATGTTAGTATTATATAACATAACATGTTTAACGATGACGGTGGCGATGCTTGTAAATGTTTTAGGTGACAACGATGCAAACAATGATAACGACAACAGTCGGAATGGTGTTAACCTGAAATTACGGTGTGTCACAATTATGAAATATGTTAAGGCGTTAAGCTCATTATGGTTTAAATCCAGAATGAAAGGAAGAGCTTCAAAGTGGTGTCTTATATTAATCGAGCCCATCTATACGTTTCCCAGTCGGGACCGCACCCCAACCCACTCAGGAGGAAACCCATTGCTAAATAAACCTCCAGCTCAACTCTGAGCATTTTTACTTAAAGTGATACTTGAACTCATGACCTTCAAATATTTACATGTTATAAGCAGCTCATCTTAACCAGTTGAACAAGGAATCATCAGGTCGTTTCTCTTGTATGTTTGAGATTTGTACTCTGTTGCCGTTATTTGTTTTCTTTAAATAAAATCCTAGCCGTTCATTAAAAAAAGATAGTTTTTGTTTCCTTTCTGAAAAACACCTCCACGTTAAGACTTACCTTAATTGTGTGACATGATAAAAATGAAGAAATAATTTGAGAAGTGATGCGTGTGCATTGTCTGAGCCCTACGGCAGCATACAAGTATTGGGTATCATTAAGCCACGTGGACATATTAATTCATGAGCGTTATCTTTTCAATCAAACAACCAACCAACCACTTTAATCATCTCATCCATTTTCATTTTCATTTCCATTTCTATTTTCATTTTCATTTTCATTTCCATTTTCATTTCCATTTCTAAACCAAACATAATTTCCATTTCTTCACACACACACACACCTCTGCTGCTGATTGTTATACTTAATTTACACACACTACAGTACTACACCACGTCTCCTTTCCATTCATCTTTCAATTCAGATCAATTTACAACTTCTAATGCGTGGAGCACAAGATAGTACAGGTATGTGCTTCTGAACTTCAAGATTATCGCTCTGGAAGTGGAGATTACATCTATCTCTGTTTTTGGAAAGCTTTTAATCTATTCTCTAATTATATTATACATCTATTTTTGGGATTAAAGTATTAAAATACAACAAATAAATATTTAAAAACTGTGTTATTATTGGATGACTACGCAATAGGTGTTTGGTGGTTTTATTTATTCTAATTATGTGTTTGCTGGTCAATGGGATAATTTGTAAATATTTAATGGCTAGGTTATTTTAATTACTAGGTTAGATTATTTTAATTACTAGGTTAGAGTTCATGTATTAAATGGGTGGAATAAATAAAACATATTAAAATTATTAGTTTTATAAATATTTTATTTTTTAGATGTTATTAGTCATTAGTGAAATAAAAATATAATGAATATTTAAAAGTTATAACATATAATGAAATAAGAAATTACTACTCTATATAAAAAGATAAAATATGCCTGAAATCATATAATTTAGTATGTATCAATAAATTATTAAAATAAAAATATTATATTTTAGATGTTTAATAGTTTAGTTTACTTATTTAAAATAATTATCATTTAATATGAGAGAGACAAAAAACATAAATATAGATATATTTGTTTTAACATATTTTGGTTGAAAAGTAAAGACAAATTGATTGTTTTTATAATTTTATATTTATTATGAGAGAGAGTCGGAAAAATGATTTTTTTGATATGCTAGAATGATGACACGTGTACTTTGATATGCTAAAATGATAACACGTGTCTTGAAAAAAACTTCTTTTATTATATTTTACAGATTTGTATCCGTAGATATAAACATAGAGTGAGTAATATTGGTGTTAGACTAGTTAGACAAGTCATTTATTGTAGAGGGTATTAAACTGTAATTAGTTTATCTATATATAGGGCTTATGTACTCATTCACAAATCAATAATAAAGTCAAGGTTTGATTTGGTATCAGAGCCAAATCAAATCTCTCCTAAAACCTCTAAAAAAACAGGGGATCGTGGTTACCCTAATCAAACCCTAGCCGCAACCGGCAATTCCAGCGATCATCTCCATCACAACCGGCGCCTCCCATACCGACGACCTACCTGTTTCAGCCCTAATCACAACCTGCGATCATCTTCATCAATCATCTTTATCAGCTTTCTTCTACTATGGCTGCTATCATAATGCTCTCTCATCAGGAAAAGACTTCCCACAACTTTCATAAGTTTGCTTTTACTCTAAAACCTACTAATTATGGCTATTGGAGAACCATGGTTGAATCCTTTCTGGCTTGTCACAACCTGTTCGGCTATGTCGATGGAACTGTGCCATGCCCAGAATCAAAAATCACAACTGATGCTGCTGTAACAGACAATCCAAGCTATCTTCCATGGATATCCAACGATGCTCATGTACGTATGTTAATCATCTCTACCATATCTGAAGAATCCTTTCAACGTATTCAAGGTAAAACATCTCGTGAAGTTTGGCTCTCCTTGGAACGTGCGTATGCACCAGTTACTTCGTCCCATGAGTTTACTCTTAAAAATCAACTTCTCAGAATCACCATGAAAGGTGATGAAAAACCGGCTGATTACTTAAGCCGTGCCCAAGATTACGCCACTAAACTTGCTAACATTGGTGAAACCATGAAAGACAAGGATCTTGTCATGCTCACTCTAGCTGGGCTTCGTGATGAGTACAATGGTCTCAAAGCCAACCTCCTTGCCCGCTCTCCTCCGGTTAGCTTCAATGAACTTCATGGAATACTCTGTGACCATGACTATATGATCACCAAACTGTTAGCCACAAATCAGCCCTCATCGCAAGCTTTTTTTGCTGCTGCCCCACAACCGCAAACAACCCCCATTGTTCCTGCCCCGGCTGTCTCAGCACCAACAGTTGACAACATTCAGCACCAACTCAATAATCTTCAACTTTTAGCTTCACAACTTGGTTACCAACTCAACCCAATCAGTGCAGCCTCTTCCCAGCCGCAAGCCTTCCTTGGAACTCGCTCATTCAGCAACAACAATCGGCGCACCCGTGGCTTCCGTGGCTCGTCTCGTGGTAACTCTCGCGGTACCTATAACAACCGCAACCGTGATTACAGCAACAACAAACAATTCTCCTGGGCTTCCACTCAAAACATGGTCTATGGCCATTGTAACTGTTGTGGCATTGGTCACCTACCATCTCAATGCCCAAATCAGTGCACTTCTTCACGTATGGTACCACAAGCCAATTATGCTGCTTATTCAGATGCCAACTCACAATCAGGCTTTGTTTGGACTCCTGACACTGGTGCTAATAGCCATGCCTCCCCGGACGTTTCTAGCATGGACAACCCCGACGCCTATTTTGGTAATGACTCTTTACTTGTTGGTAATGGTAAATCCCTTCGTATTGTTCATATTGGATCCTCTAAAATTTACTCACCTCAAAAAACCTTTAACCTGTCCAATATTCTTCATGTTCCAGACCTACAACGAAATCTGTTATCTGTTCAAAAATTTTGTCTTGATAATGATGTTTTCTTTGAATTTCACTCTCATTATTTTGTTATGAAGGACGAGTTTACACGCACTATCCTCCTAACGGGTCCAAGTGAGCAGGGTCTGTACTCTATTCGTCTTCCTCAACTCAAGTCTCTCCCTAAAGTTGCATTCACTGCAGTCAAAGCATCTTCAAATACTTGGCACCAACGCCTAGGCCATCCTCATGCTCAAGTGTTTCGTTCTATTATTTCACATTGTTCTTTACCTGTTTCAGACAAATTTTCTAATACATTATGTACTTCTTGTCAGTTAGGCAAGTCATCAAAGTTGTCTTTGTCTGACTCAAGTTTTCGTAGTACTGGTGTTTTGGATCTTGTTTATTGTGATGTTTGGGGTCCCGCACCCACTTTATCAATTAATGGTTGTCGTTTCTTTTTACTATGTGTTGATCATCATTCTAAATATATGTGGTTTTTTCCATTAGTTCAAAAATCTGATGTCTACTCTATCTTAACCAACTTTATCACAATGGCTGAACGACAATTTAACACAAAATTGAAATGTCTACAAACCGACTGGGGGGGGGGGGGGTGAATTTCGTCCGCTTTCCTTGTTTTGCACTCGTCTCGGTATCATTCACAAATCAATAATAAAGTCAAGGTTTGATTATTGGTAACACTAAATAATGTACTCATTCACAAATCAATAATAAAGTCAAGGTTTGATTATTGGTAACACTAAATAATTAGGAATTAGAGAACTATTTTTTATGTTTGATTATGAAGCAAATAGGAAAATAAGATCTAAACCATCTACAGTTCATATAAATATTTTCATCTAAAATCTGAATGTGGGAATGTATATTGTTGTTAGTGCTTGACTCATATAAATAATTAATAAATGGAACATGCACCAAATAGGTTTAATGTTGGCTCAATTATTTTCTAAAAATCACTTTATGTTAAAAGCTAAAACTTAAAAAGAGAAATAAATATCAAGTTTTGTCGTATTAACAGTTATAACATGGTGTAGTGGTAATGTGTCTAAAGCGTCTTTCAAAGAGACCTAGGTTCAAACATTCCCTGTGTAAATATCTTGAATAACCACAATTGCTAATAAATAAGTGTTGTCGTAGTTTAACAAAAACTACTTTACAAAATATTAACTTTTTAGACGTAAATATGTAAAATTAAATCAATATTAAAGAATAACAAGTCAAAATCTTTTTAGTGTAACGAGTCATGTCGTATCAACTTACCAATTGACAAGATGTGTTCAGGTTCATTTGTTCGATGACATTTTGATTTCATATCATTTTGAAGATTGTATAAAATTTTCAAGTTCATATCTGGTATGACCCGCCAACGTGTAAACACAACTCGTATCATCATTGTTGTTTTCTGAATAATTTGAAGTTGTTTGTAGTCACTATGTTCAAAATCAGTAACAAAACTGTTTTCTCGATTGATATCATGAACATATATATAGGTGGAGGGGATCAGTGAAGCTTAAAATCTGTGACTAATGGAAATAGCTTACGCTGGATCGAGCACAAAGAACACTGATAACATACGGATGACATTCGAAAAAGATCCCAATGAAAACAAGCCTCCAATGGCTAGAATCACCCCACCTGAAGATGACGAAGTTGAGACAGTGGAATGGCCGAGAGAGGCGAGGGGATCAAGTATAACGGAGACGAGGGGATAAGCAGGAGGAGCTCATGGCTGTCGTCGAAAGATGGCTCATTTTCATCTTATCAGCGACGAGTTTCACAGGACTTAAAAGATGCTTTAGAGACCCTTCAACAGACGTTTGTTGTTTCAGATGCCACAAAGCCGGACTGCCCCATCATGTATGCTAGTAGTGGCTTCTTTACGATGACCGGCTATTCTTCCAAAGAAGTCATTGGTAGAAACTGGTAAGCCTGCCTATACCAAGTTTATAAAAGGGTTGTGCTAAACGTACCCCATAATCGTTATTTATACTAAACGTACCCCAGTCCTGCTAAAGGAGTCATTTCATGTACTACTTTTAATGAATAGAGGTACATTTAGCATACAGCAGTATATTTAGTATATGGTTTATGAAAGTAAAGAGATGGTGGTGGGTGCAGCCGGTTTCTGCAGGGAAAGGATACGGATCAGAATGAGGTGGATAAAATACGGCAGGCGGTGAAAACAGGAAGCAGTTACTGTGGCAGGCTCTACAACTACAAGAAGGATGGCACCCCTTTCTGGAATCTACTCACCATTACTCCTATCAAAGATGAAAATGGAAAGACCATCAAGTTCATTGGGTAATTTTAGTTTATCTTCTTCTGTTTTACTCTTTTAGTGATTTGCATTCTAATTGAGATATGTAATGATTATTGATGACTTGCTTGAATTGAACAGAATGCAAGTAGAAGTCAGCAAATACACAGAAGGTGTGAACGACAAGGAACTGAGACCAAATGGATTGCCAAAGTCGCTAATTCGCTACGATGGTAAGTAGACTCATGCTGCTTCTGCTTTCATACCTTGAAATAACATATATTTTTTTAAAAAGTATCGATTTTGATCATGACCAGCTCGTCAGAAGGAAACAGCGTTAGGTTCTATAGTGGAGGTTGTGCAGACTGTTGAGTATCCTCATTCTCAAAGGCATTCTAGTAAACTAGAAATTCAGGAGAAGATCATTGAAACTTCGGTTGTTGACTCAGCAGAAAAAATGAGCCTAATACACCTGGAAGAGAAACACCCGTCTCTGATCCTAAAGGCGATTTGTCTAATACAAAATCTAGGAAATCAATCCGTAGCTCCTTAACCGGGTGAGTGTTTATTTATCTGCTGCTGTCACTTTTGTTAATTGTGATTTCTCAATTATCAGTTTTAATAATCAGAAGTTACCATACATTAAACATCTAAATATATTATTATTACATCTTCAAACAGTAGAAGCACATCCAAGTGCTATTATCTACAACCTGTAGTATTGTAGCTTATAAACTGCTTTGATTATTAAATATCACATAAGCATTTCAATTCTGGATTAGCTTAAGTTATGTGAAACATGTTTCAACCTACACAGGACCAAAGGAAGGTCTTCAACTCACGAGAGTCAACCAAGTGTTGAGCCAGTGGAGTTAATGACAAAAGATGTAGCTCGCACCGACAGCTGGGATCGTGCACAAAGAGTGAGGGACATACGTCAGGGAATAGACTTAGCAACTACACTCGAACGTATTGAGAAGAATTTTGTTATAACAGATCCTAGGCTCCCTGATAACCCCATTGTAAGAAGATGACTAAACATTTCTTTTTCTTTCATATACTTGCTTTCTACTCTTGTGAGACGTACCAATTCTTGTTTATTACGAATTGGCACATTTGTTACTTTTAACCTTAAAGAGGTAAAAAAATATCTGAAAAGGGAACTTGTCAATTGGACAGAGTGGGTCAAATGCGTTGAAAGTCGCCTAAAGTGCTATTTAGTGCATACAATCTCCTACATTACCATATTCAAAAATTTGATCGTTATAGAAAGATTTTGTTTTATTAATCTAATTTAATGTATTAATAAATAATCAGAAATCTAAAAATATGGATGTGAAGACATTTTTGGGTAAGGCCAGCCCGAGCTAAAGGTGACCTGTTTTGACCCGTTACACAATGGGCACTTTTGTCAACTGTGATTCTTACTTTGCTCTTATGTATGATCTATACACCATACAATTGTGTTATAACTACTGTAATTAATGAGATGATGTAGCATATATATGGAGCACTGAATCTCTACTCGATATGCAGATTTTCGCATCAGATAGCTTCCTTGAGTTGACAGAGTTTACACGTGAGGAAATTTTGGGCAGAAACTGTCGGTATGAGGCTTCAATTTTCATGATGCTTTTTGATATCCCAATGTTAAAGTTTATTTCTGTAGCATACATTGGTAGCAATCATAATTTACTTTGTACAGGTTTCTGCAAGGACCTGAAACAGATCAAGGAACCGTTGATAAGATACGAGCTGCTATCAGAGAACAAAGGGAAATTACTGTGCAGTTAATTAACTATACAAAGAGTGGTGAGCTATGCATTCAGCAGTTCATTTTCTTACTTCTAAAACTATGGTGCTACACAATTGGGTTCATATGATTGATTTATACTGTCTTTTTGCACTATGTAACAGGGAAGAAATTCTGGAACTTATTCCACTTGCAACCTATGCGCGACCAAAAGGTAAAGTACAAGGATTTATATATAGTTGCTTTTCCTTTATGGAATTTGGGAGAGTCTAATGCTTTTAACATTCAGGGAGAACTTCAATATTTTATCGGTGTCCAACTAGATGGAAGTGGTCACGTGGAGCCACTAACGAATCGCCTTTCAGACACCACAGAAAAACAAAGTGCTAAGCTGGTAAATTCCTTTTTAGCAAGTTTAACACTTTGTTTGCCTCCAAATAGGAAAAAGAAAGAAAATAAAGGAGCTTGAATGATATGATTTTATAAAGAAATGTAACCCTCATGTAAGGTTTCATCTCTTTGACCAGGTAAAAGCTACTGCAGTAAATGTTGGTGAAGCCGTTCGAGAACTTCCTGATGCCAACTTGGTAAGGTACTTGTCTTTCCTTAGTGTTCTACTTGATAAATCATGTTTATAACATTGTACCTCAAAACAGTTCTTAAAAATTGCTGGTATTGAAGCCTTAGTATGCCGAGTGTTTGACTCTTTGATTAATTTGAAACTCAAGATTTCAGTACACAAAAATCAAGAATGTTGGGTGATAAACAAAACGCTACTGTATCTATCTAAACAACAAAGACGTGCAGCAAACTTCCCCTAAAAACAAGCTAAACATGACCCATGATCTAGCCACTACTTAATAGTACTAAACATGAAATAAACATGTCAATATAAATAAACTAACCTTTGCCTCATGATCCATCAACCTGCTGATATGTGACCCATGACCCGTGAACAAACTCGATTACCCCAACAAAAATCTCAAATATAGTGTATCATGACTCCTTTGTTGTGCATTGCATCCGAAACCAGTATCTTTTATTTATGCTTTTGTTACTTTGATATACACTTTTACTTGTTTTGACTGATGATTTTTTTGGTCCCACTTCAGAGGCCAGAGGACTTGTGGGCTATCCACTCTCAACCCGTCTTTCCCAGACCTCACAAGAAGTACAATTCTTCTTGGAAAGCAATACACAAGGTAGCGGTGCTTGTGTTATTTTATAAATTTGTAGTGTTCATAAGTTTTATATTCATCAGATTATTAACAGCCTTCCTTCTGCTACCCTTTCTTTGCAGATCACTGCAAGTGGTGAAATAATTGGCCTCGATCATTTTAAGCCTATCAAGCCTTTGGGAAGTGGAGATACTGGCAGGTGCATCTTCTGATTCTGTTATTGTTTTTTTCTGATTCTGTTTAGACTTTAGATATTGCTGACATAGCATTACAAACCGTTTAATTAAACCGTTAGACCTGCCAACCTGTCAATCTGTTTATGACCCATTTAACACGTTATAACTGATTACAGCTGCTATACGACCCATCAACCTGTTTACAACCCACAAACATGTTTATCTCCTTTAGATAAATGGGTTAACATGACCATATTCAAGTTTGTCTATGTGAGGGTTGATGTCTTCATCACAAATAGATATTACTCGTGTTTGGGGTCAATGATTTAACCTGACAACCTAAACTCCGTCATCTGTCAATCTGCCAGCCTGACATGATTGCCACCCCTAGCTGATTATTATGTTGGTTGCAGTGTCCATTTGGTTGAACTGAAAGGTACTGGCGAACTTTTTGCCATGAAGGCAATGGATAAATCAGTAATGCTGAACCGCAACAAGGTATGCTCATCAAAAACCATTCTTATTTTTTTATGCAGGTATTGTTAATAATAATAATAAATTGTCATGTAAATGGCAGGTTCATCGAGCTTGCATTGAAAGGGAGATAATTGCACTACTCGATCACCCTTTCCTCCCGACACTATACACTTCTTTTCAGGTCTCAGATTTCCCTCATTTTGAATTAATAAAAGCACACAGGAGTATCTTGTCATATTAGCATTTTCTAGTTTTTAGTGACAGATCCATGAATATTAAAACTCAACATGAATGCATTTATAAAAATGATGTTTTTATAATAATGTTTAGATGTAGGGTGGATTGTTCCAACTATACTAACGCGTCTTTGTTTTCTCAGACTCCGACACATGTTTGCTTAATAACAGACTTTTGCCCTGGAGGGGAGTTGTTTGCTTTGCTTGACAAACAACCTATGAAATTAGTCAGTGAAGAGTCTGCAAGGTACTTGTAACACCCTCAATTTCATAATAATATAATAAGGAGGATGCTACGAGTTGGGTCATTACGACAATTCAGAGATTTCAAACACAGCGGAATTTTCTACATTATACATTAAAACTGTTTACATCATTAACCATCATCACAACACTTTAACCGACATTTCAAGACTTTATCAAACTTCATGTATATCTCTCCCAAAACCCAACATTTAAGCCAGTATACACCAGAACCAAACTTTAACTTGGTGGGGCACCATCACGAACACCTCTATTATTACCTGGCATGCATAAGAAAGTAAACACTAAATCAGATAAACTGGTGAGTTCTAATAAACACCACATTTGAATAATAATAATTTATCGATGGTTATAACATCGAACAATTCACAAACATCCACTAGTCCATTTATTTTTCCCAGTATTGATATGCATATCGAATACCCACAAGGTAATTATGGACCTCTTTTTATCAATTCATTTTGGTGGGTCAAAACTCCACCTCGCGCGTACGGGTCAAAACTCCGTTTATGATTGGTGGGTCAAAACTCCACCTCGCGCGTTGACGGGTCAAAACTCCGTCTATAATTGGCGTTGACGGGTCAAAACTCTGTCTATAGTTAGTGGGTCAAAACTCCACCTCGCCATTCACCACAATTTACCACTTCCAAATTCTTATTTACATCATTATTCATTTATATGCATGCCAGTGCCCAATTTGTCAAACAACATTGTCAAACAGCATTAACACATGAAAAGGACAATTAGAACTCACCTTAATGTTTTCAGCAAGTGTTTACCAATCCAAATACACTAAGGCAGCTAAAACTCTCTTTCTCAATGCAAATCTACAACAATAGCCCTAACTTAGTCAAATCATTTCCTACAGATCACTTTATGCGATTTAAGCTATACGACTGGACTCATTCGTACGATTGAACATGCGACTAAGCTTAGTCGTACGAATGAACCATACGACAATGGTGCGAATGAGCTAGAACAGGGTTTGTACGAATGACCTCCATTCGTGCGATTGGCTCATGCAATTGAGCTTCAGTCGCACGATTAAGCAATGCGACTGGATCATTCGCACGAATGGGTCATGCGACTGGGCTCATTCGCCTGAAACGGATCAGCAGCTTCCAAAAACTCAAGTTTTAACCATTCAAATTATGCCATATTCAAAACAGAACATATACACCTTATTTACAACCGTTTCGGATCCTTGTTTCATCAAACTTCACAAAAACTAAGATCCGAATCCTTGGTTTTCAACTTAATAGAAAGATTGAATCAAAAACTCAGATTTAAACTTGTTTTTGGATCAATTTCGACCATATACACAGCTTAATGTATTCAAATATCGATCCGTGCCAAGCGAGACTTACCAAAATGAAGCCGAAATCGTTGATTTGGCAAGAACAGGGGTGTTTGGGTTCGAGAGAAACAAGGGGATAGGGATACTGCAGATAGAAATCTGCTTTTGAACGTTCTTAACCGCCTTACTTATTCTCATCTACATATTTTAGCCGCCATACTCAGTCGCACGACTGGACCCATTCGCACAACTCAATCGTGCGACTGAGCCCATACGCCTGTTAATCGTGCGATTGAGCCTCATACGCCTGTAAGGCGTGCGACTGAGATTCATTCGCATGTTTATCATGCGACTGAACACTATTCTTATTAATTTAAACGAATATTAAATTTTACGGATGTCACAGTACTTTTTGTAAAATTTCTAAGATATAATGGTGAACTTTGTACTTGTTTGTATGAACTATTTAAAAATTGTGTGAACGTAAATATATGTTAGAAATCTGAAATTTATTTAATTCAGTCTTTAATGTACTTGTACTTACTCTTACTGTCTTCAGGTTCTATGCAGCTGAGGTTATAATTGGCTTAGAGTATCTCCACTGTTTAGGTATCTCTTGATTTCAACATACTGATTACATTCTGCATTGAATCATTCATGGCTAGCTTATAAGGTCAAACAGCAGGTCAGTTAACATTTCTTTACATAAGATCTTGTCTTTTGCAGGTATCATCTATAGGGACTTGAACCAGAAAATATACTACTTCAAACAGACGGGCATGTTGTTTTAAGCGACTTTGATCTATCATTTAGGACTCAATGTAAACCTCAAGTATGTCTTTACTTCATTCGTATTTAATATCATATTCTTTAAAATGTGAAGTGGGCATATTATGACAGAGTCCACGCTGTCTTTTTATGTTATAATGTTGCAGGTCATGAAGCATCCTCGGCCTAAAAGAAAATCTAGGAGCCAACCCCCACCCACATTTTATGCTGAACCTTCTACACAATCGAATTCATTTGTTGGCACAGAAGAATACATTGCTCCGGTATGTTTATATATTATGGCTTATAAAGTAATTGAAAAAGAACAATTTTCCATTGACTTCCAGTTCATGAGATATGACTTCATGGAGTTCTTACATATGACAATCATGCAGGAAATCATAACAGGAGCTGGCCACACCAGTGCTATTGATTGGTGGGCTGTCGGTAAGCTCGTTTATTCTCATGCACCATTAACCTTTCAAATATTATAGTTTTTTATCTGTATGTTTTCAGGTATTTTGATATATGAGCTGCTTTATGGTCGCACACATTTAGAGGAAGAATAGGCAGAAGACATTCGCAAATATATTGCATAAGGGATAAACATTTCCAAGTAGCATTCCGGTAAAAATTTGATCTCTAGTCGAACCATTTACTTCTGCAAGAACTCGAGTTGTATTTGATCTTAAATGGATCAAATAGAAAAAGCTGAATGAAGGAACATGTCATATTGATTGAGCTGGTTGAATTCCATAGAAACTAGAATATATGTATTCGATACATATAACTCATGATTGGTGTAATAAAAGATGTGGTTTTTAGTTTCTACACTTTAATTGATTAACAAAATGGACAGAAGATTGTTTCGGGTCAATCCAACCTGCCTGACCCACCCATCTTTCACCTCTATTTTTAACTTTTTATCAGGCCTGCTTTGCACATTATTTACTTCTTTAATTTTTTGTGCAATGGATGGGTTTCAGGTAAGTCTTGCTGCAAGACAGCTGATTCATGCGTTGTTGAACAGAGACCCTACCGCCGTTTAGGATCAAACGGTGGTGCAGTGAAATAAAAGCGCACGCTTTTTTCCGTGGAATAAACTGGCTTTGATCCGCTGCTTGGTATGTACTCTTGGTTTTCTTTCAAGAAAAAAATTTTGTGGTTAGCCATTTCGACCCATTTACTTCTGAATGGGTTAATTCCGATTATGTTTTCTCTCTTTTTTGAACAACAAACTTGCACTTCTACATTCTCGACACCTATGTCCTGGACGGGATATCAGATATGAACCCTCGACCACTTGGAAGGACCTCCTAAATACACCTAGGCTATCACTATTGAAAAGATCTGTTGTTCTTGTAATCATATTTGACATTAATTATTGAAACAAATTTTGGACAAGTGCTTCGGGTCAACCCAACCTGTTTCGTTTAGCTAGTACAGTAGTACAAAGGAAATGTGTTACCTGTCTCTAAGTTCATTTTATCACCTCTAGAACAACCCTTTACTGGTGAACATGATTATCTAAAATAGTAATTGATGTGCCTTCCATGCAGAGACCCGCCACCGTTAGATGAACCTCTTGAGTTAATAACGACAGATCCGAATGCAAAAGATGTAGAGTGGGATGATGGTGCCATACTAGATAACTCTCTGGATGTATTCTAAAGGTTTGTTTCCACATTTAACTACCTTCCCTTTCTTTGTTTTCATTTCGACCGTTACTTTAATTGTCATATGCTTCGTCTAAACATTAGTATTTTGGATTCTCAGCCACAATGAAGTTGATTGTAAATCACGAATAAGAAACATCCATGCTCTTGCTTGTTCGACGTCTCTATTATCGTATATGAGAAGTCTGCCTTTCAGATTGTACAAAGGATATCCCATGGCCATAGATTTGATGTTTCATCCTGCTATCCGGCTTTTATGCATTCAGCTTTTATGAAGCTGCAAGTCTTGACGGGTTCTATGTTTTTCCTCGATCACTCTCTCGAGTGAAGAATGTAAATTATGTAATTTTGTAACTACTTCATATTGAGTGTCATAAAAAACATTTGCATTGGTAAATAACGAATAAAACGTTGTGAACTAAGTAAAGATCAACTTCATAGCTTTGTGGTAGCTACCTGTTTCACAATATGTTGTTTAGAGGATATGCATTACACTAATATAATATGGGAGCAATGTAAAATGTATTAGTCTTATATATTTGTTATATGTTTATGTGTTTTTATTCTTGTCGTATCTCTTCTTAAGATAGATTATGGTTTGTTAGATATGTTATAGTTATACCCTTTTTTAAACAACAGAGATCACCGAATCATTTAACTTTTATGGTATCAGAGCAACTCCGCTTTATGCCCTAATACCTGAAGGTGTCACTAACCTTGACTTTGGCCCTTGGCCACCGCCGTCGAACACTCTACACCGGAATCTTATCATGATCCTCCCTTCTTTTTTTATTTTGTTAGCCATGGTTGAAAAGGAGGGGCTTCCAGCAAGCAGTAGCGGAGCTTAAACATTCCCGGGGCGCGGGAGCAAAATAATTTTTTTTAGGGGGACGAACTCGAGTTTTATATAAAATTTACACTACCGGGCCAAGAATTTACACTATCAGACTAAAGTTTAACACTACCGACCAAAAAAATAGGGGAGCCCCCCCCCGGGCCC